>CM077665.1:109503147-109818147 GCA_039707655.1 Elymus sibiricus
TAAAATTTAGGTTTCATAAAAGTTTGAAAAAATTTGTGCAACTAAAAAAGGATGTGAGGCGTATGTGTGTAAAATTGCAGGATGAAATACGTTAAATGTGACCTATATAAAAAAGACAAATTCATGGTGTGAGAGGCTAAATAGTATCATGTGTTAAAAAGCCTCAGATTTATCTTTTTTGCACATCACTCATTTCAATGTATTTCGTCCTGAAAATTTACACACTTGTGCATTATGCCTTCATCTATCTCTGTATTGTTTTTCAGAATTCTTGGAAATTAGAAAATATGAATTTTTAATTTTTTTGAATTTTGCATTTGGAGGCCTCCTTAGAGCTCGGCCTCCAAGAGTAATTTCCGATGTAACTGTCCCTTTTAAAAGATGTTCAGCGTGTACTTATTTTTTCTAGTATTGAAAAATATTCAGTGTATATATAAAGTGATCACCATATATTTAAAAGTATTCATGGTATATTTAAAAAATGTTGAATGTACATTGTCGTTTGAAAAAAAATGTTGCTGAATGTTCACATATTAAAATAGATTTTTAAATTAAAAAGGTGAAAAAACGAAAATACACTACAAAAGAAGGCATTAATTAAAAAAACAAAAGGAACAAGATGAACCTTACGAAAAAGCCAAAAAATAGGAACAAGAAACCACAAACAGAAAACCAAAAATGGCATAAAAATAGATAAAGCCAACAAATAAACTCGGAAAAAACATAAGGTAAATAAAAAATAAAAAATAAAAAATTTGAAACAAGTGAAGTAGCGCAGGCGGGCTTTCTTGGCAGCCGTTTGACCCCGCAGGCGTCAAATAGGATTCACCCACCTAAACACCGCGCTTTGTGGCAAATAGTTGCCCCTGGGCAAATGATCCGCACTGACTGGCTCGACCTAATTGCGATGCGAGCGGGGTCCTTTAGCAAGCAGGAGAACCATGTGACGTGATGTATTGTAGCGACTAACTGTAGCAAACCACACTACAATGAACCGCACTATAGTGTACACTTTCAGAAACTTATAGTCAGTCTAAAATACATCATGTCAGCTACACACAAGCATGGTTCTTCCGCTCGCTACAGGCGCCCGCTTGTGTCGCCAATTGGTCGGCCCAATCAGTGTGGAGAAAATTCCTTATATAACACTGTTTTAAATGTTGTTTCCCTATTTGACACTAGAAAAGTTTTTCTTCCTTATATGACACCATGTCTAAATTTTATGTCTTTTATGACACTTTCGTCCATTTTAAGCCTTAACAGTGTTAAATGACATCTGAAAAGACCTATTTGCCCCAATGTGGTATGTGACCAAAAAATTATCTCAATGAGAGGACCATTGACCCTTCCATCACTGACAATGTGAGGACCGGACTGGTGAGGTGGGGCACATTCAAGGCTGGGGAGCAGTTCAACGCGACAAGCAGCAATCAGAAGCTCGTTACATTTCATAGAAGCTCGTCGTCGTCGCATGTTCTACACCGAGGGCCACCGTGCCAACTATGGTTGGACGCTGCCGCCGCGCGTACTGGTGCTGGTGCTGGTGCTGGTGGCGGTTGGGGTTGACGTACACAGCGAAGCTGGCTTTGGATGCTCACAAGAAAAACTAACTAGCTGATCGATTCAGCCACTCGCTAGACACGCATGCACAGGACGTTGATCCCTTCGATCCATTACGGCAAGAACATGCGACATGCGAGTAACACATGCACGTGAGTCATGAGTTGATGCCCACGTGAGTCATGTTCGTGTTTTTGGTACAGGGAGTGGCGGTTAAGATTGATGAAACAAATAAAATAAATAGGACCAGTCCTATGGCCATGAATTGCCACGTGTGTTTGTGGTGTCGCTGAGATAATATCGCCAGCTTGGATAGCTAGCCAGCCAAAGCACAATCGATCAATCAAGAGATCGGCTGCTAGCTAGCTTCCTCTAGTACGTATAGCAATACACGTCCAACTAGAATCGATCCACTTGCCTGACTGCTCGTTTCTTGGTGTGCACGTGTTACCCCGCAAAAAAAATAGTGTGCACGTGTTAGCCTCATACGGAACCCATTAGCTAAGTACTCGAGCTAGCCTCATCATTCGCCGGAAAGCACTCGGCTACAATGCCGTCGAGGTTGGGACTAAGGCGAAAACAAAACGAGTAGGACGGATACACACACAAATGTGTATTTTTGTCATATACCACATGAGGGGGTAAATAGGTCTTTTTAGATTTCATTAAACACCGTTAAGGCTAAAAATGGACGAAAGTGTCATAAAGGGCATAAAATTTAGATTCGATGCTAAATAAGAAAAAAAAAAGTTTTCCAGTGTTAAATAAGGCAGCAAATTTTAAGGCGGTATTAAATAAGGAATTCTCTCATCAGTGTGCATCGTGTGCCATGGGGCGACAATTTCCCGCAAAGTGTGGTCTATAGGAGGGTAAATCCTATTTGAGCTCGCGGGGGTCAAATGGATGCGGCGACGCCCACGGATGAGGCTAGTTGGGCCAGCCCAGTTCCCGGTTAGCGGTGCTACTTCAGTTGTTTCATTTTCATTTTTATTTTATGGTCTTTTATTTTGGTTTTACGTGTTAATTTTTCCTCTTTCTAATTTTATTCCATTTTTAGGCATTTCCACTCATCTGTTTGTGGGTTTTTGCTCCAATTTTTTTATTTTCTGTTTTGGTTATTTTATGGTTTCTAAAATATTTTTACTAATTTTGTTTATTCACTCATTTTGTTTTAAAATCTCAAATTTTTCAAAAATGATTTTTTTAATATATATGGTAAAAAATCTAATCTCTAAGATCTTTTTCAATATACGTATACATTTTCATAACATATGGTGAACATTTTTTAAATATATGTGAACATATTTTTTATTGGGTGAACATTTTTTTAATATACACTATACAGTTTTAATAGCACACTAAACATTTTGGAAACACAAAATGATTTTTTGGAAAATAAGGGGAACATTTTTTAAACACGGAATGAACATGTTATATATAAATGAAGTTTGTGTGTGTGTGTGTGTGTGTGTGTGTGTGTCCATATATATATACACTTACATAAATATATATACTTGGTTTTTTTAACACTTAGTTATTTTTTCTCTCGAAAATTAAAACAACGTAAATGGCCCACTACACTTCTAGCCAGTTTAGGCCAGTGTGGGTGTTTCCTCGTTTATAGACGTCTGTATGGGACATATAGGAGGACTTGTATAGGAGCCCGGCAAGACCTAAACGCTCCCTGTCACAAAGCAAGGTATAAACACATCTCTATCCCGACTAGCTTGTGGCACAACTTTTCAGTCCGCACAGTGCGGTCTTTCGTTTTTGTTAGTGTGTCGGCCTTGGGCCGTGGATGGAACAATACATTTCTAGGGATCCTACTTCCATTCCCCGAGCTAGATGTTTAGTCGAGCCGTTTTAGGGCGGGTCTTCTAATTTATTTTATCATTTTGGTCTAAAAAGACACGTGCTTTACATAAAATGTTCACACTACTATTTTTTTTTTTCATGCCGGTTAGAAAAAATTGTTTACACCATTTTACAAAAATATTCACATATTTAAATAAAATTCTCGCACTATTAACAAAAGTTCATGTGCTTTCAAAAAATACTTTGGTTATTCGAAAACAATGTTCATGTGCTATTGAAAATTCATTCGTAACATTTTGAAAAATCTTGACATGTCTAAGCTTTTTCTTCATGTAGATCTGAAAATAAATTGGTGGGAAAAATAAATAAAAATGAAGAAGAAGAAGGAAAAATAGAAAAACAAGCAAAAAGATAGAAAAAATAAGCATGAAAGAAATAAAGAAACAAACCTGGAACGAATAGAAGAAATAACATTGAAAACCGGAAAAAATAACGAAATAAATTATAAATACGCTAAAGCCAAATGGAGCCAGAAGAAAAACTGGAACCAACCAAATACACCAAAGCGATTTTCTATGAAAACCCATTGTGTGAGAAAAAAGGAAGAAGTACACAGCCTGGCCTTCTTACTAGTGATTCTTTTTATCATTGTTCCTTACCTCCCTTTCTATTCTTTTACTAGATGCGATTCTGCAATAAATGTTTATTATACTTCCTTAACCGGTAATCGAAGTAGTAAGACGTGAGATGCAGTGGAAAAAGGGCAAAGAACGCAATGCAGTTGAAAAGTAAGATTGAAGCACACGACATGCTTGACAAAATATAGGTGAAACATGTGATACGGTTGAAAACACAATTGAAACACGAGACTTAGTCTTTTGTTAGATGAATGTCGTCTCTTTATTTCATGTGAATAGATTCAAAGGTATAAAAACATTGACATAAGATGTAGCGAGGCACACATGGCGCACGCCCTCTAAAGAAATAACCATTCTAGCTAAATTGTGAGCCTCCTTATTACAAGCACGCTGTTCATGGCCAAACACGCGACGTAGTTGACACACATACATAAAGAGGGCCGTACCTGGGAAACTCTGGGCCATGTACGAAATCAAACTTTAGACCCATGTGTACAAAGCCTATAACATTTTTTATATTGAACATATAAACCCTCAAGAAGTCGTAGTCGCAACCGTTGCCTCCACGTCTCCTTTAAATCGCTACGAACAGTACTCGTGCCACCGCCTGTAAATTCCGTGCCCCGCCAAGGGCATTTTAGTCATTTCACGCGCAGGCATATAAAACGCAGCCCGCCCGTGGAGAAACCCTAGCCGCTGCCTCCGCCCGCACTCGAGCCCCCACCCACCCACTCTGCTCTCTTCCCCGTCCCCTCCCACGAACCCTAGCCTCCTGGTGCCGCCACCCCTTCCTTCCCCCGTCCGTCCCCCCCCCCCCCCCCCCCCCCCCCCCCCCCCCGCGCCGCGAGCCCCTCCCTCCTCTTCGTGCTGCCGGCCGTCGCGGCGACGCAGAGCAAGGCGCCGAGCCGCGGGAGCTCGCCGTGCGCGTGGAGCACCCAGAGAAAAAGCGGGAGCAAGCGGGCAGCGAGAGAAGAAAGACCTAGCCCGCGTCTCCCCGTCCCCTCTTGCCGCCTCCGGCTCCTCTCCTCTCCCCCGGTTCTCCTTGATTCGCCTAGCCGCGGTGATGGTGGCGTGACGGAGCTCGCGCGAGGGCTTCGAATCTGAGGTGCCAGCCATCTCCTGTAAACGTACGCCGCTCGTGCTCGCGCGGACGGAGGGGTCCTCTTCTGCTGCTGCTCCGTCTCATCCTCCTCTGCCTCTTCTTCTCGTCGGTTGACGGCCGCTGTCGCTGCCACCGCAGTCCTTGTCTTTGTTGGAGTCTTCCTCTCGTGCCACCTCTCTTGGGACCCCAATAGATTCATGGTTTCACTCCTGGCATGGTGGATTCCTGATGTTGTTTGCTCGGTGTTCTTGTTTGGCATGAGAGAATTTTTTTTAACGCATCGTACATGTCGCGATTGGATCTGAATGGGCAACTGTCCATCCTAATTTGTTTGGTTGATCAGATATTTGTCCATTTGGCTATCTTAATACAATCTCATGTTCATAATTTTTGCAATCATCAGCGAAGATTTGGATGGCTGGGAGTGCTTGTCGTAAGGAAAATGAAGCAAGAGCTCGAAGGAGCTCAAGATTCTTCTACTACTTTGCTAATAGCTTTGTGAGGTAATTCAGCTACCTATATGTGTTGTTTTCTGCTGTAGCAAGGTTATTATTTTAATTTGCAGAATTTAAACATGAAGTACGATTTAAGAGTCTGATAGTAGATGGTTTTTTAATGAAAGGGGTTGCTCCATTTTATATCATGAAGCATAGCAGTTCGCAGCATTCAGACCTGCCAGAGTGGTTAGGCCAGAAAAAACAAGCAGGCACCCAAATGGATGTCCACAGGAAAGCAAACTTCCCCATGGTTTATATTACATAACCATCAAGAGACGAACGGACGACAGCAACAGCTCTACCGCTACACCCGCTAGCATCAAGTTGAGGTCATGGTGCGGGCTTTGGGGTTTCGAGGGCGTGGAATACAGAGATGTCAGCAGCCTGTATCCTTGAGTAATGCTTGCTAAAGGTATGATATATATTTCTTTTTTGAATTTATTTTTCTATTGCTACAGTCCGGTCATAACCAGGATATGTAACGGCCACATACAGTGGTAAAAAATTCCTATGAATTTACTTCAATCCAAAGAGGGCCTTAACTGGGCAGTAGGGTTATAAACCAACAGTAAATTATGTATAAAATGGAAGTGTTGCTTGAAAGAGAATTGCATGAGATGTTCCTGTTCTTAGCTCTAATCCAGTGGTATGGTTGTAGGTCAGCAGTAATGTTTTGCTTATTAAATTGATATTTGAGTAAGTTGGCAGTGTGTGTGAGATATATAGTTTAGTTCACTTTTTAACTGCTATACTGCAGAAAAATCTAACAGGAAGGAGACGCCAAAATTTGGGGCACAACCGAAGATGCTAGAGGATGATAAGAAAGACGAGGAGAAATCTCAGGTGTAGTTCTTTCAGAACTTTTGTTCTTTTCTTAGAGTTCCTGAGAACTATTTACAAACAGTGTTGTGCTGCTCCCATAATTGTGTAATGATATTGTCCCGACAGTGAAATACAAATATAAATGTCATGCTCTATTTGCTGGAATATTCGGTTATTGTTCATAGTATATTCAAGGTAGGTTTTGCGACCTTGTCATCATCCTATCATTTATGGATCTTTTCTTTAATTATGACCTCCACTGGAATGAGTAACCTGTGGCATTTTCCATGCTTTTCTTTTTATTTACATCATGGACTTTATTATAGAACAGCAATAGTGGAGAAGATTATCTCATTTCTTTTGGATGATTTGGTTTAGTTGGCTATACACATGTTGGAATGAATTAACAAGTACATAAATGAATACCTGCAGCTCCTTCCCGATTAGGTCGGGTTAAATGCTTCCCAAATACAAATGATCTCAGGAAAACGGCAAATATGTAATAATTTTGTGTTGGTTCAAATTAGGTAGAGTGGGTTGCTACTAAACCAGAGGACAAGCAGTCATTGTTTACTGCTGCAAATAGAAATCCATTTGTCTCTTATTATGTGTAGGCATAAAGTTGGATCTTGGATGCTTGGTAATGCCTTACTATGTTGTTTTCCTATTTATTTTATTTACTGTGCTTGCCTTTTCTGGACTACAATGTACTAGGAGGTGAGGAAATGAGGTTGAACTACATGTTTTCTTTTCGGGTATACTTGAAGTTAACGAATTTCCAATTCCTTGTTGTTGTTGATGATATGAAAGTGCAACCATGGTTTTTGCTCCCAGCTGATGCATACTACTTTGCTTGCAGCCATCATCAGCCATTGTTGCTGGTACTGTCCCTTTTCGGGAATCAAAGAAATACAGATTTTCAGCTCATATGTGTGTTAGAGTTCCTGAGAACTATTTACAAACAGTGTTGTGCTGCTCCCATAATTGTGTAATGATATTGTCCCGACAGTGAAATACAAATATAAATGTCGTGCTCTATTTACTGGAATATTCGGTTGTTGTTCATAGTATATTCAAGGTAAGTTTTGCGACCTTGTCATCATCCTATCATTTATGGATCTTTTCTTTAATTATGACCTCCACTGGAATGAGTAACCTGTGGCATTTTCCATGCTTTTCTTTTTATTTACATCATGGACTTTATTATAGAACAGCCACAGTGGAGAAGATTATCTCATTTCTTTTGGATGATTTGGTTTAGTTGGCTATACACATGTTGGAATGAATTAACAAGTACATAAATGAATACCTGCAGCTCCTTCCCGATTAGGTCGGGTTAAATGCTTCCCAAATACAAATGATCTCAGGAAAAAGGCAAATATGTAATAATTTTGTGTTGGTTCAAATTAGGTAGAGTGGGTTGCTGCTAAACCAGAGGACAAGCAGTCATTGTTTACTGCTGCAAATAGAAATCCATTTGTCTCTTATTATGTGTAGTCATAAAGTTGGATCTTGGATGCTTGGTAATGCCTTACTATGTTGTTTTCCTATTTATTTTATTTACTGTGCTTGCCTTTTCTGGACTACAATGTACTGGGAGGTGAGGAAATGAGATTGAGCTACATGTTTTCTTTTCGGGTATACTTGAAGTTAACGAATTTCCAATTCCTTGTTGTTGTTGATGATATGAAAGTGCAACCATGGTTTTTGCTCCCAGCTGATGCATACTACTTTGCTTGCAGCCATCATCAGCCATTGTTGCTGGTACTGTCCCTTTTCGGGAATCAAAGAAATACAGATTTTCAGCTCATATTTGTGTTAGGTGATGCTGCATGCCATTTTTGTTCATCGTCCTGGCATGATTTGGATTGCATCACCTACAGAGGATTAGATAAGTCCTATGTGTTCCATTTCTGCTCATCCTGATTTAACCAAAGATGAACACTTCTATTTACTATTAAGCGCCAACTGAATTTCTGATAATGGCGTCTCAGGGATCCAACTATTATCTTTGGTGTGCTTTTTGGATGGACTAATCTGAAGATGCTGGCTAGCTTGCACCGCCATTATATAGTCTAGAAGTAAGGGCAAGGATTACAGGGAAAATAAAGGTGCAATGCGCCCAATATATTTTACTTTTTGGCGAAGTTTTGGATCTTGTGCAAGAAAGTATAACCATTATTATACCTACTGATCCTTTTCCCAGGCAATTCGCCACCGGAGGAAATGCCAATTAATACATTTTTGTACTTCCTCTGTTACAGAGGTAAAAATACTCCTGCTTTTTGAAAGCTTTTCTTGTTGCAAGTTCCCCTTTCTTAATCTTCTATTTGTTCAAATGTACATACCCGAGCTTATAATCATTATTACACAATGAATCTCATTATTCTATCGTTTTCCTGAAAATTTATACTCACATAGTTCTGTTTTTCGTATTGGTGATCTTATGTTGCCCTGATTTGGTGCGCATATAGCATGGGATATTATAGGCTTATTTTATTTTCTATTTCTTCATGCACTAATGCTCTTATTGTTTATTCTAGAGCTATGCAATGACAACCATGGCTTTGGTGTTCAGGTGAGTGCCATATAGACTGAACCCTTGGCATCTTATCTAAATTCTTCAAACATATATTATGTGTACCCCAGTTAAAGTTAAGTACCTTATACCAGTACCTTAATTAGCCTCTTCTGACTATTGACTGTTTGAACTGTTATAGTAGGACTTAGAATTTCAAAGTTATTAGGATGTGGACATATTTTTATTTTAGTCTATACAGTTTTGTGTTCTTTTGGGTTCAGGTTGCTGCTGCACAGAAAATATAGTAAACTCAGATGATGCATGAAAAACTGCAGATCTAGCATAGTTTTTGTATTCAGATTTTGTGATTAATTGCCTTATGTTAAAATGTTTATTTGTTCTCCAAGTAGGCTGTATATATGCCTGACCCTGTGACTAGAGAAGATCCAGGAAGAGATTAACTCAAAATCATCTGCGCTTCAAAACCGGAGGTACGGCGATTCCTGTCCTGTAATGTCAGCGTTTTCTGCTAGATCTTGCGTGAAGGGGCGATTTTGGGTGATGGGAAGGGGGCCGGAACAGGATTTTTTTTGGATCTAATCACTCAATTGCGATCATAATTGAGTACAAATTTGCAATTTCGTTGCCAAGCTCATAATAGATTTTATCCCTGTTTGATTCGGGTGCTGATTACGAACAATCGCTGTGCATTGATGTGTTGCAGGCCTTCTGCTTCCAACCATGGAGAGGCGTTGCACTTCGCCTCCATCTGTCATCGTGATAGGTGGCGGAATCTCAGGGATTGCCGCGGCTCATGTCCTCTCCAATTCCTCTTTTCAGGTACTGACAAAATCCTGATATGTCTACTGTTCCTCTAATTTGATGATGCCCATGCTGCCTGAGCAGGTGAATGTCCTTGAGTCGAGAGATCGAATTGGTGGCCATGTTCATACGGATTACTCCTTTGGATGCCCCATCGACATGGGAGCCTCATGGTTAGTTTCACCTAAATCGATTAATTGGAACAATTCTTGGTAGATTTTATCTGTATAATCTGTCTAACTTCGTGCTGGTGTTGCTGAACTTTTTTCAGGTTGTACGGTGTCAGTAATGAGAATTCTTTAGCACCATTGATTGGCCATCTTGGGCTGAGATTATATCACACAAGTGGCGACAATTCTGTTCTGTATGACCATGATTTGGAAAGGTGATTTCAGCACTTGAACATACATTTTTCTTTGATATAATCCACATACTTGTATATTTTTTTCATGTTCTTACATCTCATTCTGTTAATTTGTTCCTTTACAGCTGTTCGCTCTTCGATAAGAACGGCCTTGCAGTCCCAATGGAGACAGCTGCTAAAGTTGGCGTGTTATTCGAGAAAATTCTTAAGGAGGTAGATTGTTGTTATTAACTCACATGAGCTGCAGTTTTGTCTTCCTCGTGTGCGTTTCCAGCTGACTCTAACATACTCTTTAATTTATGGTGTGCTGCAGACGGTGAAACCCCGCGATGAGCAGGAACACGACATGCGCCTTGAACAGGCAATTTCAATGGTGCTTGAGAGGCACCCTGATCTTAAGTATGTATAAAATCTTTTATCATGCTGACGCAATGATTTTTCCAAGATACAATATATAAATTGGATGGCCCTCCCCGGCGAGCTCACCCCTTGCCATCGCCGGGAGGAAAGTGCAAACCGACACTCGCGTCGTTGCTCCGTAGAGAGGAGCACGTCATCGAGTCCGATTCACCATGCGGGGCACCTCTCCCGGCCGATATTGCGCCTCCCCAAGATGCAGCGGCTGGCGCTCTGCCTTTGCAGGGAGGCCAGGAGCACCGACAGGTCCAGCAACCGCCGTGCCCTAGCCCGGCCTCCAGCAATTGGCTAGACTGTCACCACCGTCTGCGTGGTCGCCACGTGCGCGAGAAGGTGAGGAAGATGACCCGAGGTGAGCCGCCTCTGATCCGCCACGCGAGGCGCTCACCGAGTGCCTCTCCAGCTCAACGGTCCCCAACCCAAGGCGAGTCCCTCTTCCCCCCATCCATCCTTGCATGTTGTCGCCGTCGGATACGGGAGGCCACTAATTGTGTTGCTAGGCCAGATTAGAAGTGAAATTCGCCTTTGAGGTTAGGTTGGATGGTGAACTCCGTAGCTTATAGATTGTGGTTGTCCTTTTTGGATCAGTGTACTGCTGCAGTTGCGCCAGTATATGTTGTTTTCCTGCAACTGGTCTTTGGGTCAGTGAACAAGAGCTAGAGGCACAAGGTGATAACACTATTTGTGTCATTTGTTTCTTTCAGTTTTACTCATGGGACGCTGATGATTGATGGAGCAGGACCGCTACCACTCCTCGCCTACATAAAGCACGTGCCAGATCTGAGCCAGTGAAGGTACTGATGCCCGTGCGATGCATCATCGTTGTAATGGTGAATAGCATATGAAGCCTCCTAATTTGTAGCGGTGCAAGTTGTAGCCTTTTTGAAGTGGAGCAGCTTTGTCTGGTTGGCCTTCAATTATTTGTGCGTTGCTTGTGATCCTACTAGCTTAGTGTGCTTTGGTTGTTTACTTGTTTCCTGTTTATATCCCCAACATGCACTAACCTGTTTATCTAGCACTAATGGTATTTATTTTATCACAGGTTGGAACTGCTCTGTCAAATCCTTACCTTTCTTTTGCAGAGGCACTGAATGGTTTGGCTAGTCCACAACAGTCTCAGGTAATCTTGATTTTACATGGTGAATGTTCTCTGTTGCATCATGATCAACTTGTGCTTGCCAAATGGATCTCCTGAAACAAATTCCTCCTAATAAATTGTAAAAGTCCTAATGAAGAAAAATATGTTCATGTCCTACTAAAACGATGTATGTACTGGTTGGCTTTGTGATTCCTCTCAGATTGTGCTTTTCGTTCTTATGTAGCAATGCATCACTTCTCCAGGTGAAAAAATGATGGAAACAAAGGCTCTGTTTAAATTTGTTGTCCTTTTATATCTTCCAGCCTTTATCATACATTCTTCTTATCCAATTGTGAGTTTAGGTAGTTACACCTATCATTGTAAGCCTGTAGGAAGCAAATATTTTCATGTGAATTTTATTTCTCTGTGATGGTTTTACCAGAAACAAATCATAGCCACTATTGCATCATGTTATTTATCTTACCGTGCCGTTGTATCTCTATACTCTGTTTACGTCTTTTTAACATTCCCAGTTTTGTTTTTCTATGGTATATATTTGACTTCTTTCCATGCCATTTGGCTTTGAATCTGTCCTCATGGTCATGTCTATTGGTATATAGTGCACTCGAAGCTATATATGTTGTTATCTACAGACCGTGTATCATAAATTTCTGTTTTACCTTATGCTTGTCCTGGTGGTTTTCTTCCTGGGTGATTGTGTGCTCATATGCCATTGGTCAATATCCATGTTTATAGAGGATGCCCACTTTTCTTAGTTTCATACTGATTCTTAATAGTCTTGCAATGCCTGCTCGGGTTAGTTCTTTGAATGAATAGAGATAATAAATGTATGGGGGTTCCAATATCAAGTGTACCACCTGGTTATTGCTTACCCAACTAATACGTGCTGCTTGGTGATAAAGGAAAAACAGCTAGAAAAATAATTAATAAAGTGTACCATCTGCTTATTGTTTTATACACAGCCGCTTGATTCTTTTTGTTCCTCTATAGGCCTCTGATCCTGTCTGCAGTGTGCAGCTAGGTTGTTCGTCCGCCTAGGTCATAGGTTCTTTCCTTCCTGCCGATGGCAGGTACAAGACTCGAGCAATGGTTAACGGGCAAGCACTATATACACCATCCATCTATGCTAATATAGCTTGTCTTTTAAAGCCAATGTATGCTATTACCAAGTGATCTGAATATTTTCTTTTAAGCATCAAGCTTTCATGTAATGGAATATAAGTATCTTTAAGTTGATTCTAAATCAATCTCATACACATGCTTTGAATGCTTGGCTCGCTCTCGCTTTTTGCGCCATGGTCAAACGTGCAGCGATGACTCTGTCTAATGTTTATCACTTCAATATGTGCCCGAATAATATTAATGTACACTCTTTCAATACATGGCTTGCTCTCGGCCTTTGCGCCATTGGCGCAACTGGTCATCTAGTTAAAGTAATCTCTACTCCCTTCGGTCTATAATAAGTGTTGTAGTTTTAAACTAAGATGAGTAGATTATAAGGGGTAAGCATGCACTCGTTAGCAGTTTTATTTTTCTTTAGGAGTTTCAATCATCAATAACATCGACTACAGAAGAGCAAAGAGACAGCTACAAATTCAACTAATTCTCTGATTTAGAAAACTATAAAATAATAGTTTCACGAATGTATAACGATGTGAGTCAACCTAAATGACTATATTTCTATAGCGAGCACGAAATCACAAGATAAATATGCTAGTTCACCACTAAGAGCATCTCCAACAGCCACGCTAATTTTTTTTGCAGCACCGAAATAGCGTTTTAGCATGCGCGGGAGGGTGGTTGCTTTTTCAGGCGCTGCAAAATTTAGCGCGCCGATGTAGCGCTTCACTAGGTATGGTAAAATCCAGCGCGCCTAGCCGACGCTTGGCAAATATAAAACAACACATACCAATTTGACAATATAAAATAAGATGATCTCAAACATTAAAAATAGAGAAAAGTATATTTCTGGTCCCTCAAGTTCCCTAAAAGTATAGACTTGGCCCCTCAAGATTTTTTGGTATACATTTGATCCTTCAAGTTTCAAAACCGGATAAATTTAGTCCAAAACCAGATTGTGAGCATGTTTGACCGGATTTGACCACGTTGAGGAGGTTTGATCGATGAACAGCTAATTCAAACCTAGTCAACGTGGTCAAACCCGCTGAAAATTTAGATTTGTATGCTATTTTTTTCGAATTTACTGTTCATCGGTCAAACCTAGTCAACATGGTCAAACCCAGTCAAACGTGCAGAAAATCTGGTTTTGGACTAAACTTATCCGGTTTTGTGACTTGAAGGACCAAATGTATACCAAATAATCTTAAGGGACCAAGTATATACTTTAGTTGAAGTTGAGGTACCAAAAACATACTTTTCTCTTAAAAATATGCAGAATCATGAGTTGAGCAACATAGCACAGTTCAGATTCATGGCATAGTTCAAAATCACCTAACCACAAGCAAGTTCATGACAAATAATTTCACAGAAATGAATGAAACATCAACAATCATGCCCCATCTTCTTCCTCCACTTCTTCCCCCTCTTGTTCATCTTCAAGCGCCCCATCGTCATTGGAAAATCGGACGATGTTCACACTATCTCCAAAGGCATCATGCGAAGCCATGTGAGGCACACCGGAAGCCATGCGTCCATCCACGTCACCCGGAGGTGCTCCCATGCCTCCTATGAGATACCCAAAACTCATGCCTCCCATGGTAGCTCCCAAGCCACCCATGCCTCCCGTAGGTGCTCCCATGCTTCTCATGCTGCTTATGGCGCCCATGGCTGCCATGCTTGTTCCCATGCCTCCCATGGTAGCTCCCAAACCTCCCATGGTAGCTCCCATGCATCCCATGTTGGATAATCCAAACATACATACGCTAGTAGTACTAAGTAGTGTTTTGAGTAGGAGTTGGAGTCATGTTAGGATTGTGATCAAGCTTGCTGGTTATTAGACTAGGAGAGTCCGGCTAGGACATTGAGTCAATGTCCGTGTTGGGTTAGGAGTTAGGCTCAGGTCGGTTTGCTATGCGTGCTATGAGTAGGGTAGCTCCTATATATATACGCACATATACATAGCTTTGTAATATATCGAGTTGTGGAGGAAAACAAGAAGATAATAAAGAGGAGAATTGAGAGGGTACGAGACGTACCCTTGGCAAGAATTTTGTGTGCGCGTGTTCGTGATTTGTTGATGTGATCAATCCGCGGGCGAAAAGCCAACAATTGGTATCTAGAGCAAGGTCGAGGTGAATTTGCGCTTGCCCCGGGGTGGCGACCCGACTAGCGCCTCGGGGCGGGCAATATAGTCGCTGGGTGGTGCAGCGATAAGGAGGGACGAGAGATATAGTCGCTGGGAGGTGCAGCAACGAGGAGAGCAGTCAATAGTCGTTGGCTGTACACCGACGTGGAGGATAAGAGAGTCGTTCGGCGGAGCGACGACGAGAAGGTTGTGAGGGTGTTGTCGCAAGCGAAGCGACGGGTGATTGTCGTTCGGAGGAACGACTTGGAGAAGGACGGCATGCTGTCGTCAACAATGCATTGGTGATTTTTGATGGTTATGGAGGTGTTGAGTTGGCACCGAGTAGTTCATCGAGATCATCATTGGAGGGTGCAAGGTGAAGATGGCGAAGTTTTGAGCCGTCATCACGGTGTGTATGTGTGTTCTTATAAGGTGCGTCTGAGAGATCAAGTGTGTGAGTCTTTTGTTGCACTTGAGATGCGTCACTGGCAGAGGACATTTAAGAGCGAGAGCGGATGGAAAAGGTAATTGTGCCTTGCGTTTCCGTTCGTGATCAAGGGGTTCCGGCGAGTTCATATACGGTGAAATTGAGTTGCGCGTATATGGCGAGTTGTGTTGCCGCCGGACAGGAGGTGTCGTTCGGTAAGTTGTGTCACCAACGACAAAGAGAAGAAGAAGATGTGGCGGGTGAAGAGATGTGTCTCCCCGTGAGCAAGCAACTGGTGTGAAGATGAAGATCAACGTGAAAACGGACGCGGACCAGTTAAGTTGAGTTCCTGCATGAGGCTATGTGTTTAGTCTGCATGTAGCACGCTAAAATCTGGCAGCGTGGCTGGTAGTCTGGATAATCGTTGGTTTCAGTCTACAGGTTGGCAGAAAAAAAGAAAAGGTTGGGTGTTTGGATTAGGGGGTGAATGTTGGATAATCCAAACATACATACGCTAGTAGTACTAAGTAGTGTTTTGAGTAGGAGTTGGAGTCATGTTAGGATTGTGATCAAGCTTGCTGGTTATTAGACTAGGAGAGTCCGGCTAGGACTTTGAGTCAATGTCCGTGTTGGGTTAGGAGTTAGGCTCAGGTCGGTTTGCTATGCGTGCTATGAGTAGGGTAGCTCCTATATATATACGCACATATACATAGCTTTGTAATATATCGAGTTGTGGAGGAAAACAAGAAGATAATAAAGAGGAGAATTGAGAGGGTACGAGACGTACCCTTGGCAAGAATTTTGTGTGCGCGTGTTCGTGATTTGTTGATGTGATCAATCCGCGGGCGAAAAGCCAACAATTGGTATCTAGAGCAAGGTCGAGGTGAATTTGCGCTTGCCCCGGGGTGGCGACCCGACTAGCGCCTCGGGGCGGGCAATATAGTCGCTGGGTGGTGCAGCGATAAGGAGGGACGAGAGATATAGTCGCTGGGAGGTGCAGCAACGAGGAGAGCAGTCAATAGTTGTTGGCTGTACACCGACGTGGAGGATAAGAGAGTCGTTCGGCGGAGCGACGACGAGAAGGTTGTGAGGGTGTTGTCGCAAGCGAAGCGACGGGTGATTGTCGTTCGGAGGAACGACTTGGAGAAGGACGGCATGCTGTCGTCAACAATGCATTGGTGATTTTTGATGGTTATGGAGGTGTTGAGTTGGCACCGAGTAGTTCATCGAGATCATCATTGGAGGGTGCAAGGTGAAGATGGCGAAGTTTTGAGCCGTCATCACGGTGTGTATGTGTGTTCTTATAAGGTGCGTCTGAGAGATCAGGTGTGTGAGTCTTTTGTTGCACTTGAGATGCGTCACTGGCAGAGGACATTTAAGAGCGAGAGCGGATGGAAAAGGTAATTGTGCCTTGCGTTTCCGTTCGTGATCAAGGGGTTCCGGCGAGTTCATATACGGTGAAATTGAGTTGCGCGTATATGGCGAGTTGTGTTGCCGCCGGACAGGAGGTGTCGTTCGGTAAGTTGTGTCACCAACGACAAAGAGAAGAAGAAGATGTGGCGGGTGAAGAGATGTGTCTCCCCGTGAGCAAGCAACTGGTGTGAAGATGAAGATCAACGTGAAAACGGACGCGGACCAGTTAAGTTGAGTTCCTGCATGAGGCTATGTGTTTAGTCTGCATGTAGCACGCTAAAATCTGGCAGCGTGGCTGGTAGTCTGGATAATCGTTGGTTTCAGTCTACAGGTTGGCAGAAAAAAAGAAAAGGTTGGGTGTTTGGATTAGGGGGTGAATGTTGGATAATCCAAACATACATACGCTAGTAGTACTAAGTAGTGTTTTGAGTAGGAGTTGGAGTCATGTTAGGATTGTGATCAAGCTTGCTGGTTATTAGACTAGGAGAGTCCGGCTAGGACTTTGAGTCAATGTCCGTGTTGGGTTAGGAGTTAGGCTCAGGTCGGTTTGCTATGCGTGCTATGAGTAGGGTAGCTCCTATATATATACGCACATATACATAGCTTTGTAATATATCGAGTTGTGGAGGAAAACAAGAAGATAATAAAGAGGAGAATTGAGAGGGTACGAGACGTACCCTTGGCAAGAATTTTGTGTGCGCGTGTTCGTGATTTGTTGATGTGATCAATCCGCGGGCGAAAAGCCAACAATTGGTATCTAGAGCAAGGTCGAGGTGAATTTGCGCTTGCCCCGGGGTGGCGACCCGACTAGCGCCTCGGGGCGGGCAATATAGTCGCTGGGTGGTGCAGCGATAAGGAGGGACGAGAGATATAGTCGCTGGGAGGTGCAGCAACGAGGAGAGCAGTCAATAGTTGTTGGCTGTACACCGACGTGGAGGATAAGAGAGTCGTTCGGCGGAGCGACGACGAGAAGGTTGTGAGGGTGTTGTCGCAAGCGAAGCGACGGGTGATTGTCGTTCGGAGGAACGACTTGGAGAAGGACGGCATGCTGTCGTCAACAATGCATTGGTGATTTTTGATGGTTATGGAGGTGTTGAGTTGGCACCGAGTAGTTCATCGAGATCATCATTGGAGGGTGCAAGGTGAAGATGGCGAAGTTTTGAGCCGTCATCACGGTGTGTATGTGTGTTCTTATAAGGTGCGTCTGAGAGATCAGGTGTGTGAGTCTTTTGTTGCACTTGAGATGCGTCACTGGCAGAGGACATTTAAGAGCGAGAGCGGATGGAAAAGGTAATTGTGCCTTGCGTTTCCGTTCGTGATCAAGGGGTTCCGGCGAGTTCATATACGGTGAAATTGAGTTGCGCGTATATGGCGAGTTGTGTTGCCGCCGGACAGGAGGTGTCGTTCGGTAAGTTGTGTCACCAACGACAAAGAGAAGAAGAAGATGTGGCGGGTGAAGAGATGTGTCTCCCCGTGAGCAAGCAACTGGTGTGAAGATGAAGATCAACGTGAAAACTGACGCGGACCAGTTAAGTTGAGTTCCTGCATGAGGCTATGTGTTTAGTCTGCATGTAGCACGCTAAAATCTGGCAGCGTGGCTGGTAGTCTGGATAATCGTTGGTTTCAGTCTACAGGTTGGCAGAAAAAAAGAAAAGGTTGGGTGTTTGGATTAGGGGGTGAATGTTGGATAATCCAAACATACATACGCTAGTAGTACTAAGTAGTGTTTTGAGTAGGAGTTGGAGTCATGTTAGGATTGTGATCAAGCTTGCTGGTTATTAGACTAGGAGAGTCCGGCTAGGACTTTGAGTCAATGTCCGTGTTGGGTTAGGAGTTAGGCTCAGGTCGGTTTGCTATGCGTGCTATGAGTAGGGTAGCTCCTATATATATACGCACATATACATAGCTTTGTAATATATCGAGTTGTGGAGGAAAACAAGAAGATAATAAAGAGGAGAATTGAGAGGGTACGTGACGTACCCTTGGCAAGAATTTTGTGTGCGCGTGTTCGTGATTTGTTGATGTGATCAATCCGCGGGCGAAAAGCCAACAATTGGTATCTAGAGCAAGGTCGAGGTGAATTTGTGCTTGCCCCGGGGTGGCGACCCGACTAGCGCCTCGGGGCGGGCAATATAGTCGCTGAGTGGTGCAGTGATAAGGAGGGACGAGAGATATAGTCGCTGGGAGGTGCAGCAACGAGGAGAGCAGTCAATAGTCGTTGGCTGTACACCGACGTGGAGGATAAGAGAGTCGTTCGGCGGAGCGACGACGAGAAGGTTGTGAGGGTGTTGTCACAAGCGAAGCGACGGGTGATTGTCGTTCGGAGGAACGACTTGGAGAAGGACGGCATGCTGTCGTCAACAATGCATTGGTGATTTTTGATGGTTATGGAGGTGTTGAGTTGGCACCGAGTAGTTCATCGAGATCATCATTGGAGGGTGCAAGGTGAAGATGGCGAAGTTTTGAGCCGTCATCACGGTGTGTATGTGTGTTCTTATAAGGTGCGTCTGAGAGATCAGGTGTGTGAGTCTTTTGTTGCACTTGAGATGCGTCACTGGCAGAGGACATTTAAGAGCGAGAGCGGATGGAAAAGGTAATTGTGCCTTGCGTTTCCGTTCGTGATCAAGGGGTTCCGGCGAGTTCATATACGGTGAAATTGAGTTGCGCGTATATGGCGAGTTGTGTTGCCGCCGGACAGGAGGTGTCGTTCGGTAAGTTGTGTCACCAACGACAAAGAGAAGAAGAAGATGTGGCGGGTGAAGAGATGTGTCTCCCCGTGAGCAAGCAACTGGTGTGAAGATGAAGATCAACGTGAAAACGGACGCGGACCAGTTAAGTTGAGTTCCTGCATGAGGCTATGTGTTTAGTCTGCATGTAGCACGCTAAAATCTGGCAGCGTGGCTGGTAGTCTGGATAATCGTTGGTTTCAGTCTACAGGTTGGCAGAAAAAAAGAAAAGGTTGGGTGTTTGGATTAGGGGGTGAATGTTGGATAATCCAAACATACATACGCTAGTAGTACTAAGTAGTGTTTTGAGTAGGAGTTGGAGTCATGTTAGGATTGTGATCAAGCTTGCTGGTTATTAGACTAGGAGAGTCCGGCTAGGACTTTGAGTCAATGTCCGTGTTGGGTTAGGAGTTAGGCTCAGGTCGGTTTGCTATGCGTGCTATGAGTAGGGTAGCTCCTATATATATACGCACATATACATAGCTTTGTAATATATCAAGTTGTGGAGGAAAACAAGAAGATAATAAAGAGGAGAATTGAGAGGGTACGTGACGTACCCTTGGCAAGAATTTTGTGTGCGCGTGTTCGTGATTTGTTGATGTGATCAATCCGCGGGCGAAAAGCCAACAATTGGTATCTAGAGCAAGGTCGAGGTGAATTTGTGCTTGCCCCGGGGTGGCGACCCGACTAGCGCCTCGGGGTGGGCAATATAGTCGCTGAGTGGTGCAGTGATAAGGAGGGACGAGAGATATAGTCGCTGGGAGGTGCAGCAACGAGGAGAGCAGTCAATAGTCGTTGGCTGTACACCGACGTGGAGGATAAGAGAGTCGTTCGGCGGAGCGACGACGAGAAGGTTGTGAGGGTGTTGTCACAAGCGAAGCGACGGGTGATTGTCGTTCGGAGGAACGACTTGGAGAAGGACGGCATGCTGTCGTCAACAATGCATTGGTGATTTTTGATGGTTATGGAGGTGTTGAGTTGGCACCGAGTAGTTCATCGAGATCATCATTGGAGGGTGCAAGGTGAAGATGGCGAAGTTTTGAGCCGTCATCACGGTGTGTATGTGTGTTCTTATAAGGTGCGTCTGAGAGATCAGGTGTGTGAGTCTTTTGTTGCACTTGAGATGCGTCACTGGCAGAGGACATTTAAGAGCGAGAGCGGATGGAAAAGGTAATTGTGCCTTGCGTTTCCGTTCGTGATCAAGGGGTTCCGGCGAGTTCATATACGGTGAAATTGAGTTGCGCGTATATGGCGAGTTGTGTTGCCGCCGGACAGGAGGTGTCGTTCGGTAAGTTGTGTCACCAACGACAAAGAGAAGAAGAAGATGTGGCGGGTGAAGAGATGTGTCTCCCCGTGAGCAAGCAACTGGTGTGAAGATGAAGATCAACGTGAAAACGGACGCGGACCAGTTAAGTTGAGTTCCTGCATGAGGCTATGTGTTTAGTCTGCATGTAGCACGCTAAAATCTGGCAGCGTGGCTGGTAGTCTGGATAATCGTTGGTTTCAGTCTACAGGTTGGCAGAAAAAAAGAAAAGGTTGGGTGTTTGGATTAGGGGGTGAATGTTGGATAATCCAAACATACATACGCTAGTAGTACTAAGTAGTGTTTTGAGTAGGAGTTGGAGTCATGTTAGGATTGTGATCAAGCTTGCTGGTTATTAGACTAGGAGAGTCCGGCTAGGACTTTGAGTCAATGTCCGTGTTGGGTTAGGAGTTAGGCTCAGGTCGGTTTGCTATGCGTGCTATGAGTAGGGTAGCTCCTATATATATACGCACATATACATAGCTTTGTAATATATCGAGTTGTGGAGGAAAACAAGAAAATAATAAAGAGGAGAATTTAGAGGGTACGAGATGTACCCTTGGCAAGAATTTTGTGTGCGCGTGTTCGTGATTTGTTGATGTGATCAATCCGCGGGCGAAAAGCCAACATCCCATGCTCATCAATCTTTTTTGGACCAAGATTTGATCACGACAAAGGTTGATGTACTCCTTTTTCCAAAAATTGAAGTTAGATGTGTCCATGAAGAAGAGGTACTTCTCATATTCCAATAATCTAGCTTGCTCCTCCATGGCAATTTCTTCTCCTCCAATGCCACCTTCCTCTCCTCGGCCACCAACCTCCTCTCCTCAGCCGCCGACTCTTGGCTCCTTGCCACACTCCTCTCCTCGTTTGCTTTCTTTCTTGCCTTCACAATAGCCTTCATATCATTCTTTATCTCATCATCTCCTCCCTTCTTCTTCTTCTCTTCTTTTGCTTGTCCATTTGGTTCTTTTGGCTTGGAGTAAGCAACCGAGTTTGGTGTAGGGCTCCTATTGCCACCATCACTTGATGCCTCATCATCATCATCATCTAAGACCACCACATCAATAGTTGCCTTGCCTTTCTTTGGCACCTCTAGGCCATCACGGTTCTTCCATTTCTCCTCATCCTTCAACACTTCGTAGCAACGGGGCAACAAAAATGCTCTCCTTTTCTTGACCTTGCCTTTCTTGATCTTCTTGTCTTCTCCTCTAAACAAGTTTTGTGCAATATTGTGCTACAAACAAAAGAACAAGTTACCATTTGAAACACAAAAGATGAAGCATGAACATGGAACATAAAGAAATGACACTTACTCTATCTCTATCATTAGTGCCATTTGGGTTTATCTTGTCAACCGACGTCATTGCCGCCACCCACTTTTGACAATCTCTATTGATCATCGGCCACCGGGAGGGAAGAGATCTATCGGTGCGCTCAATTCCACTCTTGTTGTGTGCATCAAAGCACTCTCCTAAACCATTATGTATCTCTAGTTTGGTCCGTCGCAACGGTGGCATCCATAGACACGTTATATTCAACCATGTCTTGCATAGTAAGATGTCTTCGTCCACGGTGTAGTTGGACGCCCTTCCTTTCGGTGCATCAACCATACCCTCACCCTCCTCATCTACTTCATATTCAAGATCATCTTGATGCACTTCATTGGTTTGAGAGAAATGTTGGAAATATGCCCTAGAGGCAATAATAAAATGGTTATTATTATATTTCCTTGTTCATGATAATCGTTTATTATCCATGCTATAATTGTATTGATTGGAAACTCAAAGACATGTGTGGGTACATAGACAACACTGTGTCCCTAGTATGCCTCTAATAGACTAGCTCGTTGATCAAAGATGGTCAAGGTTTCCTAGCCATAGACATGAGATGTCATTTGATAAACGGGATCACATCATTAGGAGAATGATGTGATGGACAAGACCCAAACTATGAACATAGCATATGATCGTGTCGGTTTATTGCTATTGTTTCTGCATGTCAAAGTATCTGTTCCTATGACCATGAGATCATGCAACTCACTGACACCGGAGGAATACCTTGTGTGTATCAAACGTCGCAACGTAACTGGGTGACTATAAAGATGCTCTACAGGTATCTCCGAGGGTGTCTGTTGAGTGGGCATGGATCAAGACTGGGATTTGTTACTCCGTGTGACGGAGAGGTATCTCACGGTCCACTCGGTAATACAACATCACAATAAGCCTTGCAAGCAAAGTGACTAAAGAGTTAGCCACGGGATCTTGTATTACGGAACGAGTAAAGAGACTTGCCGGTAATGAGATTGAACTAGGTATAGAGATACCGACGATCGAATCTCGGGCAAGTAACATACCGATAAACAAAGGGAACATCATACGGGATTAACTGAATCCTTGACATAGAGGTTCAACCGATAAAGATCTTCGTAGAATATGTAGGAACCAATATGGGCATCTAGGTCCCGCTATTGGTTATTGACCGTAGAGTTGTCTCGGTCATGTCTACATAGTTCACGAATCCGTGGGGTCTGCACACTTAACGTTCGGTGACGATTTGGTATTGTTGAGTTATATATGTTGGTGACCGAATGTTGTTCGGAGTCCCGGATGATATCCCGGATGTCACGAAGAGCTCCGGAATGGTCCGGAGGTAAAGATTTATATATGGGAAGTCATATTTTGGCTACCGAAAAAGTTTCAGGTTTTGCCGGTATTGTACCGGGAAGCTTCTAGAAGGTTCCGGAAACTTCCGGAGGAGTCCAGAAGTCCATCAAGGGTTCCACCACGTCCCAAGGGTTTGCATGGGCTGAGGGGAGGCGCCCTGGCCTTATTGGGCCAGGCGCACAAGTCCCTCAAGGCCCATGTGGCTTGGGAGAGGTGGAAAGTCCACCTGTTTATGGAAAGGGAGGGAACTGGACTAGGAGTCCAACCCCTCCCCCTTGGCTGCGCCCTAGGGCTTGGAGGGGCTGATCTCCACGCCCCTCCACCTATATATAGAGGGGAGGGGGCTCTCCAAGAGGACACACGAAGCCCTTGGCGCCCCTCTCTCTCCCTAGATCGTTTTCTCCTCCGTTCGCGGTTTCGGTAGCGCTAGGCGTAGCCCTGCCGGGATAGCACCACCACCACCACCACCACGTCGTCGTGTTGCCGGAGAACTCATCTACTACTACTACCTCGCTCGCTGGATCTAGGAGGCGAACACGTCATCGAGCTATACGTGTGCTGAACGCGGAGGTGCCGTCCGTTCGGCTCTAGATCGGGACGGATCGCGATAGGATCGTGAAGACGTACGACTACATCAGCCGCGTTATATACGCTTCCGCTTAGCGATCTACAAGGGTATGTAGATATACTCCCCCTCTCGTAGCTATGCATCTCCATGGATAGATCTTGGGTGTTCGTAGGAAATTTTTTGTTTCCCATGCAACGTTCCCCAACAGTGGCATCATGAGCTAGGTCTATGCGTAGATGAGATCACGAGTAGAACACAAAGGAGTTTGTGGGCGTTGATGCTCAGATTGCTTCCTCCCTTGGTCTTTTCTTGATTCAGCAGTATTGTGGGATGAAGCGTCCCGGACCAACCTTACTCGTACGCTTACGAGAGACCGGTTCCATCAACTGACATGTGACTTTGTTGCATAAAGATGGCTGGCGGGTGTCTGTCTCTCCCACTTTAGTTGGATCGGATTCGACAAAGGCGGTCCTTGAGAAGGTTGAATAGCAATTTGTGTATCATCGTTGTGGTTTTTGCATAGGTAAGAATCGTTCTTGCTAGATACCCGTAGCAGCCACGTAAAACATGCAACAACAATTAGAGGACGTCTAACTTGTTTTTGCAGGGTATGTTGTGATGTGATATGGCCAATTACATGATGAGATATATGTGATGTATGAGATGATCATGTTTTGTATAGAATATCACGACTTGCATGTCGATGAGTACGGTAACCGGCAGGAGCCATAGGGTTGTCTTTAATTTATTTTCGTTGTTTTTGCTTTACTTTATCGCTATGAGTTAGCAATAGTCGTAGAAGCAACAGTTGGCGCGACAACCTCATGGAGACACGTTGATGGAGATCAAGATGATAGAGATCATGGTGTCATGCCGGTGACGATGGAGATCATGCCGGTGCTTTGGAGATGGAGATCAAAAGCACAAGTTCATGGCCATATCATGTCACTTATGATTTGCATGTGATGTTAATCCTTTTGTGCATCTTATTTTGCTTAGGATGACGGTAGCATTATAAGGTGATCCCTCACTAAAATGTCAAGATAAAATTGTGTTCTCCCCGAGTGTGTACTGTTGCGAAAGTTCGTCGTTTCGAGACACCACGTGATGATCGGGTGTGATAGACTCTACGTTCACATACAACGGCTGCAAGCCAGTGTTGCACATGCGGAACACTTGGGTTAAACTTGACGAGCCTAGCATGCACAGACATGGCCTCGGAACACAAGAGACCGAAAGGTCGAACATGAGTCATATAGTAGATATGATCAACATGAAGATGTTCACCATTGAAACCACCTCATCTCACGTGATGATCGGACTTGGGTTGGTGGATTTGGATCATGTCACACTTAGACAATCTGAGGGATGTTGATTTGAGTGGGAGTTCTTAAGTAATATGATTAATTGAACTCGTTATCCTGACCATAGTCAAAGTGACTTTGCAAATTATGTCGTAGATCAATAGCTCGCGCTGTAGCCCCCCTGTTTTTATACGTTCCTAGAGAAAATAGAACTGAAAGATGTTGGTAGTAATAATGCGGACTGGGTCCGTGATCTGAGGATTGTCCTCATTGCTGCACAGAAGGCTTATGTCCTTAATGCACCGCTCGGTGCGGCACCCCCTAAAGCGTCATCTGTAGATGTTGTGAACATCTGACAGGCACGTTCTGATGACTACTTGATAGTTCAGTGCGTCATGCATTACGTCTTAGAATTGAGGCTCCAAAACGTTTTGAACGTCACGGAACATATGAGATGTTCTAAGAGCTGAAATTGGGATCTCAGGCTCGTGCTCGTGTTGAGAGGTATGAGACATCCAACAAGATTCTTTGCCTGCAAGATGAAGGAGAATAGCTCAATCGGTGAGCATGTGCTTAGATTGTCTGGGTGCTACAATCGCTTGAATCAAGTGGGAGTTGATCTTCCAGATAAGATAGTGGTTGATATAGTTCTCCAAGTCACTGCCACAAAGCTACTAGAGTTTCGTGATGAACTATGAAATGCCAGGGATGGAAATAATGATCCCCGAGCTATTCGCGATGTTTGACACCATGAAAGTAGAAATCAAGAAGGAGCATCAAGTGTTGATGGTTAGTAAAACCACTAGTTTCGAGAAGGGCAAGGGCAAGGAGGGAAACTTCATGGATGGCAAGCCAGTTGCTGCTCCAGTAAAGAAACCCAAGGTTGAACCCAAACCCAAGACCGAGTGCTTCTATTATGAGGAGAACGGTCACTGAAGCGGAACTGCCCTAGATACTTGGTAGATAAGAAGGCTGGCAACGTCAACAGAAGTATATTTGATATACATTTTATTCATGTGTACCTTGCTAGTACTCCTAGTAGCACCTGGGTATTAGATACCGGTTCAGTTGCTAAATGTTGGTAACTCGAAATATAAGCTACGGAATAAACGGAGACTAGCTAAGGGCGAGGTGACGATGTATGTTGGAAGTGTTTCCAAGGTTGAGGTGATCACCATCGCACACTCTCTCTACCTTCGGAATTAGTGATGAACCTAAATAAATGTTATTTGGTGTTTGCGCTGAGCATAAACGTGATTAGATCGTGTTTATTGCAATATGGTTATTCATTTAAGTTAGAGAATAATGGTTATTCTGTTTACATGAATAATACCATCAATGGTCATGCACCCAATGTGAATGGTTCATTGAATCTCGATCGTAGTGTTACACATGTTCATAATATTGATGCCAAAAGATGCAAAGTTAATAATGATAGTACCACATACTTGTGGCACTGCCGCCAAAGTCATATTGGTATAAAGCGCATGAAGAAACTCCATGCTGATGGATCTTTTAACTCACTCGATTTCGAATCGGTTGAGTCATGCGGACCATGCCTCTTGGGCAAGATGACTAAGACCCTGTTTTCCGGTCTGATGGAGCGGGCAAGTGACTTATTGGAAATGATACATGTTGATGTATAAGGTCCAATGAGTGTTGAAGCGTGCGGTGGATATCGCTATTTTCTTACCTTCACTGATGATTTGAGTAGATATGGGGATATTTACTTAATGAAACACAAGTCTGAAACGTTTGAAAAGTTCAAACAAATTCAGAGTGAAGTTTGAGATCATCGTGACAAGAAAATAAAATGTCTACGATATGATCGTGGAGGTAAATATCTAAGTTACGAGTTTGGTATGCAACTTAAGACAATGTGGAAATTGTTTCACAACTCACGCTACCTGGAACACCATAGTGTGATGGTGTGTCCGAACGTCGTAGTCATGCTCTATTGGATATGGTACGTACTATGATGTCTCTTATCGATTTGCCACTACCGTTTTGGGGTTATGCATTAGAGACAACTACATTCACTTTAAATAGGGCACCATCTAAGTACGTTGAGATGACACCATATGAATTTTGGTTTGGCAGAAACCTAAGCTGTCATTTCTCAGAGTTTGGGAATGCGACGCTTATGACTGATAAACTTGAACCCAAAGCGGAAAAGTGCATCTTCATAAGATACCCTAAGGAAATAGTTGGGTATACCTTCTATCTCAGATACAAGGGCAAAGTGTTTGTTGCTTAAAACGGGTCCTTTCTCGAGAAAAAGTTTCTCTCGAAAGAATTGAGTGGGGGGCAAGTAGAACTTGATGAGGTTGTTGAACCGTCACTTCAGTTGGATAGTAGCACGACGCAGAAAGATGTTTCTGCAATGCCTACACCAGGTGAAGAGGAAGCAAATGATGCTGAGCATGAAGCTTCGGATCAAGTTATTACCGAACCTCGTAGGTTGACAAGAACTCGTATCGCCCCTGAGTGGTACATCAATCCTGTCTTGGAGGTCATGTTGTTAGACAATAGTGAACCTACGAGCTTTGAAGAAGCGATGGTGGGCCCGGATTCCAATAAATGTCTAGGAGCCATGAAATCCGAGAAAGGATCCATGTATGAAAACCAAGTATGGACTTTGGTAGACTTGCCCGTTAAACGGCAGGCCGTTGAGTACAAATGGACCTTCAAGAAGAAAACAGACGCTGATGGTAAATGTCGGGGCCGGATTTCCGGGTCACAATATCCCAAAAACTAACCCCTCGTGTCATCACCAGCCCCGGGATTTCTGTTTGCTGGTGGACACTACCTCGATACAGAATTCCAAGCAATTACATGAATTGGATACAAGACCGTAAAGGTCTAATGATACAATAATGATTTTTGGTGTTGGATGACGGAAGCGACTCGAGAATTCTCCAATGTCGATGGGGCTCCTTTCCCACAGGAATGGCTGACCTGGATAACTCATATCCCGCGTGGCTACTATCCTAGGCTCCGCATGGACGTCGTCATAACACTCTTCTGTCCTGGACAATGAAATAACCAGGGACAAGCCAGTGAGTACGTTTGAATGTACTCGCAAACATTATGAACAAAAGATATACCGAATGCAGTAGATAATCTATGGTCATGATGAATTGAACTATATGCATATGCTCATGCTGGATTATAGTAAATGCATGCTGACAGGAGTTAAGTTATGGCATGATAAGATATTAGCACGTGCCGAACTATGAGAATATAATATGTTAGTGACAAACAAAGAAAGTTAATGGAGAGTCGGGCGAGATAGGACCGCCCGAGAATCCAGAAAGAAAATTATAAAAGAAATGCCGGTCGGATGTCTAAAGTGACACCACGGTAGGTCTTGAAGAGAAATGCCAAACGGGTGTCTAAAAGAGAAATCGGACGAGACAGAACCATCCGAGAACTCAAGCGACGCCACGAGAGGTCTTGAAAAGAAATGCCAGTCGGGTGTCGACAAGAGTAGTCGCGAGAATAGAACCGCCTGAGAACTCGAGGGACGCCACGAGAGGTCTTGAAAATAAAATTGAATGCCCGGGGTAGTCTAGCCAGCCCCTGAGACACTCGGAAAAATAAAATTAAGAGAAACGGGTTAGTCCACAATAATAATCATAGCATCAATATTAATCATGATAACATCAGTAGCAGTAGTAATTATTCTGCAAAATAAACCAAGCTTAGTTTTAATTATTTCCTCAGGAGACCGACTCTAAGACCGACACTTGACCAACCCAGACTGTAGTCCTTAACCGCAGACACGGCTATTCGAATAGATATAACTCTGCAGAGGGTGTACTATTTACCCACAAGTAAAGGATTTCTTTAGCCAGCACCGAGACGTTGGCTAATTCCCATTATGGTCTTTGGGTTGAAACACACCTGACCAGCACACACCAGCTTAACCGTCCGGATGCCAGGAATCATCCAGGGCATCTGTTCGGTAAAACTCTAAGACGGGGAGACCAACGTACTGCATGGGATCACTATTCATACGCGCGGATTACAAGGGGGGACCTGTTGGGGAACGTAGTAATAATTCAAAAAAATTCCTACGTGTCACCAAGATCAATCTAGGAGATGCTAGCAACGAGAGAGAGGGAGTGCATCTTCATACCCTTGAAGATCGCTAAGCGGAAGCGTTGCAAAGAACGCGGTTGATGGAGTCGTACTCGCGGCGATTCAAATCGCGGAAGATCCGATCCAAGCGCCGAACGGACGGCGCCTCCGCGTTCAACACACGTACAGCCCGGGGACGTCTCCTCCTTCTTGATCCAGCAAGGGGGGAGGAGAAGTTGAGGGAGAGCTCCGGCAGCACGACGGCGTGGTGGCGGTGGAGCTCGTGGTTCTCCGGCAGAGCTTCGCTAAGCACTACGGAGGAGAAGGAGGTGTAGGAGGGGGGAGGGCAGCGCCAGGGGCAAGGGATGCAGCTTCCATGCGCCTCCCCACTATATATAGGGGTTGAGGGGGCTGGTTTCTTTCCCTCCAAGTCCATTGGGGCGTTGGCAAAGGTGGGAGGAAAGAAATCCCATCCTTTCCCTTCCCCACCGATTGTTATCCCCCCTTTTTAGGGATCTTGATCTTATCCCTTCGGGATATGATCTTATTCCTTCTAAGGGGGGATCTTGGTGCGCCTTGACCAGGGGTGTGGGGCCTTGCCCCCACTACCCACGTTCATATGGGTCCCGCCATGCAGGTGGGCCCCACTCCGGAACCTTCTAGAACCTTCCCGGTACAATACCGAAAAATCCCGAACATTATCCGGTGGCCAAAATATGACTTCCCATATATAAATCTTTACCTCCAGACCATTCCGGAACTCCTCATGATGTCCGGGATCTCATCCGGGACTCCGAACAACTTTCGGTAACCACATACAATTCCCATTACAACTCTAGCGTCACCGAACCTTAAGTGTGTAGACCCTACGGGTTCGGGAACCATGCAGACATGACCGAGACACCTCTCCGGCCAATAAACAATAGCGGGATCTGGATACCCATATTGGCTCCCACATGTTCCACGATGATCTCATCGGATGAACCACGATGTCGGGGATTCAATTAATCCCGTATACAATTCCCTTTGTCCATCGGTATGTTACTTGCCCAAGATTCGATCGTCGGTATCCCTATACCTTGTTCAATCTCGTTACCGGCAAGTCTCTTTACTCGTTCCGTAACACATGATCCCGTGACTAACTCCTTAGTCACATTGAGCTCATTATGATGATGTATTACCGAGTGGGCCCAGAGATACCTCTCCGTCACACGGAGTGACAAATCCCAGTCTCGATTCGTGCCAACCCAATAGACACTTTCGGAGATACCTATAGTGCACCTTTATAGTCACCCAGTTACGTTGTGACGTTTGATACACCCAAAGCATTCCTACGGTATCCGGGAGTTGCACAATCTCATGGTCTAAGGAAATGATACTTGACATTAGAAAAGCTCTAGCAGACGAACTACACGATCTTGTGCTATGCTTAGGATTGGGTCTTGTCCATCACTTCATTCTCCTAATGATGTGATCCCGTTATCAACGACATCCAATGTCCATGGTCAGGAAACCATGACCATCTATTGATCAACGAGCTAGTCAACTAGAGGCTCACTAGGGACATGGTGTGGTCTATGTATTCACACATGTATTACGATTTCCGGTTAATACAATTATAGCATGAACAATAGACAATTATCATGAACAAGGAAATATAATAATAACCATTTTATTATTGCCTCTAGGGCATATTTCCAACAGAACCTCCCTCTCGGCTACATCTAGCCGGAAACACCCATGCCCCCTGACCCGATGACAGGATTTAGTCCATGGCCGTGGAAACCCTCATCGTGGCCCTCTATGTGGTGTGTACCGGGACAGGGGTTACCAACTTACTGAACCATACCTTCCTTGCGGAAGGACCCGTGGCAGCACAGATCAAGTATGGGGGTTACCGGAACAAGACTCGATCTACGGTCGACTCAGGAGGTCTTACTTATTATCACTGGTATGCTTCACATATAACACGTGACACCACCGTGTCAAATATGTCCCGTGCCCACCGGCACGTCCAAGGCAGGAGCACACTCCTGGATTCTCACAACTTATGCATGTCAGAACTTGAGTGGAATGCATGCAGGAGAAAATGTATACATGACCATGCATACATGCAATAATACTACCCATATGCAATTTCTATTAAAATTATCAAAACCATGCTTCAAATATTCTAGCTAGCTATTATCAAACATCCACCATATCAAGTGTTCAAAAATGCTTGCCTTGAGCATGCAGAAGTATTGGGTGCATTCCAAAGGTTTGAAATATTTATCTCCCCTCCGTTTCCTATTTTCAAAAATATTTAAATTACCACATAATGCAAAAACAGTACTAAACAGTTGTCTGGAAATTTTTGAAATGAATACTAAAATAGACTAGATGAAATATAAGAAATACCAGAAAAATAATCAATTTATTTGGAGTTCATATGATTTTCCTATAGATTTTCTAAACTGGAATAATTAAGGAAATGAACTATTTAAAAGACCCAGTGGAGACAAAGCTTAGAAAAAATGTTCACCCTAGCAAGCATGATTTTAGAAGTTTACAGAAATTTGAACCACCAGATTTGAGTTAGAAATGGTGTCTGTGAATTTAATGGAAATTTACAGGAAAAGAAAAAAGGAAGGAGCAGAGGTGCGCCCTGAGCGCTATATAACCGCGCGGGGTTAATGGGCCGAGCCCAGTCGATCAGCTGCGCGGGAGGCGGTCGACATCGAAGGCGTATTCCGAGAATACGTCTTCACTTACTGACGTGGCCGTGTCCCCTAGCCGCTGACAGGGGGTCCCGCGGCCCCACTGGTCAGGTTTGACCAGTCGCCCGTGCGTGCCCTCTCCTCTGGCTGAACCAGTGCGGCGTTCCGGCGAAGCTTGCCGGCAAACGGCAAGACCCCACGGCGAGCTGAGGCCACCGTTGAGTCCAGGAGGCCGAGCCGGTTCCGTGGAGGTGCGCTACGGTCGCCGGAGTGGGTGGAGTCGTCGGCGGCGAGGTCACCCGAAAAGCTCCGACGGAAGCAAATTGGGCGCTTCGCCCACGGTTGATCTCCGGCAAGATTGAGTGGTGGAATAGGATCGTGGGGTCGGTAAGAGTTTGCTGGAGAGGAAATGGAGGATGGGGAGGCTGTGGTTGCGACGAATTTGACTAGAGAATGGCGGCGGCCGTAGTTGACAGAGGCGGGGGAGGCGTCCTCTCCTGGTCGTTCTGCTGCCCATGGGGCTCATAGAGGGGGTGAAGGAGATGTGGTGGTGGTAGAGGGAGAATCGGGTGGCCTTTTTATAGCAGGAAGGAGGCGGTTCCGAGGCTTCCCGGGAGGCACACGTCGGCGACGGCCATTAATGGCGAACCGCGGCCGGTGGCGAGGTAGGCGAGGCCGGTGGAGGTCGGCGGCTGCGGATAAGGCCAGGTGGTTAGCAGTTAGGGAGGGGAAGCGCTGGCGGGGGTCGAGCGGCTCGGGCGGTGCTGTGCCCAAGTGAGAAACGACGGCGGCGGCTCGGGTCGGTGGTCTCCGGCGCTGGACGGCGCCAGGCGACAAGAAAGGGTGTCGGCAGGCTTCTAGGGGGTCGCGGTGATCCGGGGGTGGATCAGGACGAGAGGGGGAGGCAGCAGAGCGACGGCAGAAGCTCGGTGCCGACGCGTGCAAAACGCACGTTCTGGCCGTGCCCTGAGCACGTGCACAGAGTGCTCGATGAAATGCCAGGGTGCGCTAGGATGACCCACTGGAGTTTATTTTTGGCAGGGTGGCTCTTACTAATATGGAAAGGATGTTAGACATGCTAGTTTGGGGATAGGGGCTAGTGTACAGTGCAATTTAAAAAGATGCCCAAATTCTGTCATGAGCTCAAGCTGCTCGACAGAATGCTAGGTCAAGCTAAAGAATTCTGCTGATACTGAAAATTGGCAGGGTGGGGTATCTTTAGATGATAGAGATGGTGGTGGAGTTAATTTAACAAAAAGAGAAACTTTGTAGTGCCAGTTTAACAAAATTCTGGTATGGACAGAACCTACAGAGGAGTGTTTGGTGGACTTAACAGATGCAAATGGAGCTGATCTTCTAGAGTTAAGGTTTTGGTTGGAAAGACTCCAAGGTGGAAAAGTTTTAGAATTAATAGAGTTAGGAAAATTAGGGTTGCAGTAGGAACTCAAATACAGGACAGAATTGAAAAGAGGATGCTTTACTCAAAAATTTCAAAACACCAAGTTGGGTTTTTGCATATAAGTGATATGTAGGCATCACATGACCTCCCATAATTTTTGTGGAATTTTTAAAGAATTAATTAAAATAGTTGCAGTGCAACAAAGGTAATTCAAGTATTAAAAATGCCTTTAAAATATTTATCTTCGGCACAATTTTATTATGAAAACAATTCCTACTATTTTTAAAATAATAATGAAATGGTTTAGGAAAACTACCAAAGCCACAATATTATTTCCAAATAATTTTCTATATGGAGGGAAGAATTTTGAAAGACAGAAGCAGAAAAGGCTCTAAAATTATGAAAGAACCTATTATAATTCAAAATTTTATTTCTGGCCAAATTTTACTTAATAAAAATGTGGTTAAATTTTTGGGGTGTTACAAACTCTACCCCCCTTAAGAAAATCTCGTCCTCGAGATTTGTTACGGACGGAAAAATTAAATGCATATCACAACAAATAAAGCACTCATATGCAAAATGCAATCAGGGTAATATATTCATGACATACACCCTAAGAACACTACAAAGATTACATCATGCAACGAGTACTACATGCTACACAAACACACTCATGACCATCTATGGTCCGAAAGTGAGATCTACAGGGTCGTGCAGAGAAGTTCCGGGTGCTGGAGCACCTTCTTCTTCTTCCGGGGAGAGTGGTGGAAGCAGGCGTAGAACGTGCCTTTCCAAGGTTGGCAAAGGTGGCCCGCCAATGGCTATCTGAGGGTTCAGAAAAGCAAGATAAGAGAGGTAATCCATTAGTTGCTAGGTCAGACGCTCTTGAGCCATCACATATTGAATGAGATTGGCCAGAGCTGGATCCCTTTCTATACGTTCACATCGGAACGTTGCATTTGCCCCTTGTCGTGGTTTTGTCATGGCAAGATGTCCTCGTAAGAGAACTTGTGTGTGAGGCCATCGCAACTATGTGGTGGCTTGAGAGGGGTTGGTCGGAATCGAGAGATGCGAGTTTACCCAGGTTCGGCCCCTTCGATGGAGGTAAAAGCCTACGTCCTGCTTTGTGTCAATATTGATGATGATGACGATCTCGATTACAAGGGTGCGGAGTCGCTACCTCTAATCTCGAGAGCCTCTAATCTGTCTATCTCTAATGACTTGAACTTCTCCCTCTTGGGGCGCCTTACCCCTCCTTATATAAGTGGAAGGGGTAGGTTTACATGTAGAGTCCTACTAGGAGTAGGATTAGGACTAGTCTCTCTTGAGTCCTAATCCGGGTCTTGTTTCTCTTGTAAGGGAATCCTTCCTCTCTTTTGGGCCTTCTCTGTGAGCCGCCTGGCGCCGGCTTACACGCTGGGCCTTGGGCCTGGCCGTCCTGTGACCCGGTAATAGAGGTGACCTATGAGCCGCCATACGATGGGCCGGGTCATACCTCCTGCCAGATCATATCTCCTGCCGGGTCACCGATGAGTCGCCAAGCTCGGCTGGCGCAGCAGTGAGTCGCCGAGTCCCGGCCGGGTCCTACTTCCGACCGGGTTATACCGCGGGGTAATATCCCCGACATTAGCCCCGAGGTTAGCTTGAATTTATTCATGGTAAGCTCCTGAAATAAGAATAACAAATATGTTAAAGGACCGGCTTTCTCCACTGGCCGGCTTAATGAAGTAGCTCCTTGAAGATCCGGGTTCCTTCATATTAACGAGCCGTCTTCAGAATCATATTGCAGGTCCATGTCCTTTGCAAAATATTGGGAATAAAACACCCATATGCCGTTGAGTCGGCCGCCAATGCTTTGGCTTGATGAAATTATTGTAGATAAGAAAATCATATGAAGTTGAGCCGGCTTCCATTGCTTCGGCTTGATAAAAATATTGGGAAACAGGATTTCATCCATTGTTAAACCACTTCAACCTGTGGAGCTGGGTTGTTTATATAGAATCTGCCGGGTCATGATTTTTGACAATGCCGGGTCATGATCGTTGGTGACGTCGGGTCAAAACAAGCGGACTCCAGTTGACTTGATAACATTATTGGGAATAAACAAACCCGGGTGATGCTGAGCCGGCTTTCAATGTTTCAGCTCCACCAAAACATGAGACCTAGCTCACTCAAAATTGATAGCTTGAAGATGTTCTTCTATTTTTTTATCTCCATATTACCTGTAGCCCCCAAGCTCCAAGTTTATCCATGATGACTTGGTGCTTTGAAATAATATATTGGACTATGTAGCCCCAAAGTCCCGGGTTGTCTTGCCTGCAGCAGCCTGGGACTTGTAATTATCTTATACTTATAAAACTTCAGCCAGTGTAGCCCCCAAGGGTCGGCTCATCAGTATGTGATGGGCCGGGTCTTCAATTTGAACCTCATAGTCTGCTAAACAGCTGAATACTGTAGCCCCCAAGTGCCAGGTCAATAAGAAGTACTGGGCTGGGACTTAGAAAAATACAGAAAGGCTGGCTCATCTCCTTGAGACAACAGGATCTGTTGACCATGTAACGATTTGAAAAGCAACTTGCATTAGCCCCCAAGTGTCGGGTCGTCTGCCTGCGGCGACTCGGGACTGTGTGAGAATAATATGACTCATCATAATTTGTTGAATGAATCCTTGACCGTGGTTGTAACCCGGTATTTTGTCGAATATCCTGGAATAATGCCTTTACCCTTGAAAATGAAAATCCCTGCTCGTGGTTGCGGTGCAACCCGGCAAATATATGTCTAAGAAATCCATGAGTGTTGTAGTATACTACAGAGCACAGGTTGAAGAAATCCAATAGCCGGTCAATTAATTGACACGGCATTATATCTGATAGGGCGGCTTCTTCAAAAATAATCAATTTTCCAAGCTGGCTTGAAAAAACCCCAATCATTTAATACTGGTTATGATAAACCATGATTAAGATCCAGCCATGTTGGCTATTAAAGATCTATTGTTCTTGCAGAGGTTACGATGTAACCCGGTTTGGTGACCGGCTTTCCGCAGCATAAACAAATATGGATATGCATGCATGATATGATGACACAATGCAGGATGATGTAACGCAAGATGCAATGTATAACTCAAGCTGCTTCGTATGGCCATAACCATCTTTCTTCACACTTAATGGCGGCTTATCTTAGGAGACAAGACCTGCAAAAACAACAAGACAGAGTATATTCTGTATCGTTTTGAGGGCGGCTTGAGAAGCACAACCCAAAGATGTTAAATCTTTGATGACCTTGCTTTTTCTTCCTTTTTTGTTTTTCGAAAACTCATATGCCGGTTCTTCTGGGTGGACTCTCTATTTGAACTCTTAACAGTACAGGGTCTCTAGTGAGAGTGACCGTCAATTGCTTTGAGCGGCTCAGGGTCTCTAGGCGAGATTAACTGATAAGAGCGCAACGAACCAGAGAGAGACGCAGCAGGGCATGAGTACCCCCAGGGCCCATAAGCTACCTCTCACGTGACATAAATCCGTCGTTTGAACCTTAAACAGTGCAGGGTCTTTAAAAGAGTAACTGTTTAAGAGTACGAACAGGCCACATAGCGAAGAGTCGGCATCAGATGGGCGAGTTTATCCTCGCTATCCATAAGCCGGCCCTCACGTGACAAGAGCCGCCGGTTTAACCTTGACCAGTACAGGGTCTCTAGCGAGAGTGACTGTCAAATACTTTGAACAGCTCAGGGTCTCTAATCGAGATTAACTGGCAAGAGTTCGGCGGGTCAGTTAGCGGAGCAGCAGCAGCATACAGGCAGGTTTAACTCGAACTTGCGATGGCTGAAGAGCCAATCAAGAGGGTGTGTAAGCTAAACCCGGTGGGTTGGAAGCCCCCAAATGACCTTGTTGACGGAGTCAACTTTTTGGGTATACAACCCGGCCTTACAGTGGCTGAAGAGCCGATCAAGAGGGTGTGTAAGCTAAACCCGGTGGGTTGGAAGCCCCCAAATGACCTTGTTGACGGAGTCAACTTTTTGGGTATACAACCCGGCCTTACAGTGGCTGAAGAGCCGATCAAGAGGGTGTGTAAGCTAAACCCGGCGGGTTGGAAGCCCCCAAATGACCTTGTCGACGGAGTCAACTTTTTGGGTATACAACCCGGCCTTACAGTGGCTGAAGAGCCGATCAAGAGGGTGTGTAAGCTAAAACCGGCGGGTTGGAAGTCCCCAAATGACCTTGTCGACGGAGTCAACTTTTTGCACCATCTTGTAAGCCGCCATCTTGTATGAAGAAACGGCAGAAGCCTCCAAGTGACTTTATGATGATCCAATAAATCCGGGCACCCATGTTTGAATGGTGCATCATGGCGGTTCGTCCTCTTGGGCGACATTTAATTGTTCCGCCAATAATGTAGTAGCCCCTGGGATCGGGTTAACTTCCTTGCAATGACCCGGGGTTATTGTTGAAAACGACCAAATGTTTCGAGCCATGTCTGTGTAGCCCCCGAGTCTTAAGTCGACTCGAAGAGGCGACTTGAGATTCTTCACACTTGGCCACGGCATAAGCCGGCATATGGTTGACGGCTGATAACTGAAATTTATTGAAGCCAAAAGCTTGTGGCGAGTTGATGACCTCCGCGACACTCATTGTATGTCCCTGGCGTTGATAACACAACATGAACCCGCGGAGTGTTGAGACGGCGGATTATAAATGATCCCATATGATTTTTGTCAGTAACTCGGCCGATGGTTCGACCCGGCTGGCTGTTAAAGTTAACCAAACCGCAGTGGCGGCAATTTGTACGCCTATCCATTGAGCCATCCGGTGGAGGCAGAGGCTGATAATATATAATGACTTGCTTCAGAGTCGTTGGAATAAACAGATCACAGGGGCGGCGTCTTGCACGCGTCTGTTGGGCGGCTCGTATAGGCGAGCACAACACCGATGTGTTGATGTAAATCGGACCGCGGGCACGGCGGCTTGCGCGCGTCCGTTGGGCGGCTCAAGTGAGCAAGCACGACACCAGTATGTCGATGTAGATGTAGAAGTCAACCGCGCGTTTCAATACGGCGCGGTCGCGAGAGACGGCCGCGGCATTGTAAGCCGGTGCGGTCGCGAGAGACGGACGCGGCGTTGTGAGCCGGTGCGGTCGCGAGAGACGGCCGCGGCGTTTGTATGCCGGTGCGGTCGCGAGAGACGGCCGCGGCGTTGTGAGCCGGTGCGGTCGCGAGAGACGGCCGCGGCGTTTGTAAGCCGGTGCCGTCGCGGCGTCAGAAGCCGGTGCGCGAGTTCGTTGAGTAACGCGACACGGACAAACACCAGTGCGGAATGATGCTGACGCGCGCTCCATCTCCGCAGTATAATGCCATTTTTGTGATGAATAATTGTCCTGCGTAAAAATATTGCAGGCCAAAGTAATTGTTCTCGAAAAAATAAATATGTGCTGATATAATATATCGGATGAATAGCACCTGGGTTTTTTATCGGATGAATATGGACTGATAACGCTGGATGTAGTCGGACCAAAAAAATAGCAGATGTCGCTTTATCTCGCTTGCTCTGATATGGCACTAATACCCACATCGTCGTCTCTGATATACGGCACCTGATACTTTCCTCGTGTGCCCGTAGCAAACAGAGACAAAAGATTAATCGTGTGGGTTGTAGTAGTACTGTTGTACTAGTTGGTCCGACGCGTTGGAGTAGACCGGCCACAGGAAAAACAGTTGTGTGTATGTCCGTCGGACGACCCGGCGTAATCTCAGTACTTTTGGCTTGACTTCTTTCATGGCTAACCTGATCACTCCTTCTTCTTCCATTTTCTTTTAATTTATTCAAGGCTTGCGAGCAGACCAAACGTATCTTTTTGAACTGATGCCCTTGTATGTCTGCGTGGAGCAAAAGAGCAATCATCCAGGCGCCTGCTGCTGCAACCTCCTTTTTTTTCCTTTGTGTAGTAAAAACCGTTCGCCCATTGATCTCCAGAGCCGAGAAAGACTTGCACCGGCTGTGCATACGCCTTGCGACTAGAGCATCTCCCCGGGGCTCCGTTGGTGCATGCATGCAGATAATCTCAAGTAGTGAACCATTCACACATTGATCGAGGCATGCAGTACGTCCTCCTGCTAGACCAATCCTTCTTGTTTTTTCAAAACAAGACCCGATTAGCGCTGCCGTTTCTTCAGCCAACATTGCACGAATTCAGGTTGTCGACGTACAAGGTACGACCTAGCTAGTGCAGGCCTTGAAGCGGGCCTTGGTGCCTTTCCATGTCGCCGCCCAGCTCTTTGTACTTCAGCCGCATGATCATCTGCAGCGCGTGCACGCCGGCGGCGGCTTGCGCGGTGTGGGCTCCCCAGCGGCGGATGGAAACCAAGGTGAGCAACGAGGCGGCTGGCGGCTGGCGGGCGTGTGGACGCGGCACTAGCGGGCGGGCGGCCAAGCGCGACGCGCGGCTGGGGGCGAGGCGGAGCGCAGGGAGCCCGGGCGGGACGAGCCGGTCCATCGGGGCGTCGAGCCGGCTGGCGACACGAGCGGTGGCGAAGTAGTGGCGGGCCATAGCTACCGGGCGGAAGGCCGGCTCGGGATGCGGCGAGGTCGACCCGAGGCCGCGACGGCCAGGCAGGCACCGGAAGTAGGCGACGGAAACGTGTGTCCGTGTCCATGTCAGACTCCAGGTCGTGGCCGGCTTGATGAATCTACACGCGTGTCCACTTCCTGGCCTTCTCCCTCTTTCTTTTCTTTTCTTTTGCTTTGTGGCGCACGTGAGGAGGTAGTACTAGTTGTGGTATGTGAGTAGCTTCTGATGATTGCATCTGGTCTGTGATTGCTTCTGCTTTGAATCAAGTTGTGCATCAACCGATGGACTTTTTGACACGTCAGGCGCGAGGCTTCGGATGATTATTTCTTTTTGACCTTGATTAACAAAGTTGAGGTTGATATCGTCATAGCCGCGGCACATGATCTGGTTGCCATCGAATACATCAATCTGAGCATACTGGTCGTGACGGCACGCAGGATAGCCACAAAAAGTTTCTTCGATCCAGACTGATGAACTCGGAGTCGATGTAGATCCTTCTGCGCCGGTTCTTGTTCGTCTGGTCAATTGTGAGTTTCTCGATCCTTAAAAGAGCTCCCTCCAAGAACACAACACCACCGTGCGCGGAGCCCCACGGTGGGCGCCAACTTTCGTGCTTTTGTCACGGCAAGATGTGCTCGTAAGAGAACTTGTGTGTGAGGCCATCGCAACTATGTGGTGGCTTGAGAGGGGTTGGTCGGAATCGAGAGATGCGAGTTTACCCAAGTTCGGCCCCTCCGATGGAGGTAAAAGCCTACGTCCTGCTTTGTGTCAATATTGATGATGATGACGATCTCGATTACAAGGGTGCGGAGTCGCTACCTCTAATCTCGAGAGCCTCTAATCTGTCTATCTCTAATGACTTGAACTTCTCCCTCTTGGGGCGCCTTACCCCTCCTTATATAAGTGGAAGGGGTAGGTTTACATGTAGAGTCCTACTAGGAGTAGGATTAGGACTAGTCTCTCTTGAGTCCTAATCCGGGTCTTGTTTCTCTTGTAAGGGAATCCTTCCTCTCTTTTGGGCCTTCTCTGTGAGCCGCCTGGCGCCGGCTTACACGCTGGGCCTTGGGCCTGGCCGTCCTGTGACCCGGTAATAGAGGTGACCTATGAGCCGCCATACGATGGGCCGGGTCATACCTCCTGCCGGGTCATATCTCCTGCCGGGTCACCGATGAGTCGCCAAGCTCGGCTGGCGCAGCAGTGAGTCGCCGAGTCCCGGCCGGGTCATACTTCCGGCCGGGTTATACCGCGGGGTAATATCCCCGACACCCCTGATGCTGCATGGCTCGGAAAATAGCAGTATCTCCTTTCGCTGGCAGTGGGTACCGCGAATCGGAGACGGGTAACTGCTTCATAAGCAGCAGCTTCAATGGCCATGCCTAGGGTTGGCTTGGATCTCCCGATGTAGACAATATATGGAGGGCCTTGGTCTGGGTCTGCTGGTGGGATGTGCACAACTACCCAGTATTTCGAGGAGTCAGAGGTGATCCTCAATTTGAACAACTCATACTGGGGTGGTTGGCTGGAACCAAAAGTGTTGCGGGTAAAATCCCACAAAACTTTAGCAAAACTGCCAGGACTTGCATCTAGAGTCCTCAGGTGGTTACCAGGGTGAGTCATGGAGTGCAGGTCGGAGAGGGGTGGTGTTCTAGTTTGACAGGGCTAGTGCTGGATATGGCTTCTTATAGAGTGCCTAGGTTATGAGACATGATGCGGCGCCGATACTACGTGTGTTTTGGTCCTGTCGTGGGATTAAAGTCTCGGTCCTCAATCCCCAAAAGGAATGTGACGTGCTACTGTGTGTGTCGGCCAGGGTGACTATAGTGGTTACGTCTAGAATTTACTGTGCGGCCATACATCAATTAAATTACGCTGGTTCACAAATGGTACCATCAAAACAGTGGTACACCAGTAAATCACAAACCTGCTACATCATACAGCTGCTACCACAAAATTACAGGGTGACAGAGCCACTAGGGCTTGACACGGATCCAGTGGACTCAGTCTACCTCGTTGACATCCAGCCGGGCGCGTCTTGTGGATGCCGAGTCCTCCTCATGGGCTTCTACGTCGGAGCTGGCCGGGGTCGGATGGGGAGCTACAGGACTGGAGTAGCGGTGGTGTCCTTCACGGGGTGTCGAGGTCACCGTCCCGTTGGAGTAGGTCTCCAAGAGACGACGGAGTTCCCCGGGTGAGGCGATGGCACTGCCCGGGTAGATAACAGGGGCGGAGCTTGGGGGTTCAACAGGCCTCCCAAACAACACTATCGGGGTGTTGGTGGCGGGTGCAGCTTCACTTCTTGCCGGGGTCAGGAGAGCGAGCGTCCTGCGGGTCGCGATCAGATCAAGAGAGACCTGATCGAATAGTGCCTCTTGCGCTCTCAGGTAGCGTACCAGATGCACTAGAGCAGGATCTGACTCTTGGTCTCCATTGGCGACTTGGGTTGGTCTACCATAGCCTTCACGACTAGGATAGTAGTAGAAAGAGCGGCAGTTAACCCTCGGCGATAGATGCCGAAGGTCAACTACAGCCTCTCGGGCGGCAAGTTGGATGGCTTGAGGTTCGTCGGAGGTCGTCCTCCCGGTGAACCGGTAGGGGCGCTCCGATGCGATGCTCCTCCCGTAGATGTGCACCGTGGCCCAGAAGTGATGAATGGAATCACTCGTGTGCTCCTGGTACACGACATACTCCGGAGGCTCTTCGCTGCCGAAAGCACGACGGGTGAGATTGGCAAGGATGGCTACAAAGCCTTCAAGCTCGACTGCAGTGGTCTCGTTGTGAACAATGGGGCCTGACATCTTGGTGATTGGATAACGAACTAGGAGTGAGGCTGTGATGTGCTATGTTTGGGGCAAGGCTTCCTTTATAAGCCATCGGAGTCTTCCATCGCACGCTTGCGGATGGGACAACTCAGGTGTCGGCCAGAGGTACACGGCCTATGGATCGGCTGCTAGGTTGGGCACCGACTGTCAAAAGATGTCGGCTGCCACTGTGCAGGCTTATCGGATGAGATGGGCTTAGCTAGGGACAAATAAGATTTGGACGGTGTGGAAAACTAAGGATAATGACCAGGCTAAGCTAGGATTAGCCAGTGGTCAGCCTGGCTCTGATACCAAGGCTGTCGGGGCCGGATTTCTGGGTCACAATATCCCAGAAACTAACCCCTCGTGTCATCACCAGCCCCAGGATTTCTGTTTGCTGGTGGACACTACCTCGATACAGAATTCCAAGCAATTACATGAATTGGATACAAGACCGTAAAGGTCTAATGATACAATAATGATTTTTGGTGTTGGATGACGGAAGCGACTCGAGAATTCTCCAATGTCGATGGGGCTCCTTTCCCACAGGAACGGCTGACCTGGATAACTCCTATCCCGCGTGGCTACTATCCTAGGCTCCGCATGGACATCGTCATAACACTCTTCTGACCTGGCCAACGAAATAACCAGGGACAAGCCAGTGAGTACGTTTGAATGTACTCGCAAACATTATGAACAAAAGATATACCGAATGCAGTAGATAATCTATGGTCATGATGAATTGAACTATATGCATATGTTCATGCTGGATTATAGTAAATGCATGCTGACAGGAGTTAAGTTATGGCATGATAAGATATTAGCACGTGCCGAACTATGAGAATATAATATGTTAGTGACAAACGAAGAAAGTTAATGGAGAGTCGGGCGAGACAGGACCGCCCGAGAATCCAGAAAGAAAATTATAAAAGAAATGCCGGTCGGATGTCTAAAGTGACACCACGGTAGGTCTTGAAGAGAAATGCTAAACGGGAGTCTAAAAGAGAAATCGGACGAGACAGAACCATCCGAGAACACAAGTGACGCCACGAGAGGTCTTGAAAAGAAATGCCAGTCGGGTGTCCACAAGAGTAGTGGCGAGAATAGAACCGCCTGAGAACTCGAGGGATGCCACGAGAGGTCTTGAAAATAAAACTAAATGCCCGGGGTAGTCTAGCTAGCCCCTGAGACACTCGGAAAAATAAAATTAAGAGAAACGGGTTAGTCCACAATAATAATCATAGCATCAATATTAATCATGATAACATCAGTAGCAGTAGTAATTATTCTGCAAAATAAGCCAAGCTTAGTTTTAATTATTTCCTCCGGAGACCGACTCTAAGACCGACACTTGACCAACCCAGACTGTAGTCCTTAACCACGGACACGGCTATTCGAATAGATATAACTCTGTAGAGGGTGTACTCTTTACCCACAAGTAAAGGATTTCTTTAGCCAGCACCGAGACGTTGGCTAATTCCCATTATGGTCTTTGGATTGAAACACACCTGACCAGCACACACCAGCTTAACCGTCCAGATGCCAGGAATCACCCAGGGCATCTGTTCGGTAAAACTCTAAGACGGGGAGACCAACGTCCTGCATGGGATCACTATTCATACGCGCGGATTACAAGGGGGAACCTCCCTCTCGGCTACATCTAGCCGGAAACACCCATGCCCCCTGACCCGATGACAGGATTTAGTCCATGGCCGTGGAAACCCTCATCGTGGCCCTCTATGTGGTGTGTACCCGGACAGGGGTTATCAACTTACTAAACCATACCTTCCTTGCGGAAGGACCCGTGGCAGCACAGATCAAGTATGGGGGTTACCGGAACAAGACTCGATCTACGGTCGACTTAGGAGGTCTTACTTATTATCACCGGTATGCTTCACATATAACACGTGACACCACCGTGTCAAATATGTCCCGTGCCCACCGGCACGTCCAAGGCAGGAGCACACTCCTGGATTCTCACAACTTATGCATGTCAGAACTTGAGTGGAATGCATGCAGGAGAAAATGTATACATGACCATGCATACATGCAATAATACTACCCATATGCAATTTCTATTAAAATTATCAAAACCATGCTTCAAATATTCTAGCTAGCTATTATCAAACATCCACCATATCAAGTGTTCAAAAATGCTTGCCTTGAGCATGCAGAAGTATTGGGTGCATTCCAAAGGTTTGAAATATTTATCTCCCCTCCGTTTCCTATTTTCAAAAATATTTAAATTACCACATAATGCAAAAAAGTACTAAAAAGTTGTCTGGAAAATTTTGAAATGAATACTAAAATAGACTAGATGAAATATAAGAAATACTAGAAAAATAATCGATTTATTTGGAGTTCATACGATTTTCCTATTGATTTTCTAAACTGGAATAATTAAGGAAATGAACTATTTAAAAGACCCAGTGGAGAAAAAGCTTAGACAAAATGTTCACCCTAGCAAGCATAATTTTAGAAGTCTGCAAAAATTTGAACCACCAGATTTGAGTTAGAAATGGTGTCTGTGAATTTAATGGAGATTTACAGGAAAAGAAAAAGGGAAGGAGCAGAGGTGCGCCCTGAGCGCTATATAACCGCGCGGGGTTAATGGGCCGAGCCCAGTCGATCAGCTACGCGGGAGGCGGTCGACGTCGAAGGCGTATTCCGAGAATACGTCTTCACTTACTGACGTGGCCCTGTCCCCTAGCCGCTGATAGGGGGTCCCGCGGGCCCACTGGTCAGGTTTGACCAGTCGCCCGCGCGTGCCCTCTCCTCTGGCTGAACCAGGGCGGCGTTCTGGCGAGGCTTGCCGACAAACGGCGAGACCCCACGACGAGCTGAGGCCACTGTTGAGTCGAGGAGGCCGAGCCGGTTCCGTGGAGGTGCGCTACGGTCGCCGGAGTGGGTGGAGTCGTCGGCGGCGAGGTCACCCGAAAAGCTCCGGCAGAAGCAAATTGGGCGCTTCGCCCACGGTTGATCTCCGGCAAGATTGAGTGGTGGAATAGGATCGTGGGGTCGGTAAGAGTTTGCTGGAGAGGAAATGGAGGATGGGGAGGCTGTGGTTGCGACGAATTTGACTAGAGAATGGCGGCGGCCGTAGTTGACAGAGGCGGGGGAGGCATCCTCTCCTGGTCGTTCTGCTGCCCATGGGGCTCATAGAGGGGGTGAAGGAGATGTGGTGGTGGTAGAGGCAGGATCGGGTGGCCTTTTTATAGCAGGAAGGAGGCGGTTCCGAGGCTTCCCGGGAGGCACACGTCGGCGGCGGCCATTAATGGCGAACCGCGGCCGGTGGCGAGGTAGGCAAGGCCGGTGGAGGTCGGCGGTTGCGGATAAGGCCAGGTGGTTAGCAGTTAAGGAGGGGAAGCGCTGGCGGGGGTCGAGCGGCTCGGGCGGTGCCGTGCCCAATTGAGAAACGGCGGCGGCGGCTCGGGTCGGTGGTCTCCGGCACTGGACGGCGCCAGGCGACAAGAGAGGGTGTCGGCAGGCTTCCAGGGGGTCGCGGTGATCCGGGGGTGGATCAGGACGAGAGGGGGAGGCAGCAGAGCGACGCCAAAAGCTCGGTGCCGACGCGTGCAAAACGCACGCTCTGGCCGTGCCCTGAGCACGTGCACAGAGTGCTCGATGAAATGCCAGGGTGCTCTAGGATGACCCACTGGAGTTTATTTTTGGCAGGGTGGCTCTTACTAATATGGAAAGGATGTTAGACATGCTGGTTTGGGGAGAGGGGCTAGTGTCCAGTGCAATTTAAAAAGATGCCCAAATTCTGTCATGAGCTCAAGGTGCTCGACAGAATGCTAGGGCAAGCTAAAGAATTCTGCTGATACTGAAAACTGACAGTGTGGGGTCTCTTTAGATGATAGAGATGGTGGTGGAGTTAATTTAACAAAAAGAGAAACTTTGTAGTGCCAGTTTAACAAAATTCAGTTCTGGACAGAACCTACAGAGGAGTGTTTGGTGGACTTAACAGATGCAAATGGAGCTGGTCTTCTAGAGTTAAGGTTTTGGTTGGAAAGACTCCAAGGTAGAAAAGTTTCAGAATTAATAGAGTTAGGAAAATTAGGGTTGCAGTAGGAACTCAAATACAGGACAGAATTGAAAAGAGGATGCTTTACTCAAAAATTTCAAAACACCAAGTTGGGGTTTTGCATATAAGTGATATGTAGGCATCACATGACCTCCCATAATTTTTGTGGAATTTTTACAGAATTAAGTAAAATGGTTGCAGTGCAACAGAGGTAATTCAAGTATTAAAAATGCCTTTAAAATATTTATCTTGGGCACAATTTTATTATGAAAACAATTCCTACTGTTGTTAAAATAATAATGAAATGGTTTAGGAAAACTACCAAAGCCACAATATTATTTCCAAATAATTTTCTATATGGAGGGAAGAATTTTGAAAGACAGAAGCAGAAAAGGCTCTAAAATTATGAAAGAACCTATTATAATTCAAAATTTTATTTCTGGCCAAATTTTACTTAATAAAAATGTGGTTAAATTTTTGGGGTCTTACAGTAAATTTCACCATTTATAAAGCTCGACTTGTCGCAAAGTTTCTGACAAGTTCAAGGAGTTGACTACGATGAGACTTTCTCACCCGTAGCGATGCTAAAAGTCTATTGGAATTATGTCAGCAGTTGCTGCATTTTTCGATTATGAAATCTGGCAGATGGATGTCAAAACATCGTTTCCTGAACGGTTTCCTTGAGGAAAGGTTGTATGTGATACAACCGGAAGGTTTTGTTAGTCCTAAGGATGCTAAAATGTATGCAAGCTCCAACGATCCTTCTATGGACTGGAGCAAGCATCTCGGAGTTGGAATATACGCTTTGATGAGGTGATCAAAGTTTTTGGGTCTATACAAAGTTTATGAGAAACTTGTATTTACAATAAAGTGAGTGGGAGCACTATAGAATTTCTGATAAGTATATGTGGATGACATATTGTTGATCGGAAATGATGTAGAATTTCTGGAAAGCATAAAGGGTTGTTTGAAAATAGTTTTTCAAAGGAAAACCTGGAATGAAGCTACTTAAATATTGGGCATCATGATCTATAGAGATAGATCAAGACGTCTGATAAGACTTTCAATGAGTACATACCTTGACAAGATTTTGAAAGAGTTCAAAATGCATCAGTCAAAGAAAGAGTTCTTGCCTGATTTGTAAAGTGTGGAGTTGAGTGAGACTCAAAGCTCGACCATGGCATAAGAAAGAGGAAGGACGAAGGTCGTTCCCTATGCCTTATCCATAGGCTCTATATAGTATGCCATGCTGTGTACCGCACCTGGTGTGTGCCTTGTCATGAGTCTGTCAAGGGGTACAAGAGTGATCCAGGAGTGGATCACTGGACAGCGGTCAAAATTATTCTTAGTAACTAGAGGACTAAGGAAATGTTTCTCGATTATGGAGGTGATAAAGAGTTTGTCTTAAAGGGTTACGTCGATGCAAGCTTTAAACACCAATCCGGACGTCGTAAAGAGTTCTTAGTAACTAGAGGACTCTAGAATCTTCCCGGTACAATACCGAAAAAACTCAAACTTTTTCCGGAACCCCGATAACAACTTTCCATATATGAATCTTTACCTCCGGACTATTCCGGAGCTCCTCGTGATTTCCCGGATCGCATCCGGGACTCCGAACAACCTTCGGACTTTCCACTATTAATATCTCAATACTACCCTAGCGCTACCGAACGTTAAGCGTGCGACCCTATGGGTTCGAGAATCATGTAGAAATGACCGAGACACCTCCACGGTCAATAACCAATAGCGGGACCTGGATGCCCATATTGGTTCCTACATATTCTACGAAGATATTTATCGGTCGAACCAGGATGTCAAGGATTTAGACAATCCCGTATGTAGTTCCCTTTGTCCATCGGTATGTTACTTGCCCGAGATTCGATCGTCGATATCTCCATACCTAGTTCAATCTCGTTACCGGCAAGTCTCTTTACTCGTTCCGTAATACAAGATCCCGTGACTAACTCCTTAGTCACATTGCTTGCAAGGCTTATTGTGATGTTGTATTACCGAGTGGGCCCTAAGATACCTCTGCGTCACACGGAGTAACAAATCCCAGTCTTGATCCATGCCAACCCAACAGACACCCTCGGAGATACCTGTAGAGCACCTTTATAGTCACCTAGTTACGTTGTGACGTTTGATACACACAAGGCATTCCTCCGGTGTCCGGGAGTTGCATGATCTCATGGTCGTAGGAACAGATACTTGACATGGATAAAGCAGTAGCAATAAACTGACACGATCAACTGCTATGCTTACGGTTGGGTCTTGTCCATCACATCATTCTCCTAATGATGTGATCCCGTTATCAAATGACAACTCATGTCTATGGTCAGGAAACCTTGACCATCTTTGATCAACGAGCTAGTCTACTAGAGGCATACTAGGGACACATTGTTGTCTATATACCCACACATGTATTTAGTTTCCAATCAATACAATTCTAGCATGCATAATAAACAATTATCATGAACTAGGAAATATAATAATAACCAATTTATTATTGCCTCTAGGGCATATTTCCAACAGTCTCCCACTTGCACTAGAGTCAATAATCTAGCTCACATCACCATGTGATTAACACTTATATCACCATGTGATCAACACTTATATCATCATGTGATTAACACCCAATAAGTTCTGGGGTTTGACCGTGTTTTGCTTCTGAGAGAGGTTTTAGTCAACGGGTCTATAACATTCAGATCCGTGTGTACTTTGGAACTCTCTATACTGTAGATGTTGCTACCGCGCTTCACTTGGAGCTATTCCAAATGGCTACCCCACCATACGTATCCAGATTGCTACTTTGAGTCGTCCGGATTGGTGTTTAAAGGTTGCATCAATGTAACTCTTTACGACGAACTCTTTATCACCTCCATCATCGAGAAACATCTCCTTAGTCCTCTAGTTACTAAGGATAATTTTGACCGCTGTCCAGTGATCCACTCCTGGATCACTCTTGTACCCCTTGACAGACTCATGGCAAGGCACATATCAGGTGTGGTACACAGCATGGCATACTATATAGAGCCTATGTCTAATGGCATAGGGGACGACCTTCGTCCTTTCTCTTTCTTCTGCCGTGGTCGAGTTTTGAGTCTCACTGAACTCCTCACCTTACAAATCAGGCAAGAACTCTTTCTTTGACTGGTCCATTTTGAACTCTTTCAAAATCTTGTCAAGGTATGTACTCATTGAAAGTCTTATCAGACGTCTTGATCTATCTCTATAGATCCTGATGCCCAACATTTAAGTAGCTTCATTCCAGGTCTTCCTTTGAAAAACTCCTTTCAAACAACCCATTATGCTTTCCAGAAATTCTACATCATTTCCGATCAACAATATGTCATTCACATATACTTATCAGAAATTCTATAGTGCTCCCACTCACTTTATTGTAAATACAAGTTTCTCATAAACTTTGTATAGACCCAAAAACTTTGATTACCTCATCAAAGTGTATATTCCAACTCCGAGATGCTTGCTCCAGTCCATAGAAGGATCGCTGGAGCTTGCATACATTTTAGCATCCTTAGGACTAACAAAACCTTCTGGTTGTATTATATACAACCTTTCCTCACGGAAACCGTTAAGGAAACTCTGTTTTGACATCCATCTGCCAGATTTCATAATCGAAAAATGCAGCAACTGCTAACATAATTCCAACAGACTTTAGCATCGCTACGGGTGGGAAAGTCTCATCGTAGTCAACTCCTTGAACTTGTCGGAAACTTCTTTGCGACAAGTCGATATTTATAAATGGTGACATTTACCATCAGCGTTTGTCTTCTTCTTAAAGGTCCATTTGTACTCAACGGCCTGCCGTTTAATGGGCAAGTCTACCAAAGTCCATACTTGGTTTTCATACATGGATCCTTTCTCGGATTTGATGGCTCCTAGCCATTTGTTGGAATCCAGGCCCACCATCGCTTCTTCATAGTTCGTAGGCTCATCGTTGTCTAACAACATGATTTCCAAGACATGATCACCGTACCACTCAGGGCAGTACGTATCCTTGTCTACCTATGAAGTTCGGTAGTAACTTGATCCGAAGTTTCATGATCATCATCATTAGCTTCCTCTTCAATTTGGTGTAGGCGCCTCAGAAACATGTTTCTGCGTCGTGCTGCCATCCAACTGAAGTGACGGTTCAACAACCTCATCAAGTTCTACTTTCCTCCCACTCAATTCTTTCGAAAGAAACTTTTTCTCGGGAAAGGACCCGTTCTTAGCAACAAACACTTTGTGCTTGGATCTGAGATCGAAGGTACACCCAATGTCTCCTTAGGGTATTCTATGAAGATGCATTTGTCCGCTTTGGATTCAAGCTCATTAAGTGAAAACCTTTTTCACATAAGCGTCGCAGCCCCAAACATTAAGAAATGACAGCTTAGGTTTCTGCCAAACCATAATCCATACGGTGTCATCTCAACGGACTTAGATGGTGCCCTATTAAAGTGAATGTAGTTGTCTCTAATGCATAACCCAAAAATGATAGTGGCAAAACGATAAGAGACATCATAGTTCGCACCATATCCCATAGAGCACGACTACGACGTTCGGACACACCATCATACTATGGTGTTCCAGGTGGCGTGAGCTGTGAAACAAATTCCACATTGTCTTAAGTTGTATACCAATACTCGTAACTTAGGTATTTACCTCCATGATCATATCGTAGACATTTTATCTCCTTGTCACGATGATCTCAAACTTCACTCTGATTTTGTTTGAACTTTTGAAACGTTTCAGACTTGTGTTTCATTAAGTAAATATCCCCATATCTACTCAAATCATCAGTGAAGGTAGGAAAATAATGATATCCACCGCATGCTACAACACTCATTGGACCGAATACATCAACAAGTATCATTTCCAATAAGTTACTTGCCCGCTCCACCATACCGGAAAACGGGGTCTTAGTCATCGTGCCCATGAGGCATGGTCCGCATGTCTCAACCGATTCGCAATCGAATGAGTCCATAGATCCATCAGCATGAAGTTTCTTCATGCGTTTTACACCAATATGACATTTAGTGGCAGTGCCACAAGTATGTGGTACTATCATTATTAACTTTGTATCTTTTGGCATCAATATTATGAACATGTGTATCACTACGATCAAGATTCAATAAACCATTCTCATTGGGTGCATGACCATTGAAGGTATTATTCATGTAAACAGAATAACCATTATTCTCTAACTTAAATGAATAACCGTATTGCAATAAATATGATCTAATCACGTTCATGCTCAACGCAAACACCAAATAACATTTATTTAGATTCATCACTAATCTAGAAGGTAGAGAGAGCGTGCGATGGTGATCAGATCAACCTTGGAAACACTTCCAACACTCATCGTCACCTCACCCTTAGCTAGCCTCCGTTTATTCCGTAGCTTTTATTTCGAGTTAGTAACATTTAGCAACCGAACCGGTATCCAGTACCCAGGTGCTACTAGGAGTACTAGCAAGGTACACATCAATAACACGTATATAAAATATACTTCTGTCGACGTTGCCAGCCTTCTTATCTACCAAGTATCTAGGGTTGTTCCGCTTCAGCAACCGTTCTCCTCATAATAGAAGCACTTAGTCTCGGGTTTGGGTTCAACCTTGGTATCTTCACTCGAGCAGCAACTGGCTTGCCAGTCATGAAGTTTCCCTCCTTGCCCTTGCCCTTCTCGAAACTAGTGGTTTCACTAACCATCAACACTTGATGCTCCTTCTTGATTTCTACCTTCGCGGTGGCAAACATCGTGAAAAGCTCATGGATCATTATTTCTATCCCTGGCATTTCATAGTTCATCACGAAGCTCTAGTAGCTTAGTGGCAGAGACTTGGAGAACTATATCAACCACTATCTTATCTGGAAGATTAACTCCCACTCGATTCAACCGATTGTAGCACGCAGACAATCTGAGCACATGCTCACTGATTGAGCTATTCTCCTTCATCTTGCAGGCAAAGAATCTTGTTGGAGGTCTCATACCTCTCAACACAGGCACGAGCCTGAGATCCCAATTTCAGCTCTTAGAACATCTCATATGTTTCGAGACGTTCAAAACGTTTTGGAGCCTCAATTCTAAGCCGTAATGCATGACGCACTGAACTATCAAGTAGTCATCAGAACTTGCCTGTCAGATGTTCACAACATCTACAGACGATGCTTGAGGGGGTGGCGCACCGAGCGGTGCATTAAGGACATAAGCCTTCTGTGCAGCAATGAGGACAATCCTCAGATCACGGACCCAGTCCGCATTATTGCTACCATCATCTTTCAACTCTATTTCTCTAGGAACATATAAAAATTCAAGGGAGCTACAACGCGAGCTAGTAATCTACAACATAATTTGCAAAGACATTTTGAGTATATTCATGATAATGAGTTCAGTTAATCATATTACTAAAGAACTCCCACTCAAATTGACATCCCTCCGGTCATCCGAGTGTTACATGATCCAAATTCACCAACCCAAGTCCGATCATCACGTGAGATGAGGTGGTTTCAATGGTGAACATCTCCATGTTGATCATATCTACTATATGACTCATGTTCGATCTTTCGGTCTCTTGTGTTTCGAGGCCATGTCTGTACATGCTAGGCTCGTCAAGTTTAACCCGAGTGTTCCGCACGTGCAACACTGGCTTGCACCCGTTGTATGTGAACGTAGATTCTATCACACCCGATCATCACGTGGTGCTTCGAAACGATGAACTTTCCCAACGGTGCACACTAGGGGAGAACACAATTTTATCTTGAAATTTAAGTGAGGGATCACCTTATAATGCTACCGTCGTCCTAAGAAAAACAAGGTGCATAAAAGGATTAACATCACATGCAAATTATAAGTGACATGATATGGCCATGAACTTGTGCTTTTCGATCTCCATCTTCAAAGCACCGGCATGATCTCCATCGTCACCGGCATGAGACCATGATCTCCATCATCTTGATCTCCATCAACGTGTTGCCATGAGGTTGTCGCGCCAACTGTTGCGTTTACGACTATTGCTAACTCATAGCGATAAAGTAAAGCAAAACAGCGCAAATAAATTAAAGACAACCCTATGGCTCCTGCCGGTTGCCGTACTCATCGACATGCAAATCGATATTTAACTATTACAACATGATCATCTCATACATCAAATATATATCACATCATGTCTTTGGCCATATCACATCACAACATACCCAGCAAAAACAAGTTAGACGTCCTCTAATTGTTGTTGCATGTTTTACGTGGCTGCTATGGGTATCTAGCAAGAACGATTCTTACCTACGCAAAACCACAATGGTGATACACAAATTGCTATTCAACCTTCTACAAGGACCGCCTCAATCAAATCCGATCCAACTAAAGTGGGAGAGACAGACACCTGCCAGCCATCTTTATGCAACAAGTTGCATGTTAGCGATGGAACCGGTCTCTCGTAAGCGTACGAGTAAGGTTGGTCCGAGCCGCTTCATCCCACAATACCGCTGAACCAAGAAAAGACTAAGGGAGGAAGCAATCTCAATATCAGCGCCCACAAACTCCTTTGTGTTCTACTCAAGATCTCATCTACGCATAGACCTCGCTCTGATACCACTGTTGGGGAACGTTGCATGGGAAACAAAAAAATTCCTACGCACACGCAAGATCTATCCATGGTGATGAGCATATATGAGAGGGAGAGTTGGATCTACATACCCTTGTAGATCGCTAAGCGGAAGCGTAAAGAAACGTGGTTGATGTAGTCGAACGTCTTCGCGATCCAATCACGATCCGTCCACGAACTCCCGATCAAGTGCCGAACGGACGGCACCTCCGAGTTTGGCATACCTGCGGCTCGGCGGCGTCCTCTCCTTCTTGATCCAGCAAACGAGAGAGAGAGGGGGTAGATGAGATCGGGACCAACACGACGGTATCACTACTAGGAGAAACCCTACTAGTAGCGCTTGAAAAACCTATAGCAGTAGCGCTGGGTCCAGCGCTACTGCTAAGGCGCTACAGCTAAGTTATAGCAGTAGCGCTGGTCGGTGCAGCGCTACAGCTAAGTCTGGTTAGCAGTAGCGCTGCACTGACCAGCGCTACTGCTAACTATCTGTAGCGCTGTGGAAAGGCAAGCGCTGCTGCTAATACAGCGCTGCTGCTAGATGCCTTCCAGCGCTACTGCTATAATTCCTGCTTCCACAGCTTCATACCCCCTCTACGTATTCGTGATGTATTTATACAGGCTCTATACAGTAGTTTCATCAGGTCACAATAAACATACACTATTATCATCATATCATACACATACAGTACTCTCGTCATACCATCATCATCATCATTCAACACAAGTATCATCACATCTCGAAAATAGCGATACACAAGTCATGTCATGTCTCGAATAAGTGCAACTGCATGGTCATGGCACACACACAAGTTTCATCATCTCTATCTAAACCATGATGTAGAAGAGAAGAGCGATCAGCATCATCAAGACCGCGACTATGTAGTACTTGAGGCACTGGCGGTTCCGCCCCCGCTCTTGCTGGAGCGTCCACCTTAAGTAACTACTTTCCGCTTCGGCTCTGCTGTCGAACCCTCTGTGGCTAGCACCCGGGTACTTGTCCACCTGGGCCTGAGCGTCTGGCCAGTGGTCGTAGACTCCTGGAACCTTCCCAACGAACACGACGTAGCAGCCCTTCGCCATCTCTGATCTATGTACCTGCATCGTGAACGATAATATGCAACATAATGTACTTAAGAACACAAAGAGGCATAATTAGAAAAATAGAAGCAACCTATAGTAAACATAAATGACGAAGTTCCTCATACCCAAACTAATTAACTAGAGCGATCTACGCTAGTTCAGGACCACGATTTAATTACATCACATAGTTTCGTCTGGACGCTAGTGACACATATATTGTCAACGACAATCAGTCCTCGGTCCAATCTTCATAGTCAGGGAGGAAGGACCCGAGCTTCTTGAAAGGCTTCAGGTCCAGACGCTGAGCGATTAGCAGTGCTCGGACATCATCCTGCGTGATTGGCCCATGGTAGAACATCCCTGTTGGTTCGAGGACCTGCTTCATGATCACTTGGGCAAGTTCACACTGCACGTGATAAAACTCAGCTCGGATTCGATGATCCGGTGTCTTTCCTATGCTTGTGGCCCAGTTGACAATCTCGGCATCGTTGGTAGTAGCTGACATGCAAAGGCGTTGATTATCCCTTCTGAACTCGAGCAGGTGATGCATGAGGTAGAATCCATCAGGCTTACTGATGTGCGGTTGCTGGATGCAGCAGAAGTCGGTCTTATGGCTGAAAACCAGCCCGTTCCTCCTGTACTTTTTGTCCTTGATATATCCACCAGACAGGCTGAAGGTTAACAGGGCACTATCGAGAACATTCTTTATGTGCTTGTAATCCTTTTTCTTGATGTTCTTCGATGAGTCCAAGTATATAGCATGGGAGTATTCTGGGTACAGAACGATGAGGACGGCGCCCCCCCCCCCCCCCCCCCGCCCCCCGCTGCGCAAATTAAGTATGCCTCAAATTAGCCTCCATGCTTGCAAAGGAATGATTAACACTTATGAAAGGATATGCACGGATGACTTACGTGGGATGATAAGGCAGGAGAATCGCTTCCTTGTCCTTATTAGCGATCATGAAGCCGCCGATGTACTTTCTCGCATAGTCACGGTGCCCTTTGCAGACATCCAAGAAGCTCTCGTTCATATGGTACGGGTCCGCGACGCAGATATATTTTATGTTCTCGATCCTGATGATGTAGTTGAGATACAGCGCATACATGCGGATGAACTGGAAATCCAGCTTGGTCATGTGGAACATGTCGTAGATGTAGTCAAATCGCAGGATGAACTTATTCGCGGGCCATCCCTCGATGTACAACTTCCCACCCGGCACCTGAGCCGCGTAAAGCTGGTATCCTGGTTTTCCCGAGATGAGAAGGCTTTTCTCTCTGGCCAGCACATCATCATGAAGTCTCCTTAGATCATTGTTCAGTATGTCCTCTAGCGCTTTTTGAGGTAGGATTGGGTGGCCGGCGACATGGAAACGCTCCACACCTACGACAGGTATTCTGTCTACCTCCCGGGGCTTCAGAGGCGGCTGGCTGCTTGAAGCAGCTCTGGCGCCTTTAGGGCCTTTCTTGCCCGGTCTCCTCCTTTGCTTCTTGGCGGGTGGCGGTAGTGAGCCCACCATACCTTCCCTAACTGTCACCCCCAGTGTCGTCGGGCTAATCAGTGGACGGCCCTCGGGTTGTTGCTGGGTAGAGGCAGCATCTGGAGGCGTCTCCTGCGAGGATCGCTTGAAGAGAGACTTTTTGCATTCCGGACGTTCCGGCTCCGGCAAATCAGGCAGCATCAAGTCATCATCTCCACGCTCAAAGCCAGAGTCTTCGTCGTCCTGAGCCATCAATCCTCCATCATCATAGGCGGTATTGAAATACTTGTCTGGGTCATCATCATCCTCCTCCATGTCATCATCAGCATTTGCTTCTTCGACAACGGGGGAGACGTCATCTGGCACTAATGGAGGCTCTCCCTCGCGTCGTCCGCTATCACCCGCCACGACAGGTGCAGGTAATTTGGTAGGTGGGGTGGTGTTCATACCTTCTTGAGAAGCTGTCATTGGTGTGATACTGGGCGCCTCGACACGAAGAAGAGTCTTCGGCCAAGGCAAGAACCAGCTCTTGCATGCGCCAATCCGTTGAGGGGTCTCCTCGTCATCGACTGGTACCGGAGGAGGCAAATCCTCGAAGCCCGCTAAGACACTGGCCACGTTAACCTTGAAGACGCCATCGGGCATCTCTCGGTTGTGGAACATGCGGTCCTTCGGCTTCACGATCGTTGCCTTTCCCACGGCCACCTTCTGGCCCTTGATGCCGTACAGTAGGGTGCACGGGGTATCGTTGGCCTACGAAGACATGTCTGCGACGTCAAACATCCGAAAGGCAATTGAAACGGAAGACTATATAGACATGCTGGTGAAAAGGCTATGACGGGTAATTACCGTGAGGGCGTCGAGCTCAGCCATAGACGAAGGCCCGCCGAGTTGGCCAGAGACGGAGGACGGGCTGCTATGAACAGGAGCGGGAGCATGTGCGGTGGCGTGAGCAGGTGCTGGTGGTGCGATGTTCACCGAATTGCTCCCGACGTAGCTGGGAAGCGGAAAGTCTGCTGACCCTTTATCTGGATTTTTCTTCGTCCATTCAAAAAAAGCCAAAAGCAAGCTGGAAATGGAAGATGTGAAGTCAGCCGTGACGCCAGCTACCGCTGCACTGACCCTTGCATCGACTATCTGTTCCAACTCTGCTTTGGTCTCAGCTTTGGACTTATTGATCGCAAGCGCGACCTTCTGCTCGATGGTCTATTGAGTAAGCAACTTTCTCTTCCTTCTTTCCTCTAGCTCCTCGTGGTAGCACGTCTTCCACGAGGCGCCATCTCCGACGCCGTGCACACGTCCATAGGACGGCGGTGTGTCCTCCGGGACCTTTTTCAGTATGTTCAGGGCCCGGTTGAAATGGGTGTCCCACTTGGGCCTTGCCGACGACTATGATGACTCGTCGCTTTCGGCTGCCTTTTGGTGCTGCTCTTTCTGCAAAAGGAACGTGGATGGTTTACTAATAATGTGACAAAACTTGTAGTTGAATTGATTGGAAGCTAATATGATAATGTGGTAATATAACAATTACCAGAAGTCTCATGAACTCCCTCGTGTTCGGGTCCGTGTAAAAGGTCTTCTTGACGAGGTCCCACTTGTACCGGGCCCTGATCCAGTCACGCTCCAGCGGGTCGGTGAACTCCGCCAAGGGGTCTGGGATTCCGTGATTTTCACGTTCGGCGTCCTCCTTGGCCCATACGTGCCTCTTCCCCTCGTAACCACGGCTTCCGAGGCGGTGGGGAGGCGTGTTCCTGGCCTGGAGCGCCTTCATTTTCTCAGACTTTTTCTTGGTTTCATCTTTAGCGCAAGTCTCCTTGAATTTTTCAAAGTCCTCTTCCGTAAGTGACGGATTTTCAGCATGAATCTTGGACCACGGTTCATTCTTATCAATCGCTTTTCTCACCCGAACTTTCCAGGCGGACAAGTCGTTGGTGAACGTCACCATCGCCTTGTTGTTTATCTTTGTCATGGCGTCATCGTCCCACGGATCTTTGCTTTCTGTGCGGCCGGGGAACAAGAACCTACTGTGCAACTTCTTTAGGAGCATGTGCTCCATATGTGGTATCTTCTTCAACTTCTCGTCGTTGATGTTGGCGGTTTCCCTGAGGATGCATCCTATCTGATTGCCCCAGCACGAACGCGCTTCATCCGGTGCCGTTGGCTCTAATTTCTTGGGGTGCATCTCCGTGACCACAATTTGTCCGATGCCGAGCTCGTTTGGTCTTCGTGTCCTCTTCTGCTTCGGTGCTTTACCGGCTACGGCAGCATCGTTGCCGGTCTCGGGGGTGGTGTCGGTGCCTGTGCCAGTGCTGGTGCCGGTGTCGGCGTCGGCGTCGGGGTCGTTGGTGCCACTGCCGCCAGCATGCACCCCCATCTGGTGTTCGTCCAGGTAATCGAAATAGTGATTTGCTGCCTCGATGGGGTCTTCTTCGAGGCGAGCAGAACCCCCGGCTGAGGTGTGGCTAGACATGTTTCCTATTCAACAATTATAAATAAAAGATATAATGAAGAGAAAAAAGGGGCCTATATTTGGTCGGAATGTTGATTCATTCCCCTTCCGGCAAATCCCGGGCACTCCATATGTCCTAGTTTCTAGCACAAGTCATGCCGAAAATCACGGAAATTTTCGGCATGACCTTTGCTAAAAAGTGGACATATGGAGCGCCTGAAATTTGCCGAAACGGAAATGAATCAACATTCCGGCAAAACATAGGCCACTCGGATATTCTTCGACATTCAACCAACATTAAAACATTTTATAACAGCAAACAAAGGGAGTAACAAGTAACATGAAGGAAGCATCCCAATCAACCTAGGCAAATTAAATCACACAAGAAGTTGACCTCACCTCACCTCACCTAGGCAAATTAAGGTGGGGCAGAGAGATGGTGCATTGCATTGCATTGCATCTCAAGAAGGGGCAAGAAACAAGAGCTAGTACAATATTGTGGTGGGTCTGGGTGGTGTAACTAGGATGGGGGAGGTGGCCTGGCATTGGACTATCTTCTTCTAAGCACTGCTATAATGCTACTGTATTTTATTAATAGCTATTTTTTTTGCTAATTTACCTAAATTTGCAAAAATTAGCTACTGCCCTAAACTAAATTTGCTACTGCCCTAAACATATTTGCTACTGCCCTAATTAAACTAATTTGCTACTGCCCTAAACTAGCTAGGGTTCATCTCCTAGGGTTCATCTAACTAGGGTTCTAATTCCGGCAAAACATAGCGAGAGCAGAGAGCAGAGAGAGGGGGAGGTGGGGGGAGGGGGTACCTGAAGGGCAGAGAGCAGAGAGCGGGGGGAGAGGTGGCCGGAGCGGCGGCGGCGCGGACGAGGAGGCCGGAGCGGCGGCGGCGCGGACGAGGAGGCCGGAGCGGCGGCGGCGCGGACGAGGAGGTCGGAGCGGTGTCGGCGCGGATGAGGAGGAGGTCGGAGCGATGGGCACGGGCGACGACGGCGGGTAGGGGCCGAGGTGCGACGGCGGCGGGCAGGGGCGACGGCGGCACGCGACAGCAAAGAGGAGGGGGAGAGAGGGAGAGGGGGGATGGGAGTTCGCAAAATTTGAGCCCGCGCGGTGCGGTTATCTCAAAACAGCAGTAGCGCTGGATCGTATCCAGCGCTATAGCTATATTATCTATACGCTGGTTAGGGTCCAGCGCTACTGCTAACTATTTTTTCCTTTTGTTTTCTGTTTTCTTTTCTTTTTCTTTTGTATTACTTTCTTTCTCCCTTTTGTTTTTTTTTGTATTTTTTTGTATTGCTTTCTCCCTTTTGTATTTCTTTTGTATTGCTTTCTCCCTTTCTGTTTACGACGGCGTCTCCCTCCCACACTGCGTGAATATCACCGGAACCATGCATGTGGTGGTAACATATATATCAGTTGACCGATAACGGTTACTTAAGTGCGTACACAAAATAGATACATATATATAAATGATGGTTTCTCAGCTGCGTCGACGACGTTTCACATTGAGCTTCTTCCCTTTCTTGTTCGTTGCCGAATAATTGAGCCCCTCCTTGTGACTTTTTCGGAACCATGGAGTACGATCTTTCTTATGTAATGTAGTATTGATTCTTCTTTTCACGTATGCTTCATCATCATCGTCATCTTCCCTCATCGGGTTGCCGTATTGGTCGTAGTCTTCCTCGTTGGCGACTCCATCCATTCCGACGATGCTCCTTTTGCCTCTCCTCACGACAACACGGCTGGGATTGGTCGGGTCGGCTATGAAGAAGCATTGTGTCATGTGCTTAGCGTGTACCCATGGCTCAGTTTTGGCGATGACGTTAACGTTCACGGTTGCGCTCTTCGCGTCAGCGGGTGGTATAGACATGGTAGTGAAATACTTGTTTTCTCTTACGACGTCCTTAGCCCATCTGACACGGAACATCGTCGCATCGTGCAATCCAGTATAGTCAAGCTCCCAGATCTATTCGACCCTTCCATAGAATCTTTCAGTTGTGCCGTTAGCGTCAGTCACGCATTCAATCGTCACCCCGGAGTTCTGGTAATCACTGTCCATGTCTTTGGCCTCCGTGTAGAACGTGTACCCGTTGATATCGTATGACTGATAGCTCGCGAGTTTGGGCGCGGGGCCATGTGCTAAGGCGTGTATGAGCAATCCGTACGAACTGTCCTCTTTCGGGGGATTTTCAAGAACTTGCTCTTTGAACCAACGCAAGAAAGTGGCGTTGTGCTCTACAGTAACTTCGTCGTCCGTCTTGAGCATCCCCTTATCACGGTACTTATTTGCGATGGTTTCTTTGTGCCGTGCCACATAATCATCTACCACATCTAGGTGTTGTAGCACTACTAAGTTAGCCCTGTCAAAGTCGTTCCGTCGATCCGAGTAGTCCACGTGCAATTCCCTCCGGCCGTTGTTGTGACCTTCTCCTTCGAGCCTCCCATCGTGCTTGTTGACAGGCAAACCAACAACAGGGTCTCCGACGCCTATATAATTCTCGCAAAAGGAGATGCACTCATGCGTCAGATACCCCTGGACGATGCTCCCATCGGGACAGGACATGTTACGAACGAATCCTTTGATGACCCCATTCATCCTCTCGAACGACATCATGCTGTGAAGGAATGTCGGCCCAAGGTCGATGATGTCGTCCACGATGTGGACACACAGATGCACCATGACGTCAAAGAACGCGGGCGGGAAGTACATCTCAAGCTCACATTGTATGACAACGATCTCTTCCTGTAGCCTTCGGAGCTGCTTCACACTTATGGACTTTCGAGAGATAACGTCGAAGAAGTTGCAGAGACCAGTAAGCATGTCACGGACGTGCTTGTCCATTATCCCTCTAATGGCAACCGGGAGTATCTGCGTCATCATCACGTGACAGTCATGAGACTTCATCCCGCTGAACCTTTTTTTCTTGGGGTCTAGAAATCTGCTTATCTTCCCACAGTAACCGGAACTGACTTTGATTCCCATAAGGCACTTGATGAATTGATCGATCTCCTTCGCACTTAAGGTGGAGCAAGAAGGGGGGCAATAATTCTCCTCCTTCTTGTTGATTTTTCTGCCCCTTCCCCCCTCCTCCGTCTCCGTCTCCGTCTCCTCCGTCGACTTTTTACGATGAAGATCTTTCCTGATCTTCAAATCTTCCAAGTCTTTCCTTGCCTTCGGCCCGTCCTTGGTCTTCTCCGGCATGTTCATCAGTGTGCCAAGCAAGCTCTCGAGGACATTCTTCATGATATGCATTTGATCAAGGCAATGAGGCGTGTCGTGATTGGGCCAGTACTCCAAGTCCCAGAAAACAGACCTCGTTTTCCATACCTTCAGTAGTGGCTCCGGCGCCTTTTTCATCGTTCCCGGTGCGGGGCACTGTCCCCAGTTATTCAACAGCTCATTGATTTCGGCACCGCTTCTCTTACGTGGAGGTCCTCGATGCTCAGTCAACCCATTGAATAGATCTCCACGCTTTCTCCACGGGTCATCCTTCTCGAGCCATCTATGATGCCCCATGTACACGATTTTCCCGGACCCGCCATCTACGATACAACTTTCTGAGCAGCTTTCTTTCCTGCCTTCTTGTATCGAGAAGCATTGCACACTGGACAGCTATTTTTTTCCGCGTGCTCCCCCCGATAAATGATGCAATCGTTGATGCATGCATGGTACCTAATGTGCGGCAAATCAAAAGGGCAAACGATTTTCTTGGCCTCATTGACACTAGTAGGACACAGGTTCCCCGCGGGAAGAACTTTATTATGTAGATACTTCAAATGCTCATCGAGGCTTTTGTCTGTCCATTTGTTTTTGGCCTTCGTCTTTAGAAGTTCGAGCGTGAAACTCAAGCGGGTCACCTCGGGATCGCAACCGTCATACAATGGAGTCTTCGAGTCTACTTCAAGTTGCGCCAGCTTGGCCTCCTCTCTAGAAGCAGCTCTGTCGCTAGTCGTACTCTTGCGAAGGAGGTCTCGAACATGAGGGTCCTGCACGACTGCACTTAGTCGCGTCGAAGACTGCGGCGTTACCGCCGCCTCTGCTTCGCCGTGTCCGGAATCTTCTCCGCCGCCATGTTCGGAATCTTCTCCGCCACCGTCATTTAACTCTTCCCCGCCGCCATGTCCGACGCCATCGTCTTCGTGTCGATCGGTCATCTCTTCGTCTAGCCCCATGTCGTTATTCCCTGCCATGTGGACGTCCTCATCATCATCATCTTCACTTATCCACCAAGTATAGCCATCCATGAAACCATTCATCAGCAGGTGCGCCTTCAACCTGCCACGATCATAAGGGTCCAAAAGGACTCCTTCTTTGCATCTTGTACACGGACATCTAATCCTAGTCCGATTATTTGCATGCATGTCCATCACCGCGGATTGCATGTATCGCTCCACCTTCCATCCACTCACCTTCATGACCGACTGCATGCACAGTATAACAAGCAAAAGGGTTATAAACAAAATGCATGCATGCATCAAAGTCATATAAAAATTTGGCATGACCTTGCCTAAAAATAGGACATATCAAGTTTGCTCGAAATTCACCAAAACGGAAATAAATCGACATTTCGGCAAAACATAAGCAACTCGGGGGCATGCCACTCGCACAAATCTCTCCATATCCCAAACACACATATTCCCATTCACACACACATATTCCCATTCTTGAAATGAACAACTTTTTACTCACCTATATCTAGCTAGATCTAGCTAGATCTAGTTGTTGGGGACATATCAATAGCTAGCTAGATCAAGTTGTTGGGGAGGAGAGATGACTCTAGGTAACTAATGGAGAGGGAGAGAGATGAGCTAGCTAGATCTATATCTAATGGAATGGAGGGAGAGCCAAACAAATGAGATAGGGGGGCATTTATGGAGCTAGCTAGAGATGAGAAGGCCATTTATGGAGGAGAGTTATGGTGGAGGGGGGCATTAATGGGGAGAGAAAAGAGGTAGGAGGAAGAGAGAAGAAGGGCAACAATGGTGAGGGGAGAGGGGAAAGGAGGGGGAGAGAGGGCAATGGGGAGGAGGGGGAGGGGGTGAAAAGGTGGCACCAGCCACGCATAGCAGTAGCACTCTTTTTCAGCAAGCGCTACTGCTATGTTACTTAGCAGTAGCGCTTTCCAAAAAGAACGCTACTATTAAGTGGGCCCCATTATCAGTAGCGGTTCCACCAAATAAAGCGCTACTGCTAAAGTCTTAGTAGTAGCGCTGTATTCTGGACAGCGCTGCTACTACCAATAGTGTCGGTGGGCTCGTCGTGTCCCGCTTAGCAGTAGCGCTCTTTATGTTTCCAGCGCTACTGCTAAGTCCTTACTTGTAGCGCTTCCTAAATACAGCGCTACTGGTAATTAGCAGCAGCGCCTGTTACATTCCAGCGCTACTGATATTGTCCTGCCTATAAGGTTTTTCCTAGTAGTGTATGGTGGTGGTGGTGGCAGCGGAATTCCGGCAGGGCTTCGCCAAGCGCGTGCCGGTGAAACGTGGGAGGAGTTGGGAGAGGTAACGGGCAAGGGTCGAAGGGTGGCTGCCCCCAACGCCTCCCCACCTTTATATAGGCGTGGAGGGGGCTGGTGGCTTGCCCTCCAAGGCCCTAGGGTCGTTGGCCAAAGGGGGAGGAAGGAAATCCCACCTTTCCTTCCCCACCGATTGCTATCCCCCCTTTTTAGGGATCCTGATATTATCCCCTTGGGATATGAATCTATTCCTTTTAAGGGAGGATCTTGGTGCGCCTAGACCAGGATTGTGGGGACTTTCCTCACTACCCACGTTCAGTGGGTCCGCCATGCAGGTGGGCCCCACTCCGGAACCGTCTAGAACCTTCCCGGTACAATACCGAAAAAACTCGAACTTTTTCCGGAACCCCGATAACAACTTTCCATATATGAATCTTTACCTCCGGACTATTCCGGAGCTCCTCGTGATGTCCTGGATCCCATCCGGGACTCCGAACAACCTTCGGACTTTCCACTATTAATATCTCAATACTACCATAGCGCTACCGAACGTTAAGCGTGCGACCCTACGGGTTCGAGAATCATGTAGACATGACCGAGACACCTCCACGGTCAATAACCGATAGCGGGACCTGGATGCCCATATTGGTTCCTACATATTCTACGAAGATCTTTATCGGTCGAACCACGATGTCAAGGATTCAGACAATCCCGTATGCAGTTCCCTTTGTCCATCGGTATGTTACTTGCCCGAGATTCGATCGTTGATATCTCCATACCTAGTTCAATCTCGTTACCGGCAAGTCTCTTTACTCGTTCCGTAATACAAGATCCCGTGACTAACTCCTTAGTCACATTGCTTGCAAGGCTTATTGTGATGTTGTATTACCGAGTGGGCCCTGAGATACCTCTCCGTCACACGGAGTAACAAATCCCAGTCTTGATCCATGCAAACCCAACAGACACCCTCGGAGATACCTATAGAGCACCTTTATAGTCACCCAGTTACGTTGTGACGTTTGATACACACAAGGCATTCCTCCGGTGTCCGGGAGTTGCATGATCTCATGGTCGTAGGAACAGATACTTGACATGGATAAAGCAGTAGCAATAAACTGACACGATCAACTGCTATGCTTACGGTTGGGTCTTGTCCATCACATCATTCTCCGAATGATGTGATCCCATTATCAAATGACAACTCATGTCTATGGTCAGGAAACCTTGACCATCTTTGATCAACGAGCTAGTCTACTAGAGGCATACTAGGGACACATTGTTGTCTATATACCCACACATGTATTTAGTTTCCAATCAATACAATTCTAGCATGCATAATAAACAATTATCATGAACTAGGAAATATAATAATAACCAATTTATTATTGCCTCCAGGGCATATTTCCAACAGGCCGACCAGGATTACAACTCTGCCTCCTTGACAAGCACCTGTGCGCGGAGGAACTACTCAACGCTGACACATACGAGCAGGAGGCGCTGACACATTTGTCGTGACCGTTGGCGAAGGCGCGTACTAGGAGTTCGACGAGGCGACGAAAGAGGTCTTCTGCAAGAGCGAGGACGAACATGAGGTCGCCAACTCCAGCTTAGATAAAAATCATTCGGTTTTATGTAAAAATTATGCAAACACGAATGAATATCGCCCAGTTTGTTTGAGTTTGCATCAAATTTGATCAATTTCAATGAATTTCGTTTGAAATGCAACCAGACATATACATATAGCTTTGGATGGCCGCCTTCTGCCTCCATGTCCGCGGACTAGTCCCCCCTGTTCGTGGACAAATGTGGTGTCTAGTTTGGGGGCGGTGTTGGAGATACCCGAAGCAATAATAAGAGCTAGAAAACAAAATAACCAAAAGTGATGCAAAGACCAGGGCCTGACAAAGACCAAGATCTAGAAAACTTAACCATATGCTTTTTTCCTTCGGACACAATTAAACATTTTTATGGCAAGGCAGTATACATTTTGGAAAACATTTTTAATTACATTTTGTATTATTAAATTTGATTTTCTTAACACAATTTACAAATTACATTGTTTTTGTTGTTGTTGTTGTTGTTGTTGTGAAAAATAAAAACCCGAGGAAAATAAATTGGGTAACACCCGGTTGGGCCCTGTCCAATCCTGCGTCAGTCCGTCTCGTGGGTGCGTCAAACCTGCACTGCAGCTTGGTTTTATTTCTCCTTTCCTTTGTGTCTGGCATCACAAGAGGTGGCACGACATACATATCTTACTCGTCTTTGGGCTGTATGCCCGGATGCATACACGAGTGTGGTATTACAAACAAGAAGAAAACGGGGGCAAGAAACAGAGAGAACGGCGACCTGCACCACCATCACTCCAGCACAGAACCGTCACAACCGCAGGCCAAAACTACGCCAAGCTAACCAACTTGCCGATAGAGCATAGGCAAAAACCAACACCATGACATTTGGAGCTGCTACAAGTCAGCAATCCCACTCCCCACGAAAAAACAACAAAAACAACAACAGCTTGCTTGTGTACAATGCACTTGTTTACACACCGACACCGACACCGATCAATGCATCCATTTTAGTAGCGAATTTTCTACTTGAATCAATGTGAAGAAACCATGGCCGGTTGTCATCAACCAATTTTGTAGGCAGCGTATACAACACATATACACCATCCTAGTTTTATACATGCACCCCGCGTTACAGCTGCAAAACGGAACGATGATTCTCTGATCATTTCCATCTAGTTTTCTCCGCAAATGATTTGGTAGCGTGCCGGCCAGCTTAGACGTGTCAGCGTCAACTTATATGATTGAGCTGGGAACAACTTCTACTTGGTGCCGCTGCATGCCATGTTCCGGCCCTTGACTTCGCGCCCGTCGCCACGTGTGACTCCCCCGGATTGCCCGGAGACATTCCGGCGCTGTACATTCCTCGTCCCGTCCGGCGCTGTATATAACACGGTCGTAGCTCTTCGCCATTAGTCCAAGCACACACAAGTTGTTGCAGACTACACAATTTCAAGCAGCAGAGCCAGCAGTAGCAGAGATGGCCAAGCTCGCCGCCCTCGCCTTGCTCGCGTTGCTGGCGTCCGTGGCGTGCCAAGGTGACAATGGTTCACCCGCGGTCTCGCCGGCGTATTCTCCAAGCCATGGCCCGGCGAGCACGAAGACAATCAGCTACCCTCCAGCTGCGAGCCCCAGACAGCCCATGCCGAGCCCATTTGTGTTGAGCCCGAGCCCAAGCCCGCTCGCTCAGCCTCCTAGCCTTGCCCTAGGCGCACCGAGCCAAAGCCCGCCGGCATATCCACCGACTGTGAGCCAACCCGCTTTTCCTCCGTCTGGTTCTTCCAGTGCCCCGAGCGCCAGCTCACCCGAGTACCTTCCTAGCCCTAGTCCAAGCGTGTCTACTCAAACCCCACCCTCATATTCACCTGGCCCAATTCCACCAACTAATTCTCCTAGTCCAAGCCCGTTGAGCCCGAGCACAATTGCTTATCCACCGAGCCCAAGCCCTAGCCAACCCACATACCTTCCTAGCCCAAGCCCTGCCGTTTATACTCCTAGCCCAAGCCTGATAAATCCAAGGCAACCCAATCCTCCCAGCCCTAGCCCTAGTCCATCATCTTATATTTCAAGCCCTAGCCCAAGCCCGGATAGCCCTGCTCCAGCCGCTTACCCTCGTATCTCAGACTGACCCAGTAATTCTCCCAGCCCAAGTCCTCCCGTCTCAGGGCTCATTATCGGTCACTACAGCTACTCCTGCCCAAATGCGGAGGCTATTGTCAGGGAGGCCGTGAAGAACGCCACGGACAAGAATCGCGGCACCGGCGCCGGGCTCATCCGACTCTTCTTCCACGACTGCTTCGTCCGGGTAAATAATCCAGACGCTCACATGTCTTCTAATTAGTCTGATCAATGGAATTAATATTCATTCCTCCATTATTCTTACCAACGTGATGGGTTCAGGGGTGCGATGCTTCCGTTCTCCTTAACACGACCGGCTCCGACGAACCGACAGAGTTGAAGGGCCCGCCGAACAAGACCCTCCGAGGCTTCGAGGTGATCGACGCGGCAAAGGCGGCGCTCGAGGAGGCCTGCCCCGGCGTTGTCTCGTGCGCGGACGTCCTCGTCTTCGCCGGCCGCGACGCCACCTTCTTCCTCACCAACGGCACGGCCAACTTCCCCATGCCGGCCGGCCGCTACGACGGGCGCGTCTCTTTCGCCAACGAGACCACCCTCAACCTGCCGGCGCCCTTCGCCAAGCTCAAGGATCTCAACGAGAGCTTCCACGCCAAGGGGCTGAGCGTCGAGGAGATGGTCATCCTTTCGGGCGCGCACTCCGTCGGCCGCTCCAGCTGCTCGTCCTTCTACGACCGCCTCCCGGCCAACTCCTCCGACATGGACCCCGAGCTCGCGAGCTCCCTGCGGAAGCAGTGCAGCAGCAGCGACCCCACCGCGATGCAGGACTTCAAGACCCCCGACGACCTGGACCGGCAGTACTACCAGAACGTGCTCAACCACAAGGTGCTGTTCGGCTCCGACGCGGCGCTCCTGGGGTCGAACGAGACGGCGAGGATGGTGCTCGATAACGCGTATGTCAGTGGGCTGTGGGAGCGGAAGTTCGCGGCGGCGATGGTAAAGATGGGCGGCGTCGGGGTCAAGACAAGCGCCGACGGCGAGATCAGGAAGAAATGCTGGATCATCAACTAAGTGTGACGTGTCGATTGATCAGGTGGTTCATCGTAAGACGGTCTCATGAATTGTTCGATCCCACATTTGGCACATGCATGCCGTTGGTGATGCTTTTTTTTTCTGGTTTATCTTTTCAGACTAGGACATGCAAAATATAGTACTTATGTTTTGAATTCTTTTGGCGTATATATGGAGTGAGAAATATGAGCTACAAATATTTTACACGAAGTATATTGGTTCTAGCGGCAAAACAAAACAAAATATTCCAACCTTGTCTGTCTTTGTGAATACGGAATATCATTTTGAACACTTAGGTAGATACTGAAACTTGGAAGCGGACTTTTGGAATCTGGTTTAACAGAAGGGTGTGTTTAGGGCTCATCTAGATGTGACATATAATATCTCACATTTAAGCTGACTTCATTACCTGTTTGTGGCTCCCACATTATTCTTTGTTATTTTTCCTTTCATTTTCGGCTTAGCAAATTCTCGCTCAACCTCGTAACTCGTAAGCGTTCGATATTTATGTCAAGTGTTCGTGTGGGCTGGACCTGGGTATACAACCATTTTGGGTCAATGTGGATTTTTACTGTCGGCCGATTGTGCTATGGGCCGTCTGATAGCTGGTTTATGTTTTTATAAGCGAGATCACTAGTTAGCAAGTACACCTTTCAACGATCACTTTCATTTTTCCAGTTTGCGACAAGTGGCGCACTGCATGCGTGCCACTTGTCGCAACCTGAAAGTTTTCCCTTTTTTCGTATATCCGTATTTTCAAAACGTTTTATCTCCTAAACCGTGCGTCCAAATCTCGAACCATTTTCACCGTTGGATTTCTCACGTCGAGATCTTTAAAACTAGATTCCATGTTGATAGGTTTTGATGAACTTTTTTTTTCACGAAAAAAACCGGACAAAAAACCGTGCCTCGTGCGATAAAAAAAAACAGAAAACTCGTTTTTTTCCCTTTCCGAGAGGCACGGCCGTGCCTCCCTCGAAGGCAAAACCGTGCCTTTCGCGGAAGCAAAACCTTGCCTCTCGCGGAAAAAAGAGAGAGCAGAAAACGCATTTTTTTTCCTTTCCGAGAGGCACAGCCGTGCCTCTCGCGAAGGCAAAACTGTGCCTCTCGCGGAAGCAGAACCATGCCTCTCGCGAAAAAGAGAGAGCAGAAAACGCGTTTTTTTCCTTTCCGAGAGGCACGGCTGTGCCTCTCGCGAAGGCAAAACCGTGCCTCTCGCGGAAGCAAAACCGTGCCTCTCACGGAAAAAAAAGAGAGCAGAAAACGCGTTTTTTCCCTTTTCGAGAGGCACGGCCTTGCCTCTCACGAAGGCAAAACCGTGCCTCTCGCGGAAGCAAAACCGTGCCTCTCACGAAAAAAAAAAGAATAGAAAACGCGTATTTTTTTCCCTTTCCGAGAGGCACGGCCGTGCCTCTCGCCATAGCAAAACCGTGCCTCTGGCGGAAACAAAACCGTGCCTTTCGCAAAAAAAACGTGTTTTTTTCGCGAATTTTTTTTTTATTTTTTTTTCGTCCAAAAGCTAAGGAAGACCGATGGGAAACCGGAACACCAAAAAAACCCAAAAAAACCCAATCTAAAAAGCCGAAAATGCGTGCTAAAAAATAAAAAACAAAATCCGAAGGGAACGCTCAGAGCGCGACACGTGACGGCGGCTAAGAACGCGCCAAGTGGCGGCGTGTGTGAATGATCGCTGGCAGGCTTTCCAGGAAGTACTCGCTAATTAGTTGCTCTGGGTTTTAAGCGTTCGATATTTATGTCAAGTGTTCGTGTGGGCTGGACCTGGGATTTGTATGGGTCTGGGGCTCTGGGCCATCTGCTAGCTGGTTTATGTTTTTCCGAGAGCTAAAAGCTTGAATGGTTGGTACGTACATTGATGGCTTCTTTTTATTTTCTGCTTTTCTTTGTTGTTTCGCGTGTTTCATGTGTGTTGTTTGTGACAGAAGCTCCTAGTTATTTCTTGGTGAGTGACTGACTTTTCTTATTCTAGTGGTTCTGTACTATCTTTTGCATGGTGTCGTCGGAATAATTTTAGCTTGGCACCGTTCTATCTATTAGTTTGTGATGCTGCTATATTGTATCATTACTTTATCATTTTCTCTTTGTTTATTTTTATTTTTACCAAATAATATTATTACAATTTTATTTAATTTTTAATATATGTGTATTTTGTTTCCTTTTATTGCTTTTCAAAACATTTTTCTTGTTAATGTCATGATTTCTTTCTATCTTTTTTTTTCATTTTTTCTATTAAACAACAACTTGGTTTTTAAAATTTTAAATAATTTTCATCCAGTTGCGCAATTGTCTTCTACTGCAACCGAAGAAGAACTCTAAAATATATGTTGAATGTTTGGTAATACATGCTGAATATTTTTAATTACACGGTAAGCATTTTCAAATATACGACGAACATTTATTTCATAACACAGTGAACAATTTCTCAAAACAAAGTGAACATTTTTTAAAGTATGCCGGAGTTTTTTGTAATCTACTTTGAAGATATTTTCAGCAGTAATCCAATGCTTGTTTTTTTCATTTTGCTAAACAACCACTTTGTCACAATTTTGCGGCAACATTGTATCTTGTTGTTTTTTCGTGTGGCATTTTCCTTTTAGAATTCTTCTACGGTTAGCATTTTTGTTCTAGAAAAAATGATAGTCCAATGAGTCAATGCACGAATGAAACAATAACTAAAAAAAATAGAAAACTGAAAGAGTCAGCCAAAGTAGTCAAGAAAATGGAGGAAGAATGCACACTAGAAATAGGAATACAACGTATGGAACATGAAATTAGGGTACAAATGTTAATAGGCCACAGAATAGGTAGGCTGCCAACGACCTCTCTTAGCGAAGGCTTATCAATTTTACGCCAATAAGCATCATCAAGGAGTTCTCCAAAAAAACGACACAGCCAGATCAGGGCCATTTTGGGAAAAAAACTACTAAAAAGTTCTGGTCTGGTTCATTTACTTGTGAAGAAAACCTACGTGGACAAAAAGTAAACTAGAGACCTTGTTGTGGTCAATGGTGGACTTGCAACTTAGGCAAAAAAGTCGAGCCTAATTGTGAGTTAAGGATGGAACTGAAATAAGCTAGGATCAAGGGCGAGTTACATGTCGATGCTGGACTTGCAACTGGAACAAAAAAAGAGCCGGGCGCACTTGCGAGTCGCAAATTTACTTGTAACTGGGCAAAAAATCAGCTTATTCTAGAGCCGATGGTGGACTTGCAACTAAGGAAAAAAGCATTGGGCCCAAATGCAAGTCAATGGTGGATCTGGGAAAAAAAGGTTTAGGTGCACAGTTGCATGTAAATGGTGGACTAGCAACAAGGACCAAAAAAAGAGTCGAGGCCAGTTCGAATCGATGGTTGACTTACAACTGGAAAAAAAATCAGCCCTGTTTGCGAGTCGATGGTGGATTGCAACTACGGCAAAAAAAGGTAAGACCCAGTTGTAAGTCAAAGGGTGAACTTGCAAAAAAGGATCAAATCACCAGTGAAGAAATGACTAGCCACAATTTATGTTGGTGGCACACCATATCTAGGCCGCCAGCACTATATTTTTCAAATAGCGCTGGCCTAGCCCATTTTCGCATGCCATAGCTACTGACTTAATGTTGGCGTTGCACATTAGGCCCATTAGGTCCATGCCAGCAGTAGTCCATTTTAACTGCCCTACCGAGTAAAAAAACAACCTTACCCGTTTTCACTCTCATCTCGATCCCCCACGCCACCCCAGTGCTCCTCTCGATCCCTCACGCCGCCCGACGCCGCTCGACGCCACCCGTCGTCGCCCGCACGCCCCCGAGTACCTCCTCTGTAAGTCCAGCACCCCTCCTTCTCTCATTGTCCCTCTCTCTGTGTGTGTGTGTGTGTGTGTGCGCGCGCGCTTCGGTATCCTCCCCCATATTTCTTAGCGTTAGGGTTAGGTAATTAACGTCGCTGTTACATGATACCTCATGCAAACTTGATCCAGCAACATTGTTACTAGAATTAACTGAAATTAACTGCCTGAGACACAACATAGCCGAACAACCTCGTGCAATTCAGAGTAGCAGTGTTGATGGTATTTTATAGGGAAAATTTTGTTAATGCAATTCAAAGTAGCATAATTGATGCAATTTAGAGTAGCATTTCACTTTTGCCACTCTTAGATTTTTATAATGTATCACAATTGCCACTCTAAAATTATTGCTCTTGCCATGGAATGGCAATTATGATGTACTATCAAAAACTAAGATTAGCAAAAGTGAAACATCAAATTCTAGAGTGGCATAAGCAAAGTGGTCAAAAACTAGAGTGGCTGAAACAAAGTTTTCCCTACTGTATAACTCCGAAGTTATAACTCAGAAGTGACAAGTTATATAATTTAGAGTAGCATTGTTACTTTTAGTTTTATGTCCTTCTTACACTCCATGATATTGTATAACTCGGAATTTTTCATGATATTTTATAACCTCATGCAAGAGTTCATGATATTGTATAATTCAGAGTAGCATTGTTGATAATTACTTTGATAGAAGTAATCTGAATGTTGGCAATTGCTCACATCTCAAGTTATTGTATAACCTCGGTGCAAAAGTTCATGATCTTCGAGTCTACTTTACCACAAGTATCACTTGCATTAACTTGCACTTCAACATGATATTATGTAATTCTGAATCGTTTGAATTAATTCTAAATGTTTGCAATTGCTCACATCACTTTAGGCAACCCACGGTTAATTCCTTAGCTCCTCATATGATTTGTTATTTTTTTGTAGTTGCATCCAATGAGTACCTGGAGCAGCCACTAGTGTCGGTCCTCTACCAACTTCGAGGGGTTTCCCAAGGCGAAGTGAGCACCAACCATTAACTATTGATGATTTCAAACACTTGCCAGGAATACGGACGTCATCTGCCATCTCGAGCACCAGTTGAGCAGCAACCATGTGATATGGATGTGCTCAATCGCGAGCTGGTCGCGTCACACGAGAGTATCGTCAAGATCCTTGGGGAGTTGAATGACTCCCTACGGAAGGAGAGGGATCAGATTATCGATGATGATTCGGATGTCTATGACAAGATATGCAAGCTACAAGAGCAGAAGGACATACTGATCCGCGAGATGGGTGAGCTGAAGAAGGACATACAACTCCTAACGGCCGAGATGACTCAACTGAACATGGAGAAACCCATGATAACCCACAAGTGTAGGGGATCATTTATAGCCTTTTTCGATAAGTAAGAGTGTCGAACCCAACGAGGAGCTAAAGGTAGAACAAATATTCCCTCAAGTTCTATCGACCATCGATACAACTCTACGCACACTTTAACATTTGCTTTACCTAGAACAAGTATGAAACTATTTTGTAGGTGATAGGATAGTTTGCACGAATAAAACTAGAAGTATTTCGCGGGAATAAAACTATGAGTAAATTGCAAGATAATAAAAGTTAGTTGTTTAGTAAAAAGCTATTGTCAAACAAGAAGGTTATTTGTCCCTAGGCAATTGATAACTAGACCGGTAATTGATACGTCTCCAACGTATCTACTTTTCCTCACCCTTTTGCCCTTGTTTTGGACTCTAATTTGCATGATTTGAATGAAACTAACCCGGACTGACGCTATTTTCAGAAGAACTACCATGGTGTTGTTTTTTTTGCAGAAATAAAAGTTCTCGGAACGAAACGATATTTTTGGAGAATTATTTCAGAATATATAAGAATTATTGGAGCCAAAATCTACCGAAGAGGGGGGCCAGGGTGGCCAGCACCCACCAGGGCGCACCAGGCCCCCTGGGCGTGCCCTGGTGGGTTGTGCCCACCTCGTGGCCCCACTGATCCTAATTCCGCCACTATAAATTTCTATTTTTGGAGAAAAAAATCAGAGAGAAAGTTTCATCGCGTTTTAAGATATGGAGCCGCCGTCACCTCCTTTTCTTCATCGGGAGGCCAGATCTGGAGCCCGTTTGGGGCTCCGGAGAGGGGAATCTTCTGTCTTCGTCATCACCAACCCTTCTCCGTCGCCAATTCCATGATGCTCCCCACCGGGAGTGAGTAATTCCTTCGTAGGCTTGCTGGTCGGTGAGGAGTTGGATGAGATTCATCATGTAATCGAGTTAGTTTTGTTAGGGCTTGATCCCTAGTATCCATTATGTTCTGAGATTGATATTGCTATGACTTTGCTATGCCTAATGCTTGTCACTAGGGCCCGAGTGCCATGATTTCAGATCTGAACCATTTATGTTATCATCATTATATATATGTTCTTGATCCGATCTTGCCTAGTCATATGCACCTATTACGTGTTATGATCCGTAAACCCCATAGTGACAATATTTGGGATACTTTCCGGTGATGACCGTAGTTTGAGGAGTTCATGTATTCACCGTGTGTTAATGCTTTGTTCCGGTTCTCTATTAAAAGGAGGCCTTAATATCCCTTAGTTTCCATATGGACCCCGCTGCCACGGGAGGGTAGGACAAAAGATGTCATGCAAATTCTTTTCCATAAGCACATATGACTATTTACAGAATACATGCCTACATTACATTGATGAACTGGAGCTAGTTTTGTATCGCCCTAGGTTATGACTGTTACATGACGAATATCATCCAATGAGTTCACCGATCCAGTGCGTACGAGTTTTCCACTTATTGTTGTTACTAATTTACTACTGTTGCTGCTACTTTTACACTTGCTACAAAACTACTGCTATCACTATTACCGTTACTGTTACTGCGGCTACTGCTATCAAAACTATCATATTAATTTTCTACTGATCACTTTCCTGCAGATATTTAATCTCCAGGTGTTGTTGAATTGACAACTCAGCTGCTAATACTCTCAAATATTATTTGGCTCCCCTTGTGTAGAATCTATAAATTTGGGTTGAATACTCTACCATCGAAAACTGTTGCGATCCCCTATACTTGTGGGTTATCAAGACCTTTTTCTGGCGCCGTTGTGGGGGAGCATAGCTATATTTGTTGAGTCACTTGGGATTTATATCAATTGATAACTATGAAGAATCTGAAGGATCCAATGACCAAGATCGTTCCCTCTAGGACGAGGGGAGGTAAGGAATTGCCATCACACTCTGCACTTGATTCACCTTCAGTTTTGAGTAGACTTGCAACACCACCACATGCTAGTAATCCTGATATGTCGCAAGTTATTGATGATGCTACTTCTGCTATGAATGATGCTTATGATGATGCTAGTACCATGCTTGATGATAATGTGCCACTAGGAGAATTTCTTGATGAACAAATTGCTAGAGCTAAAGAGAATGAAACTGCTGAAACTAATGAGATTGCTGAAACTGATGAAACCCATGAAACTGATGATGACTATGAAACACCTATTAGTCCTAGCTCTCCTAAATTTGAAACGCCTAAGATACCTGAAGGTTATGTTATGGACGAGGAGGTGTTTAGAGAAATTCTTTCTTGCAAGGATAGAAACGGTCTTAAGAAATTGCTACGCAAGTATAAGGAAAATACTTTGAATGCTAGAATGAAATGCGATCCTAAGTTTGCTACTTCACCTATCTTTGTTACAGATAAGGATTATGAATTCTCTGTCGACCCAGAGTTAATTACTTTGGTTGAATCTGATCCTTTCCATGGCTATGAAACTGAAACTGTAGTGGCACACCTTACTAAGCTGAATGATATAGCCACCCTCTTTGCTCATGATGAGAAGATTCGCTACTATTACATCCTTAAGTTATTTCCGTTCTCATTAAAGGGTGATGCTAAGACATGGTACAATACTCTTACTCCTGGTTGTGTGCGTAGCGCCCAGGATATGATTTACTACTTCTCTGAAAAATATTTTCCTGCTCATAAAAAACAAGCTGCCTTATAGGAAATATTTAACTTTGTGCAAATTGCAGAAGAGAGTCTCCCACAAGCTTGGGGGAGTCTTCTCCAATTGCTTAATGCTTTGCCTGATCACCCTCTCAAGAAAAATGAAATACTTGATATCTTCTATAATGGACTAACCGATGGTTCTAGGGACTTCCTAGATAGTTGTGCTGGTTGTGTTTTTAGGGAACGAACTATTGAACAAGCTGAGGAATTATTGAATAACATATTGAAGAATTATGATGATTGGACTCTTCCTAAACCACCGCCTAAACCCACTCTGAAGAAGAGGGGTATCTTATTTCTCAGTCCTGAAGATATGCAAGAGGCAAAGAAATCTATGAAGGAAAAAGGTATTAAAGCTGAGGATGTTAAGAATTTGCCACCTATTGAAGAAATACATGGCCTTGACATACCACCACGTCCAGAGGTGGTAGAGGTAAATTCTTTATTATAGTTTGATGAAGGTGATATCCCTTACAATAAACATCCTAGTCAGTGCTTATATGAGTTGGACAACTATATTATGAAGCAAGATCATTTCAATGCACATGTCCTGAAACAATTGAAATATAACTCTGATATGATTGCTCGCTTGAGTGACTTGCTATTTAGAATCAGTAACGATGTTAGAGGTGTAGGGAAGCATGCCTATATGGTTCAAACTCAGTTAGAACAAGTTGCTAAGTCTCAAAAAGAATTGCTTGATGAAATGAATAATAATATGAATGATTTTGCTGCTAGAGTAGTAACTAGAGGAGGTAGAATGACCCAAGAACCACTCTATCCTGAAGGTCATCCTAAAAGAGTTGAACAAGACTCTCAGAGAATTAATATTGATGCACCTAGTCCTTCTAGGAAGAAAAAGAAAAAGAAAAATGATAGGACTTTGCATACCTCTAGTGAACCTGGGATACAGAAACCTCTTGATAATAATGATGTCTTTATTTCCGATGCTGAAACTCAGTCTGGTAATGAACATTCACCTAGTGATAATGAAAATGATAATGATGATGTTCATGAAGATGCTCAACCTAGTAATGATAAAGAACTAGATAATGATGTTGAAATAGGGCCTGCTCCTGATCTTGATAACCCACAATCTAAAAATAAACGTTACGATAAAAAAGACTTTGTGGCTAGGAAACATGGTAAGGAAAGAGAGCCATGGGTTCAGAAATCCATGCCCTTTCCACCTAAACCATCTAAGAAAAAGGATGATGAAGAATTTGAGCGCTTTGCTGAAATGATTAGGCCAGTCTTTTTGCGTACCCGCTTAACTGATATCCTAAAGATGGCCCCTTATGAAAAGTATATGAAAGACATCATCACTAATAAAAGAAAGATACCTGAAGCTGAAATCTCCACCATGCTTGCTAATTATTCTTTTAAGGATGGAGTACCTAAAAAACTTGGAGATCCAGGAATACCAACTATACCTTGCTCCAATTAAAGAAACTATGTCAAAACTGCTTTGTGTGACTTCGGAGCCGGTGTTAGTGTTATGCCTTTCTCCTTATATAAGAGACTTGATTTGAATAAACTCACACCTACTGAAATATCACTGCAAATGGCTGACAAATCAACAGCCATACCTATCGGTATTTGTGAGGACGTGCCCGTTGTTGTTGCAAATGTTACTATCTTAACGGACTTTGTTATTCTTGAGATGCCCGAGGACGACAACATGTCGATTATCCTTGGTAGACCCTTTTTGAATACTGCAGGGGCTGTTATTGATTGCAATAAATGCAAAGTCACTTTTCATATCAATGGTAATGAGCATACGGTGCACTTTTCGAAGAAACAATTCCAAGTGAATGGTATAAGTGTTATTGAAGAATATCCGACCATCACTATTGGAAGCTTTAAATTACCTCTACATACTGCCAAAAAGTAATATGATATACTTATTGCAGGGGATATGCACATCCCCATTGAGGTAACTTAGTGTTTTACGAAAGTTCTTCGGTTTCATGCCAATCGGAAGTGGTTGTTAATAAGACTTGATCAACCTTATTAATGGATCATTTTTTAGAGGTATGAAGTTGATGAATCTAGTAAGCACAACTCTCTGCTCCCACCTTTTATTTTCTGTTTTAGTTAGTCAAATGAAATAAAATGCCGTGATTATCCTGTTTTCTGTTTTTACCGTGCAATAAAAAATGACCCAAAAATAAAAGTTCTCACAATGTCCTAAAAATTTGACATGATTTTTTTCCGAATATTTCTGAATTTTTGGTGCAAATAACACCATAGGGGGGTGCACCTGGTACCCACAAGACACCAGGGCGCGCCAGCACCCCCAGGCGCGCCCTGGTGGGTTGTGGCCCCCACGTGAGCCCCCTCACTTATCTCTTTAGCCCAGATCATCACCTACCTCCAGAAAAAATTCACCACAGCCACCATTCCCGTGTTCTTGCTCTCAAACCCGCGGATTTCGATCTCTTAGCTCGAAGCTCCGTTTCTAAAACTGTTTGGAGGGATTGCTACTTGGTATGTGACTCCTCCATTGCTCCAATTAGTTTTTGATTTAGTGGGTTATTTTTAGGGTAATTAGCTACTCTTGGTGCTGCTGTAGATGAGCTTGCATGTTGAATTCTTAGAGTTCTAAGTGGTTTGAATGTTCAATATGGCCTCTATGCATGCTTAGGAGTAGTTGCTATCAATTTTACTAGGTTTTGTTGAAACAATTTGGAGGACTAAAATTTTTCAGAATTTTTATAGGAATAAAATGGATTTCTTTAGGAAGTTTTCCTCCAAGAAAAATGCCAAAGGAGTCATTGGGGAATCATCGGACAGTGACCTTCACACCCCAAGAAGGGCGGAGGTGCGGCCGTGTGAATGGCCGCATAATGCCTTCATGGAGGAGGCTGGATTCCATCAAGAGTTCGCTCAGTTTGTTGCAAACGCTGGGTTGACTGAGTTCTTCGCAGCTAAGTGTGACCAATATCACATCCTTACAAATTCCTTTATGCAAGGTTTTTATTTTCCGGGGAGGAACAATCCTCCTGAAGTGCAGTTTAATCTCTATGCTGAAACTTACAAAATGTCGCTAACTGACTTCTGCAACATATGCTTGATCCCTTCTGATGGGGAATTGAGAGAACCTAGGCCATCTGAGTTTGAGGATTTTCTCCTCACTTTAACAGTGGATGAGGATAGAGGCGTGTCAAACGCTACTGCTACTAGCTTGCAGTTTCCCTCGGTGCATTACTTTGCTTTGGTCATCGCTAAGTGTTTAACCGCAAGGGAGAAGGTCGGCGCACTAAGTGCCCCTGACCTTGCTATTTTACATCGTGCACTTTATGATGATCACACCTTTAGTATGGGGGCTATTATTGCTCGTCGCTTACACCTTAACAAAACTAAGGGAAAGATACATGATGGTATTTATGCTACTCGCTTAGCGAGACACTTTAATGTTCAGTTTCACCCACTTGATTATCTCTTGTCCCAAGTTTACCTTGATCACAAGTCACTACAAGATCACCAATTCCTTGATGTAACTGATTCTCCCCGCGACACTCTTTACAACCTAGTATTTAGCAAAGAAACTCGTGATGTTATTCCGTTGCCTGCACCTGCTTTGTTTGATTCTATTGCCAGGAACGGATACAGGATTATGCCAGTTGACATTACAGCCTACCGGAACAACCTAGTAGCTGCTGGGGAGGAACCCCAGGGGTGGGATGCTCAGGTGCCGCCTCCACCTCACTTCGACTTGGGACCGGATGGTTTCTACGGATGGTGATTACCAAGCTAGGCCAAAAGCCTAAGCTTGGGGGAGTACGTATTTCCACCGATATTACATTCATGTTCACACATTTCACTCCAGTTGTCGGTGTTCATACTTTTTCATTGTAATATCCATGCTAAATTTGTTTTCTCGCTTTCTTCTTGTGTGTTTGAAAAACTTTGAGAAAACCCAAAAATATTTCCTACTTCTTTTCGGTTTTTCTTTTTAGCTTATTTTAATTGTAGTATTAAAAGAAAACCCAAAAAGATTTCTCTTTTCTTCTTTTTGCTTGTTGGGAGCTTTCCCGTGTAAATAGTTTTTCTCGTTTTTGTTTTTCTCTTTAATTAGCTTTCTTCAAGAAAAACCAAAAACTCCAAAAACATTTTAGTGTGTTTCTCTGAAATTCTTTTCTTTTCTGTTTGAGTCGTATCAAAGAGAAGACCACGATGAAAATGTTGAGTGGCTCTCATATGCATCATTGTTAACCTAACAAAGAGCCCATTTTACCTTGTCTTCTCCTCTTGAATAAAATGTTGCAGATTCCAGCTTAGTCCACGGCACTCTTGCACTATTATTATTTTCTTATCATTCGATCGTGCAAGTGAAAGGCAATGATGACGATATTTGATGAATTGACTGTGGCAGAGAAGAGCGGGTATGAACTCAACTTGTTTATGTTTTTGTAAATATGTTTAACCTAGTATCCTTGATTCAGCCTATTATGATCAAACATGTTTGCAATGACCATTAGAGATTATAGTTGTTCATGCCATGCTTAAGTAGCAAGGAGTAGATAATGATTTATTTTGGATGTCAACATGCATTAAAATGGTTGTGATGCGGTATGATGATATGGTATCCTCCTCTAAATGTTTCAAGTGGCTTGACTTGGCACATGTTCACGCATGTAGTTGAATCAAAACTAACATAGCCTTCATGATATTTATGTTCATGGTGTCCATATCCTACTCATGCTAGTAGTCAATGTTTATTATATGTAATGCATGTTCATGACCGTTTTTGCTCTCTAGCTGGCTGCTTCTCAATCTATTTGCTAGCCTTCGCCTGTACTAAGTGGGAATACTGCTTGTGCATCAAAATCCTTACACCAAGTTATGCCAGATGAATCCACCATATCTACCTATATGTGGTATTACCCTGCCATTTCAAAGTAAATTTGCATGTGCCATCTCTAAAAATTCAAATGAACATTTGTTTTGTGTGCCTGGACCGCTCATGGAGCGACAAGGGGTGGTTCGTATCTTCCATGCTAAGTGGGTTATTCTCATGATGAGTGTTTATTCACTCGTCCTTACACGAGAGGAGCGGTAATAGGGATTCCCAGTCCCGCAATCAAAAATCAAAAATAATTAAAACAAAACTCCCCAAGGAATGTTGTTGGTTTGGACGGTACTCGTGGATGCGGCTAGCCATGGAATGTGATTGTTGGTGGAGGGGGAGTAAACCTTTATTTTTACCGCTTGGGAACCACCGCTAATTTGTTTAGCATGGAAGATATTGATAACTCTTGGTCGTGACGTTGACAGGAAGGGTGTACCTCCCAAATTATATCTATCCCTGTTTTAAACCTTGAGCTCTGGCACCTATGCAAATCCAAGATTCCCTCTACGAAGGGACTATCTATTTAATTTTATGTTGAGTCATCATCTTCTCAAACAAGCGCCAGACCTGAGAGCACTATTGTCATCCTCATGCATTGTGTATAGTCGATGTTGGGTGCAGCATTGAGTGGATCTTTTCTACCATGAATTACAATGTTTAGGCGCTGCTTGAACTTTGGAGATGCTCTGCATTTATGTTTTGCGGTCTCAGAAAGGGCTAGCGAGATACCACTATTGTCATATTGTATCATGATTGTTTTGACAAAGTGTTGGCGCTTGAGATATCTTATTATTGCTCGCTAGCTGCTTATGTTATTGATATGAGTTAATATAATTTCTAAGAGTTATTGTTGGCATGGTTAGTCATAATATTTGCTAAAAACTTGGGTGCTACTTAAGCATATATATGTAAACAAGAACAAAAGAGTTCGTAAAAGTTTTTCTTTATCACTTTCAGTTTGACAACTGAATTGCTTGAGGACAAGCAAAGGTTTAAGCTTGGGGGAGTTGATACGTCTCCAACGTATCTACTTTTACTCACCCTTTTGCCCTTGTTTTGGATTCTAATTTGCATGATTTGAATGAAACTAACCCGGACTGACGCTGTTTTCAGCAGAACTACCATGGTGTTGTTTTTTGTGCAGAAATAAAAGTTCTCGGAACGGAACGAAACTTTTTGGAGAATTATTTCAGAATATATAAGAATTATTGGAGCCAAAATCTACCGAAGAGGGGGGCCAGGGTGGCCAGCACCCTCCAGGGCGCGCCAGGCCCCCTAGGCACGCCCTGGTGGGTTGTGCCCACCTCGTGGCCCCACTGACCCTAATTCCGCCACGATAAATTCCTATTTTTGGAGAAAAAAATCAGAGAGAAAGTTTCATCGCGTTTTACGATACGGAGCCACTGCACTTCCTGTTCTTCATCGGGAGGCCAGATCTGGAGCCCGTTTGGGGCTCTGGAGAGGGGAATCTTTGGTCTTCGTCCTCACCAACCCTTCTCCATCGCCAATTCCATGATGCTCCCCACCGGGAGTGAGTAATTCCTTCGTAGGCTTGCTGGTCGGTGAGGAGTTGGATGAAATTCATCATGTAATCGAGTTAGTTTTGTTAGGGTTTGATCCCTAGTATCCATTATGTTCTGAGATTGATGTTGCTATGACTTTGCTATGCCTAATGCTTGTCACTAGGGCCCGAGTGCCATGATTTCAGATCTGAACCGTTTATGTTATCATCATTATATCTATGTTCTTGATCCGATCTTGCCTAGTCATATGCACCTATTACGTGTTATGATCCGTAAACCCCATAGTGACAATATTTGGGATACTTTCCGGTGATGACCGTAGTTTGAGGAGTTCATTTATTCACCGTGTGTTAATGCTTTGTTCCGGTTCTCTATTAAAAGGAGGCCATAATATCCCTTAGTTTCCTTATGGACCCCGCTGCCACGGGAGGGTAGGACAAAATATGTTATGCAAGTTCTTTTCCATAAGCACGTATGACTATTTACGAAATACATGCCTACATTACATTGATGAACTGGAGCTAGTTTTGTATCGCCGTAGGTTATGACTGTTACATGACGAATATCATCCAACGAGTTCACCGATCTAGTGCCTATGAGTTTTCCACTTATTGTTGTTGCTAAGTTACTACTGTTGCTGCTACTATTACACTTGCTACAAAACTACTGCTATCACTGTTACCGTTACTGTTACTGCTGCTACTGCTATCAAAACTATCATATTACTGTGCTACTGATCACTTTGCTGCAGATATTTAATATCCAGGTGTGGTTGAATTGACAACTCAGCTGCTAATACTCTCAAATATTCTTTGGCTCCCCTTGTGTCATCTATAAATTTGGGTTGAATACTCTAACCTCGAAAACTGTTGTGATCCCCTATACTTGTGGGTTATTAGTAGTCATTCTTGCAATTTTATATGAGGGAGAGGCATGAGCTAACATACTTTCCGTATTTGAATCATATGCACTTATGATTGGAACTCTAGCAAGCATCCGCAACTACCAAAGATCATTAAGGTAAAACCCAACCATAGCATTAAGTATCAAGTCCTCTTTACTCCCATATGCAACGACCCAGCTACACGGGTCTGTGTATTCTGTCACTGACGCCACCCACCATAGGCAAATCATGAACACATTGCAGCACCCTACAGCGGGAAGCCCCCACGTTTGCACGAGACGGAGGTCACCGTAGGACATCACAATAATAAAATATACACTCATACCAACCACGATCATCAATTAGCCCATAGGACAAAGCGGAACTACTCAAACATCATAGGATAGCCAAATATCATTGGGAAATAATATATGGAGTTGAGCACCATGTTTAAGTAGAGATTACAGCGGGGAAAAGAGGTGTTACACCGCTGCATAGAGGGGGAGAGAGTTGGTGTTGACGGCGGCGAAGTTGTTGGTGTAGATCGCCGTCATGATAATTGCCCCGGTGGCGTTCCGACGCCACCGGGAAAGAGGGGGAGAGATCCCCCCTCCTTCTTCTTCTTCCTTGGCCTCCCCCCTAGATGGGAGGAGAGTTCCCCCTCTGGTCCCTGGCCTCCATGGCGGTGGAGGGGCAGGAGCCCCTCCGAGATTGGATCTCCCTCTCTGTTCTCTTCTGTTTCGCGTTCCTGTTTTCTGGCCGAAAACCGTTTCTTATATTCCCGGAGATCCGTAACTCCGATTGCGCTGAGATTTTAATACGATTTTTTCGGATATAAGCTTCCTTGTGCCCGAAGTAGAGCTCCAACCGACTTACGAGGAGGGCACAACCCACCACCACGCGCCTGGGCCCTGGGGCGCGCCCTGGTGTCTTGTGGTGGCTGTGGGGCCCCTTTTGCGTTGATTCCAACTCACAAAAATCTGATATATTCCAAAATAATTCTCTGTAAATTTTTATCGCGTTTGGACTTCGTTTGATATGGATATTCTGCGAAAAAAAAACACACAAAAACAGGAACTGGCACTGGGCACTGGATCAATATGTTAGTCCAATAAATCGTATAAAATATTGCCAAAAATATGTGAAAGTTGTATAATATTGGCATGAAACAATCAAAAATTATAGATACGATGGAGACGTATCAGCATCCCCAAGCTTAATTCCTGCTCGTCCTTGAATAGGTAAATGATAAGAAAGATAATTTTTGATGTGGAATGCTACCAAGCATAATCTTGATCATATATCTAATGATGGCATGAATATTAAGACATGAGTGATTCAAAGCAATAGTCTATAATTTGACATAAAGACATTACTACTCAGGCATCCCAACAAACAATCATGTCTTTCAAAATATCAAGGCTAAAGAACGCTATCCCTACAAAATTATATAGCCTTGTCATGCTCTGTCTTCTTAACACAAAGTATAAATTATGTACTACCTCAGTGTCAGCCAAGCAATTGGTTCATACTTTTTAACGCACTTTAGCATTTTCAACTCTCACGCAATACATGAGCGCAAGCCATGGATATAGCACTATGGGTGGAATAGAATGCAGTGGTAGACTTTAATATAGAGAAGACAAAAAGGAAGATAGTCTCACATAGAAGCGGCTAATCAACGGGCTATGGAGATGCCCATCAATTGATATCAATGCGAGGAGTAGGGATTGCCATGCAACGGATGCACTAAGAGCTATAAGTGTATGAAAGCTCAAACCGAAACTAAGTGGGTGTGCATGTAACTCTATAATGAGAAATTCCCACTAGTATATGAAAGTGACAACATAGGAGACTCTCTATATGAAGAACATGGTGCTACTTTGAAGCACAAGTGTGGAATTAGCATGCCCCTTCTCTCTTTGTCTCTCATTTTTTTTCCTTTTTTCTTTTCCTTTTTTCTTTTTTTCTTTTTCTTTTTTCTTCTTCTTCTTTTTTTCTTTTTTTTCTTCTTCTCTTTTTTTATATTTGTCCGGAGCCTCATCCCGACTTGTGGGGGAATCGTAGTTTCCATCATCCTTTCCTCACTGGGACATGCTCTAATAATGAATAATGCTGATCATCACACTTCTATTTACTTACAACTCAATATTACAACTCGATAGTAGAACAAAGTATGACTCTATATGAATGCCTCTGGCAGTGTACCAGGATGTGCAATGATCTAGCGTAGCAAAGATATCAAAAAATGGACAAGCCATGGAAACATCATGCTAGTTATCTTACGATCATGTAAAGCAATATGACAATGAATGCTCAAGTCATCAAAACGGAAGCGGTGGAAGTTGCATGGCAATATATCTCAGAATGGCTACGGAAATGCCATAATAGGTAGGTACGGTGGCTGTTTTGAGGAAGATATAATAAGGCTTTTGTGTGATAGAGCATATCATATCATGGGGTTTGGATGCACCGACGAAGTTTGCACCGACTCTCGAGGTGAGAAAGGGCAATGCACGGTACCGTAGAGGCTAGCAAATTGCGGAAAGGTAAGAGTGCGTATAATCCATGGACTCACATTAGTCATAAAGAACTCACATACTGATACGTCTCCAACGTATCTATAATTTCTGCTTGTTCCATGCTGTTATATTATCATTCTTGGATGTTTTACAATTATTTTATAACAACTTTATATCATTTTTTGGCACTAACCTATTGACATAGTGCCAAAGTGCCAGTTGCTGTTTTTGCTTGTTTTTTACTTCGCAGAAAATCAATACCAAACGGAGTCCAATCGCGACGAAACTTTTCGGAGATTTTTTCTGGACCAAAAGACACCCAGTGGGCCAAAGAAGTGCCGGGGGATTGGGCCGAGTGAGGGAGTCCGGGATTAAGGGGTCCTCGGACTACCGGCCTATTCCTTATGGGCTGGACTCGTGGGCCACTTGTTGGACGATCGGACTGACCGAATACCCCGTAACCAGGGGGGAAACTCAGGAGCCGTGGCATGCCCTTCAAGCTTAAGATGATAGAATAGGCATGTTTATTCCTTCGATAAGCAACCGACTATGTGTAACCCTAGGGACCCCTGGTATCTATATAAGCCAGAGGGTTTAGTTCGTACAGCCAGGTGAACTCATCTAGGGTTTAGCTACTTGATCTCGAGGTATATTGACTCTGTAATCTTCATACACATCAATACAACCAAGCGGGACGTAGGGTTTTACCTCCATAGGAGGGCCTGAACCTGGGTAAACATCGTCTCCTTCGTCCCCAGTTAGCCATCGATTCTAGATCCACAGCTCGGGACCCCCTACCCGAGATCCGCCGGTTTTGACACCGACATTGGTGCTTTCATTGAGAGTTCCGCTGCACAATCGCTAGAGGAATCGATGGCTCGCCTTATCATCAGCGATGAAATCTGCAGCTAGGGCGTTTTCGTCCCTGGTCAAATTTTCGCGTTCGGCAGCATCGTATCGCATGCCAGTCCGGCCGGCCATCTTGGCCAGGTCGGAAGTTTCATCACCGATCAGGAAGTCAGATTCGGGAACCTTGAGTTCGTCGCTGACTCCCAGGGAGATCTCGTTTTGACGAAGCTCTCAGCTCTCATGGAGGAGCCCGCAGTCCCCGACGCCTTAACGCCGGAGGCAGCAGTTCCCACCGCTGAGGTGGCCTCTATCCCTGGGTTGGCCATAACGCCCAACCCAGCTGATATGCCCGGATCTGCTGCGGTCGAATACAACCCGGGCACGTCGTCGAGCGACCCTGGGACAACGGCGCTGCTGATCGACCCCATGCGCTCCAGCGACATGGACCCCGCCGACAACTCGTCGTTAAACGAGTTACTTGGTCGGATTCAAACCATGGGCGTTACCGACGGCCAAACCTGAATCGGGTTTAATCCCGATGATAGGGAGATTCATACCCCACTGATCACTCACTTAGTCACCACCGTCGAGTGTCCGGCCGGAGGCTCGTCCTCTCAACTACCGGAATTAAAAATAGTTTACATCCCAGTTTCCGACCGTCAGGATCTCTCCTACAATCCGGAATCCAGAACCCACACCGGAAATAGTTCGGGATCGGCCGCCGATCTAGCGTGCGACCTAGAACCCGCGCAGAGGGGTCCTATTGATAATACGGACTCCGAATCCACCATGCCGGATCCCGCGATGACACGGGAGGCAAACGCCGTGATCCCGGACTCGCATTCTGGCGAGAAACTAAAATTTTCCCCGCCCACCACCCAAGTCGAGCACTCCTCAAGCAGCGCAGGAGAGCCCAAGCTATCGGGCTTATGGGAAGTTAAACAACAGCCAGGGGAGTCAGTCCATCATTTTTGGGCTAGACTCCTCCTTATTAAAGACAGAGTACCAAACTCTAGTGGCCAGGAGATAATAGCAACCTTCACGCACAATTGCCACAATGAAGGAATCCTCAATGCCCTAGCCCGTCGTCACATTCACGACTTCACCGAACTATCGGACCTGGTACAAAAATATTGTGCCATGGAAAGCACCTGGCAAGCCGAACGTTTGTTTTCGGAGCTGGTCCCTGCCGAACACCCTAGAGTAGCTCGGAAAAAGCGAATACCTCTGAAACGGCCGGCCGAACACGAACCCGCCGAGAAAAAGAATAGACCCCCTACGGGAGTCAGAACTGTCCTTGATGGACTATTAGACAAACCATGCCCTATACACTCTGTATTACTGAACACAAGCCCGACTCACAACCTTAGAGCTTGCTGGGTCGTCAGGCAGGTCGCAAAAAGCGGAGAGGCCATCCTCGAGGCCCTACCTCCAGGCAGACGTTCAACAGTGCCACCGGAATACAACGCCGAGATCTTGACGATCTAAGAAACGTTTTCCTCCAGGAATAAGAGGAAGAGAGCTCTTCGAGAACTCGAACAAATCTATCAGGTGGCAGCAACCAATTCATGGACAGACACACCGATCACCTTCGGAGAAGCTGATCAACCAATCACCCACCCCAGCCGAACACCTGCCGCACTGGTCCTCAACCCCATCGTCGATGGTTTCAGGTTACAAAAGGTGCTAATGGACAGCGGCAGTGGTTTAAACCTCATTTACGAGGATACCTTGGAAAAAATGCAGTTCGACCGATCCCGCATCGAACATAGCAACACAACCTTTCGTGGGATCATCCCTGGGAAAGAGGCACATTGTTCCGGACGCGTTACCCTCGATGTGCTATTCGGCACGCCCGAGAACTACAGATCCGAAGAACTTCTCTTTCATATCGTGCCCTTTCACAGTGGTTACCACGCTCTGTTGGGGCGTGACGCTTTCACAAGATTTCAGGCTATACCACATTACGGGTATATGAAGCTCAAAATGCCGGGCCCAAACGGGGTGATCACAATCACAAGTGACCCGAATAGAGCCCTTCGAGCCGAAAACAGAACAGCAGCGCTCGCCCTCGAGGCGCTAGCTGAGACCTTTGCAGCAGAGGAATTGACCGCACTCCGGTCGACAGTGGACAAGGATGATGTGGTCCTTAGCAAGAGGCCCAAACCCACGTCCTTTAAACCTGAAGACGAAATCGTCAAATTTCAGGTACATCCAATGGACCCCAATAAAACAGCGTCCATCGGAGCTCAGCTGGACCCCATGGTGGACGAAGTACTGCGAACATTTTTATGTGAAAACTGGGATATCTTTGCCTGGCACCCTTCAGATATGCCAGGAATCCCACGGCGGCTAGCAGAACACAGTCTGAACATAATCGCAGGCTTCAAGCCCGTCAAACAGGCTCTACGCCGATTTTCCGAACCTAAGCGACAAGCTATGGGCAAAGAACTAGCAAAATTGCTGGAGGCCGGATTCATAAGAGAAATCAAACACCCCGAGTGGTTGGCAAACCTGGTGATGGTACCGAAGAAAGATAAATCCTGGCGGTTGTGTGTCGATTTCAAAGACCTTAATAAAGCTTGCCCCAAGGACCCTTTCCCCTTACCACGCATAGACCAGATTATTGACGCCACAGCCGGACACGACTCATTGTGTTTCCTTGACGCTTACTCCAGATACCATCAGATCAAAATGAAGGAATTCGATCAAGCTGCAACTGCATTCATCACCCCCTACGGGCCATTCTGCTTTAACACAATGCCTTTCGGGCTAAAAAAATGCAGGTGCTACATACCAGCATATGATTCAGACATGTCTCGAAAAACAAGCCGATAAAACAGTCGAGGCATACATGGACGACGTGGTCATTAAGACCAAACACGTCAGCCAGCTGATAGACGACCTCAGGCAAACTTTTTCTAGTCCACGGGAATATGATATATGGCTCAATCCGGACAAATGTGTCTTTGGAGTTCCCGCTGGTAAACTACTCGGTTTCATTGTTTCCCATAGAGGAATAGAAGCGAATCCTGCTAAGATCTGCGCCCTATCTCAACTTGCGATTTCTACAGAGCTAAAGCACATCCAAAGGTTGGTGGGCTGCGTGGCGACTTTGAGCCGCTTTATCTCCTGCCTTGGTGAAAAGGCTTTACCACTCTACAGGCTGCTAAAACGGACCAAAAACTTCGAGTGGACCGATGGAGCAGCGGCTGCACTAGAGGAAATTAAAACACTGCAGGCCAGCAACCCTATACTCACGGCGCCAAGCGCCGGTGAACCAATGTTACTGTACATCTCGGCCACCAATCAAGTGGTTAGTGCGGTGCTCGTCGTCGAACGAGAGGACGAGGGTCACAAATTCCGGGTGCAAAAGCCAGTCTACTACGTGTCAGAAGTGCTAACGCCATGCAAGTCCAGATATCCACACTACCAGAAGATAGCCTATAGAGTGTTTATGGCATCGCGAAAGCTCAGACACTACTTTCAAGAATGTTCGGTCACGGTGGCATCCGAAGTACCCCTGAACGATATAATCAATAATAGGGACGCCACCGGCCACATAGCCAAATGGTCCATCGAACTCCTTCCTTTCGAAATCGCCTATAAGCCACGACGAGCTATTAAATCTCAGGTGTTGGCCGATTTCCTTGCTGAATGGACAGAGGCCGAGCTCCCCAGAGAATATAGTACATACTCCCATTGGACGATGTACTTCGACAGATCCAAGACACTGGCCGGACTGGGGGCTGGAGTTATCCTCACATCTCCCACGGGAGACAACGTCCGGTACGTGTTGCAGATCATGTACGCCGATTCTAACAATGCGGCCGAATACGAAGCACTATTGCACGGGCTTCGGATGACAGCATCGATGGGCATACAACGACTTGAAGTACGGGGAGATTCTAATCTCGCCATCTCTCAAATCAACGGCGAATTCGATGCTTAAAACCCAAAGATGGCAGCATACAGAAATGCCGTTCTTAAAATATCTGCACGGTTCGAGGGGCTAGAATTCCACCATGTCGCTAGAGACAGCAATCAGGCTGCTGACATACTCGCCCGTATGGGGGCCAAGCGCAAACCCGTCCCGAAAAACACCTTCCTTGAACGGCTTTTCAAGCCATCGATGGTATGGCAGGACGAGAATAAGGGCGCTGGAGCCATCAGTACGGACGGGATTATCCCTCCTATAAATGAACCAGATGAGCAAATCATCGGCGGTTCTGTAATTGAAGAAACGCCTTCGGCGCATGAGGTCATGGCAGTAATCGCACCATGGACCGAGCCCTTCCTTGCCTACCTTCTCCGCCAAGAACTCCCCGACGACCAGACGGAGGCGAGACGCATAATTAGGCGATCCAAGGCCTATAAGGTCCACGAGGGTGAGTTATATAAGAAAAGCACTACTGGGATACTCCAACGGTTCATATCTGAGGAAGAAGGAAGGCATCTTTTAGCTGAAGTCCACGCAGGCATGGGCGGCCACCATGCCGCAGCACGGGCCTTAGTAAGCAAAGCCTTTCGAGCCAGATTCTTTTGGCCCACCGCACGAGTGGACGCCCAATCACTTATTCAACATTGTGTTGGATGTCAATTATTCTCAAATCAAAGCCACATGCCCCCGACAGCTCTTCAGACTATTCCGATCACCTGGCCTTTTGCGGTCTGGGGGCTGGATATGGTCGGACCACTTAAAGGGGGGACCAAGAAAAATAAATATCTACTGGTCATGGTCGACAAGTTCACCAAATGGATCGAAGCAAAACCAGTAAGATCAGCTAAGTCTGGGCCGGTAGTGGACTTTATATCCGGCGTGGTACACCATTATGGTGTCCCGCACAGCATAATAACGGACAATGGATCCAATTTCACCGCCTAGGAGGTGAAGGACTGGTGCGCAAACATGGGCATCAAGCTCGATTATGCCTCGGTGTATCACCCGCAGACCAATGGACAAGTCGAACGGGCCAACGGCCTAATCATGAGTGGCATCAAACCACGTCTGGTCCGATCTCTTCATGAATCTGACTGCAATTGGGTAGAGGAGCTTGACTCTATTCTGTGGGGTCTGCGTACCACCCCGAATCAATCAATGGGATACACACCGTTTTTTATGGTCTATGGGGCAGAAGCAGTCCTTCCCTACGATATCATTCACGACGCACCTAGGGTGCGCATGTACGAAGAATAGGAGGCCGAGTTAGATCGGTAGGACGACTTAGACGCCTTGGAAGGAGAGCGCGATATAGCTCGGGCCCGCTCTACTTTCGATCAACAGCAGGCTCGTCGCTACCAAAGCAGGGTGGTTAGAGCGAAGGCATATAATGTGGGCGAACTCGTCTTATGACTCCCAGAGAAGCAGAAGCATAAACTCAATCCCAAGTGGGAGGGCCCTTTCATAATTGACGAAGTACTTACAGGAGGGGCTTATCGCCTCCGCCACCCGCTGGACAATCACCTCGAACAAAACCCATGGAACGCAGCTCGTCTTCGGCGCTTCTACGGCTAGACCGGTGTCGTCGTATTTCCTACCTTTCTTTTCCTTTTTTTCCTTTTCTTTTTTCCGTATTCTTTCCCTTCCCTTTTTAGCTTTACAGGATTGGATATCATTTCCCAGCATGTGTTCGGCTAAACCGAGCTTGTGTTAAGTTTTTCGGCATACATCTTTAAATGTCCTATCCGAAAAAACACCTGGGGGCTTCTTCTCGAAGCCGATTATTATATATTCTGTGCACCGATTCACATGTATTGTGCATGCACACTTCCCTTATCGTTTTTAAGCCAGTATATGCATCAATTGGACATAAGATTTTGGCCAAGCTAGGTTGCCTCGCTCCTGTGCTTACCCTCTATGTTCCCGATTGTTCGGCTAGAGTGTAAAGGGAGCACCTCTGCGATTGTTACGATCGGATCATCCGGATACGTACCTCAGATGGGTGAAGCCGAAAGCTAGCTATCTAAAGAAGAAAATTGGTCGGCTACGACGGAAGTAAAAAACTTGTGGTGGTTATCACCATTACCTAGGATTATTTTCCCAAAGAAGCCATTATCCGCATACTAGTAGTATACGGCCGTGATATCTACGATCTACGTAGCAACCTAAAGGAAGGTACCGATAGAGGAACTATTTTCTTCGGAAGATGTTTCTTACGTTAAGCAGTAATATAACATATCTCCCTATGAAAATTTTGTCTGTTCGCACCGAATGGCCGGATTTCCTGGTTCCCCGAAATAAGTTCCTTTTATCGAGAACATTCAATACGGAACACTCCCACACTCTTAGCGAGGGAGGTCGAAGCCGATGGCCAGTTAAGACAACGTTTACAGCATAGACGGAGCAATTTTTGATTTAAAGTACATAGTTACATAGAATCAAACACCTGGCTACTGTCAAGATTATCTATTAAGGTATCCAGGGTGCAATCTTCTTGTGAAAGACGAGCGGTGGGCATCACTTGATCATAAACCAAATGAAGTGGCACTTCTTGCCCATCCGGCCCTACCGGCCCAACCCGAGCCATATGCTCTGGGTTAAGTTTGGTAAAGAGGGTCTTGACCATTGCCCACGCCTCCCACGCTCCCTCTCGACAAGCTGATGTCTTCCATAACTCAAAACGACATCGGGATCCTTTAAACCGATCAGCCAGTTCGGACATCCCTTCTGGAGGCGTCTCGGCAGGCCAGAGTGCTTTGGTCATGGTCCTCATGGCTCCCCGAGCCCGCTCATGTATGACGGACAGTTCCTTCAGTAGGTTCCCTCGGAATGATCCGATTTCTTCCTCGGGCCGCCCGGTCAGGAGACCTAGACACGAGACGAAGCATGTCCCTTACACTTGATATAATAAAGGTACTTTTCGGAATTACGAAGATATAAGTGCACTTACTGAACATGCCCCTCTATACTCTCTGGTTCTCTTCTTGGGCTTGAGCCAATTGAGTTTTCAAACTCTCAAGTTCTTCGGTTTGCCGTTGGTTTTCCGCCTTAAGCTGGTTCTTTTCCTCAAGACTTCGGTTCAACACACGGCGGCCAACCTCATGCTGAGATTCGGCATACCTCTAAGATTCTTGGGCTGCATCCAAATCTTTCTGCAACTGCCCTATGGACTCAGCTATTATAAAGTGCTCTCTCATCAGTACGGGAATGTCGAATAAATCGTCAAATTGACATACGCACCGTGCGCCTCTCGGGTGAAATTATTCACTTGCTCAAGCTCGGCCTTCACGGTTTGTGTCTGTGTTCGGCTCACCTCGAGCTCCTGGGCCAACTTCCCATTTTGCTGCCTTGCAACCTACATTATAAATAAAACAATATTCAGATCCTTAACTCGGCCATTCCGACCAAATCAAGGCTCGGGGGCTACTGGATTATTATTTGTGTTCGGTTGTTAAAACCAACTACTCACCTCCAGGCTGGACGATATCAGTTTGGCGGCTCCCTCAAGCCCAGCTCGAGCAGCTCCGATGTATGCGTCCACCAAACCTAGGGCATTAAACTCTTGGTCGAAAAATGCTTGGTGGCGCAGGGCTTCCTTTCGCTGCCGGTGATTCATCGCACTCTCTACCTCGGAGTTAGTGACCGAGACGTCCCCGGAATCTTCAGGGGGCTGATCTGCCACAGGGGCCTCCGCAACAAAGTTCAGCCTGAGCAGAAGACCTTGATTCATGATGGTTGCCTGGCGCCTCGGCGATGTTCCCGGAAGAAGGTGGTTGTACTTGTCTCCTGGGTATTTCAACACGAGATTTTGTGAGTACTTATTGCAATCATGACAATGGCCGAACTAAATGGTTAAATAAAGTACCTCTTGGTTGAGTGCACGGTCGAGGTGGTCCCCACGGTTGGCTCACGAGGAGGATTCCTGCTGTTGCTCAATACGGGCCCTGCAGCCGTAGACGACGTTCGGCGCGTGGACCGACGGCCCCTAGGAGTAGAGATTGGCACACTCGGGTTGGCAGGGGTCGCTCGCCCTTTACGGGAATAGACCTTCTTTTTACCAGTGGTGGAAGAAGAAAGTGGTCCGGGGTGATCGGCTAGAAGGGCCACCTTGGAGCCGTCAAGGCTCTCCTGGTAAAAGACCCCGTCCTCGTATTCAATTGATAGCTCCTTATCGTCATGGAATCCGGGATCATCGTCATGCGAATAACTCTCTGGTTGAGGCGCCGGACAGCTGACAGTCTCGACCCAGCGCCTCCAATTCTGTTCGGACAGATTGAAAGTTTCGATCAGAAGGATTATACATAAATATCCGAACTCAGGAAACAAAGCCAAAGGCTTACCCATTCGATGGGGTTATGACTCGAATAGCCATCCTTGGCTGACAGTCGAGCAAAATCTTCTTTTTCTCCTTTGAAAAGATCGGCTAGTATGGCCGCCATTGCCGCCTGATTGGCAGGACCCTGCCGTTGGTAACGGGTGGTGTCATTTGTTCCGTTGTAACGCCACAGGGTGTGTGTCCTTTGCTGAAGGGGTTGAACGCATTGAGCAATGATGGCTGCCATCACGTCGATGATGGTTAACTTACTATGAGCTAGTAGCCTCACTTGGGCGGCTAGGCGTTTTACTTCGGCAACTTTCCTCTTGGGATGAACTCTTCGGTCGCCAGTTGAACCTTTTCTTCAAAGGAGCGTCAGAGTATTCGGGCAGACCCCTCCGAGCTGGGTCGAACAGGGGAACGTCCTCAATATAGAACCATTCCGAGGTCCATTCTTCGGACTCTTTCTTTTGAGTCCCCATGGGATACCCCGTCCCGGCTATACGCCATACTTCGGCTCCACCCACTTCCCGAATTGTCCCACCCCAAGTACGGGGGACAAGGCAAAAGTACTTCCTCCATAAACGAAAATGGGCTTCGCAGCCCAAGAACATCTCGCAGAGGGCAACAAAGCCCGAAATGTGCATGATGGATCCAGGGGTGAGATGATGGAGTTGGATGCCGTAAAATTCCAATAGTCCCCTCAAGAAGGGGTGAATGGGGAATCCTAGGCCCCATAAAAGGAAGGACACGAAGCATACCCGCTCTCCATTGCGTGGAACAGGGAAATTCTCTGCGAAGGCCTCGCCGTTCGAAGAAGTCAATCTGGCGTGGGTAAACGCCAGATCCGAGGCAGGAAGATAACCCTGGGTCTCAAGGTTGCGCAACTGGAGGAGAGATACCGAACAACTTGCCCAATCTCCGGGAAGGGGGCCGTGAGGACGCGAGGAGGAGCCAGGGATGCTCGCCATATTTTGAAGTTCTCTCGCTTGGGGCTTTTGGATGGTGAGGAAGAGGAAGGGGTTGCCTAAGCCACGATTCAGCCTGCTTAAATGGGTGGTTCCTCCCCTTCGCTTGCAGGAAAGGCAGTCCTGTAAAAGACTGCTGGGTCGCCCATCTCCCATTGGCGCACAGGGATCGAGGGGCATTGTTAATTCTGGATGGCGAAGTTAATGCTGTGGGACCCGCGACGTCTCGACGATCGAGAGTTTACTAATGACCGGATTATTGTTTACCGAACAGAGAGGAGGAGAAGAACTCGCCTCGCAAGCCGAAGACTTTGGGAGCATAGGACCGTCCGGACTACATACCTCGGCGTTGGAGGCTAGTTTGGGGGCTACTGAGGGAGTCCGGGATTAAGGGATCCTCGGACTACCGGCCTATTCCTTATGGGCCGGACTCGTGGGCCACTCGTTGGAGGATCGGACTGACCGAATACCCCGTAACCAGGGGGGAAAACTTAGGAGCCGTGGCGTGCCCTTCAAGCTTAAGATGATAGAATAGGCATGTTTATTCCTTTGATAAGCAATCGACTATGTGTAACCCTAGGGACCCCTGGAATCTATATAAGCCAGAGGGTTTAGTTCGTAGAGCTAGGTGAACTCATCTAGGGTTTATCTACTTGATCTCGAGGTAGATCGACTCTATAATCTTCATACACATCAATACAACCAAGCAGGACGTAGGGTTTTACCTCCATAGGAGGGCCTGAACCTGGGTAAACATCGTCTCCTTCGTCCCCTATTACCCATCGATTTTAGATCCACAGCTCGAGACCCCCTACCCGAGATCCGCCAGTTTTGACACCGACACCGAGGAGACCACAACCCACCAGGGCGCGCCAGGGGGGCCCTGGCGTTCCCTGATGGGTTGTGCCCTCCTCGGGGCCCTCTCCACCGCCTCTAATGCCTATAAATTCCCAAATATTCCAAAAAGCCTAGGGGAGTCGACGAAACACAATTCCACCCGCTGCAAGTTCCAGAACCGCGAGATACAATCTAAACACCATCACGAAGGGGTTCATCTTCTTCATAGGTGCCTCTCCGATGATGCGTGAGTAGTCCACCATAGACCTACGGGTCCGTAGGCAGTAGCTAGATGGCTTCCTCTCTCTCTCTCTTATGATTCTCAATACAATGGTCTCTTGGAGATCTATTTGATGTGAACTTTTGCGGTGTGTTTGGTGGGATCCGATGAATTTTGAGTTCATGATCAGTTTCTATCCATCAATATTATTTGAGTCTTCTTTGATCTCTTATATGCATGATTGGTTATAGCATCGTATTTCTTCTTTGAATCTTTGGTTTAGTTAGGCCGACTAGATCGATTTTTCTTGCCATGGGAAGAGGTGCTTTGTGATGGGTTCGATCTTGCGGTGTTCTTTCCCAGTGACAGAAGGGGCAGCAAGACACGCATGTATCATTGCTATTAAGGATAACAAGATGGGGTCTATTCCTACATGAATAGATCTTGTCTACATCATGTCATCGTTCTTATCGCATTACTCCATTTTTCCATGAACTTAATACACTAGATGCATGCTGGATATCGGTCGATGTGTGGAGTAATAGAGGTAGATGCAGGCAGGAGTCGGTCTACCTATCTTGGACGTGATGCCTATATAATGATCATCGCCTTGGATATCGTCATGACTATTCAATTTTCTATCAATTGCCCAACAATAATTTGTTCACCCACCGTGCGCTATACTCATGAGAGAAGCCACTAGTGAACCCTACGGCCCCCGGGTCTACCTTTCCAACATAATGCTTTCAGATCTATCTTTTTGCATCTTTTTTTCAGATCTACAAAACCAAAACCCAAAAACATATTGCTGCATATTTTATTTGCCCGTTTTATTTTGTGTTCTTGAGAGATCTATCTCTCCTATCTATCACTACCTAATCTATCTTTTTACCGTAGAGAGATTGACAACCTCTCTTTCACGTCGGGTTGCAAGTATTTGTTGTTTGTGTGCAGGTGCTGCTTATTGGGTGGTGGTGATCCTCCTACTGGTTCGATAACCTTGGTTTCATAACTGAGGGAAATACTTACCGTCGATGTGCTGCATCATCCCTTCCTCTTTGGGGAAATACTGGCGCAGTCTCAAGCCACGTCAAAAGGAATTTCTGGCGCCATTGCCGGGGAGGAAGTGGTCTCTTCTACATGCCTATCGTAGGCGCCGAGGGGACTCCATCATCATCTACCAGGTTCCTAATCACAAATCTCATCTCCTTGCAATTACATTATTTGCCATTTGCCTCTCATTTTCCTCTCCCCCACTTCACCAATTTGCCGTTTTAATTGCCCTCTTTTTCGTTTGCCCTTTTTCTCTTCGGATCTCTTGCTTGTTGCTATGACTAGTGTTACTACTCCCCCTTTGTCACCAGACTTTGAAGTTCTATACTTCAAACAAAAACAAGGGGAAAATCTGAAAGATGCCTGGTATAGGCTAATGGAATCCTATCGTATTTCCAATCTAAAAGGATACGCAAAAGTTTTGCTTAGAAATTTTTACATTGGATTGGCTTTGCATCATAGAGAGCTTTTGGATTTTGCCTCAAAAGGGAATTTTATTGAACTTGATGCAAACGCCGCTTATGAAGTTTTGGAAGGGATTTTGGGGGTTCCTCCACCAAAAAAGGGGCTTGCTTTTTCATAAGAGGGAGTTCAAATTCTTGACAAATTGGGTGACTTACATAAGCACTTGGTCGAGTTACAAAAATATCATGAACCCCTCAAGCATATTAGTGAGAACCTCAATCGTTTGAATACTTTGATTACCCTTTGCAATAAGCGTTTGGATATTTTGGATCTTAAGATGGTTTCTTCTCCTGAAAATTTGGGGAAGCAGAAAGAGCCCCCGGATTCGAGAAGGCCCTCACAAAAGTGGCCAAAACCAAAGATGACAATACTTGAATCTATGTGTTATGCCTAGCTAGGGGCGTAAAACGATAGCGCTTGTTGGTAGGCAACCCAATGAATAAACAAATTTTTTATTTTTCCTTTCTGTTTTTGAGTGTTGACACAATTATGCCTCTGTTATGATTGTGTTTTTATGGTTTATGTAGTGTTTGTGCCAAGTAAAGCCTTTAGGATGATTCATAGGATGAGTAGAAGTGATGCTGAATCTGAAACAGAAACTTTGCGTCCAGTATATGAATTTTCATTTTTTTCGGGAACGTGATGTTGAGCTGAAATTTTAACACAGTGTTTCTATACAAATTCCTTACGCTTTCCTAATTTTTCAGAATTTTTAGAGTTACATAAGTATGGTTAGAGTACAGATTTCTGCAGACTGTTTTGTTTAAGACAGATTCTGTTTTCGTTGCATTGTGTGCTTGTTTTGATGAATCTATGGGTTATATTGAAGGGTATTAGCCATGGTAAAGTTAAAATACAGTAGGTATAATGCAACAATGAAATATGAATGGGTTTGCAACAACACCTAAAGTATTGATTTGCTTTATTATACTAACGGATCTCACGAAGATTTTGTTGAGTTTTGTGTGATTGAAGTTTTCAAGTTTTGGGTGAGATCACGATGGACGAAGGAATAAGGAGTGGAAAAAGCCTAAGCTTGGGGATGCTACCGCACCCCCAAGATATATCCAAAGAGTAACAAGCAACTAAGCATGGGGATGCCCCCGAGTGGCATCCCCTCTTTCTTCTAACGACCATCGGTATTTTACTTGGAGCTATATTTTTATTCGTCACATATCATGAGTTTTGCTTGGAGCGTCTTGTATCTTTGCTTGCTTTGCTTGTTAGTTTTTCCTTTGTATCCTTGCTGGACACACCTTTTTGAGAGAGCCACAATCATGCTATGATTTGTTAGAATTGCTCTATGTGCTTCACTTAAACTTTTTGAGCTATAGAATTGCTCTAGTGCTTCACTTATATCTTTTTGAGCACGGTGTGCTTGGAAATTTTTATAGAAATACTCTCATGCTTCACTTAGATTAATTTGAGAGTTAGTAAATTTTGAAGAAATCCTCTCATGCTTCACTTATACCTTTTTGAGAGATGAAATCTCTATGCTCATGTGCTTCACTTAGATTTGTTTGAGCTTGTCAAAAAAGCAATGGCTATATATGAAACTAGTCCCAAAGTGATAGATATCCAAGGAGGATATAATAAAAACTTTCATGAAGATCATTGGCCAAATTAAACTTGATTCCTTGTAATAGTTTTGAAACATGATGATAGTAATATGTGAGTAATGTTGGTGAGTAATTATGCTTTAGTAGGAATATTGGTGTTAAGGTTTGTGATTCCCTATGCAAGTACGAAAGTCAAAAGTTATGCAATGAAGTTACATCCTACTTGTGGTGCATTATTCGGTGTTAGTTATGCTCAATGCTCACTTATGTGAATTTTCGTTTTTTTTTGGTTTGGTTGCTTCCCAATCTATTTGATAGCCTCCATTTGTACTAAGTATAAATACTACTTGTGCATCCAAAATCCTTAAACCAAGTTTTGCCTTATGAGTCCACCATACCTACCTATATGTGGTATTTCCATGCCGTTCCAAGCAAATTTGTATGTGCCATCTCTAAATTTTCAAAATATTTTTTCTCTTTTGTGTGCCTGTACCGCTCATGAAACGGTGGGGAGTGTCCAATATTTTTCCATGCTAGATGTGTTATTTTCAAGATGAGTGTTTATTCACTTGTCATTGCACGAGAGTGCGGCGGTAATAGGGATGCCCATTCCCGAAATGAAAAAGAAAAAATATTTACTTTATGTTGTCAAATAATAAATTCCTTGGAAAGTGTTGGTATGGAAGGCAACCGTGGATACGGCTCGCCATGGAAAGTGAAAGTTTGGTGGAAAAAGGAATAAACTTTATTTTCTGTTTGGGAACCGCCTATGATATATCTAGCATGGAAAGTATTGTGAGATACTTTGTCGTTTTCGTTGACAGGAAAAGCATGCCACCCAAAATATTTTTCTCTCTCAATTTAAAACTTTGAGCTCTGGCACCTCTACGAATCCCTACTTCCCTCCACGAAGGGCCTATCTTTCACTTTATGCCATTTTTATTTTTTACTTTGATTCTCCAACTTCTCTTATAAATCACCAACTAGGGGGCACTATGATCGTACTTGAGCATTGGGCATAGTTAATATTTGAGTGTGTTTCATGAATGGATCAATGATTGAGCATGATGGCCTAGGGATAACTTTCTTTAGTGTTGATATTTTGAAAGACATGGTTGCCTATTGACATGCTTGAGTATTGAAGTCATTATGTTAAAACTAGACTATTGCTTTGAATCATCTATAAGTCAAAATGTGCATGCTATACAAAAGAAAAGAATATGATGAACATGTTAGGCACCATTACACATGAAAAATTCTGTTTTTATCATTTACCTACTCGAGGACGAGTAGGAATTAAGCTTGGGGATGCTGATACGTCTCCAACGTATCTATAATTTTTGCTTGTTCCATGCTGTTATATTATCATTCTTGGATGTTTTACAATCATTTTATAACAACTTTATATCATTTTTTGGGACTAACCTATTGACATAGTGCCAAAGTACCAGTTGCTGTTTTTGCTTGTTTTTTACTTCGAAGAAAATCAATACCAAACGGAGTCCAATTGCAACGGAACTTTTTGGAGATTTTTTCTGGACCAGAAGACACTCAGTGGGCCAAAGAAGTGCTGGGGGAGTGGGCCGAGGAGACCACAACCCACCAGGGTGCGCCAGGGGGGGCTCGGCGCGCCCTGATGGGTTGTGCCCTCCTCGGGGCCCCTCTCCACTGTCTCTAATGCCTATAAATTCCCAAATATTCCAAAAACCCTAGGGGAGTCGACGAAACACAATTCCAGCCGCTGCAAGTTCCAAAACCACGAGATCCAATCTAAACACCATCACGGAGGGGTTCATCTTCTTCATAGGTGCCTCTCCGATGATGCGTGAGTAGTCCACCATAGACCTACGGGTCCGTAGGCAGTAGCTAGATGGCTTCCTCTCTCTCTCTCTCTGTCTATTATGAATCTCAATACAATGGTCTCTTGGAGATCTATTTGATGTAAACATTTGCGGTGTGTTTGTTGGGATCCGATGAATTTTGAGTCAATGATCAGTTTCCATCGAGTCTTCTTTGATCTCTTATATGCATGATTGCTTATAGCATCGTATTTCTTCTTTGAATCTTTGGTTTAGTTAGGCCGACTAGATCGATTTTTCTTGCCATGGGAAGAGGTGCTTTGTGATGGGTTCGATCTTGCGGTGTTCTTTCCCAGTGACAGAAGGGGCAGCAAGACACGCATGTATCATTGCTATTAAGGATAACAAGATGGGATCTATGTTGGACGTGATGCCTATATAATGATGCAGGCAGGAGTCGGTCTACCTATCTTGGACGTGATGCCTATATAATGATCATCGCCTTGGATATCGTCATGACTATTCGATTTTCTATCAATTTCCCAACAATAATTTGTTCACCCACCGTGCGCTATACTCATGAGAGAAGCCACTAGTGAACCCTACGGCCCCAGGGTCTACTTTTTCAACATATTACTTTCAGATCTATCTTTTTGCATCTTTATTTTCAGATCTACAAAACCAAAAACCGAAAAACATATTGCTGCATATTTTATTTGCCCTTTTTATTTTCTGTTCTTGAGAGATCTATCTCTCCTATCTATCACTACCTAATCTATCTTTTTACCATGGAGAGATTGACAACCTCTCTTTCGCGTCGGGTTGTAAGTATTTGTTGTTTGTATGCAGGTGCTGCTTATTGGGTGGTGGTGATCCTCCTACTGGTTCGATAACCTTGGTTTCATAACTGAGGGAAATACTTATTGTCGCTGTGCTGCATCATCCCTTCCTCTTTAGGGAAATACCGACGCAGTCTCAAGCCACGTCACATACTTATTGCAAAAGTTTATTAGCCCTCGATGCAAAGTATTACTACGCAAGCTCCTAGGGGGGAGGTTGGTAGGAGTTAACCATCACGCGCCCCCAACCTTCACACAAAGATAGACAATCAAGGATAAATTGTGCTCCAACTTCCTGGCATAACGGGAGACTATACGTGGATGCTTCGGGAATCACAAACCTTAACAAAAATATTCTTACTAACCACAACCGTTTACTAGTACCTCCCACATATTATCTGTTGGGGAACGTTGCATGAATTTCAAAAAAACTCCTAAGCTCACGCAAGATCTATCCATGGAGATGCATCGCTACGAGAGGGGAGAGTGTGTCTACGTACCCTCGTAGACCGTTAGCGGTAGCGTTAGTTCAACGCGGTTGATGTAGTCGAACAATCCTTCGAGCTCCACCGATCGAGTACCGAACGTACGGCACCTCCGAGTTCTACACACGTGCAGCTCGGTGACGTTTCTCGCCTTCTTGATCCAGCAAGACGTCGAGGAAGTAGATGAGTTCCGTCAGCACGACGGCGTGGCAACGGTGACGGTGAAGTGATTCCGGCAGGGCTTCGCCTAAGCTCTCCGAAAATATGACCGAGGCTCTAAACGGTGGAGGGGGGCGCCGCACACGGCTTGGGATAATCAACTTGTGTGTCTAGAGGCGCCCCCCCTCTCCGTATATAAAGGAGGGAGGAGGAGGAGGCCGGCCAGCCCCTAGGGGCGCACCAAGGAGGGGACTCCTACTAGGAATCCTACTCCTAGTAGGAGTCCACCAAGAGGGGAAGGAAGAGGGGAAGAGGGAGAAGGAAAGAGGGGTGTTGCGCCCCCCCAACCCCTTGTCCAATTCGGACCAGCAAGGGGAGGGGCGCAGCAGCCCCTGTGGCCTGCTTCTCTCTTTCCCGTATGGCCCAATAAGGCCCATAACTTCCCCGGGAGGTTCCGGAACCCCTCCGGCACTCCGGAAAATACTCGGATCACTTGGAACCTTTCCGATATCCGAATACAACCTTCCAATATATCGATCTTTACCTCTCGGACATTCCGAGACTCCTCGTCATGTCCGTGATCTCATCCGGGACTCCGAACTACCTTCGGTCACTCATCACATAACTCATATAATACTATATCGTCATCGAACCTTAAGTGTGCGGACCCTACGGGTTCGGGAATGATGTAGACATGACCGAGACGACTCTCCGGTCAATAACCAACAGCGGAACCTAGATGCTCATATTGGTTCCTACATATTCCACGAAGATCTTTATCGGTGAACCTCATATGTCAACATACGTTGTTCCCTTTGTCCGGCGGTATGTTACTTGCCCGAGATTCGATCGTTGGTATCCAATACCTAGTTCAATCTCGTTACCGGCAAGTCTCTTTACTCGTTCCGTAATACATCATCTTGCAACTAACTCTTTAGTCACGGTGCTTGCAAGGTTTCTGTGATGCTGTATTACCGAGAGGGCCCAGAGATACCTCTCCGATAGTCGGAGTGACAAATCCCAATCTCGATCCATGCCAACTCAACAAACACTTTCGGAGATACCTGTAGTGCACCTTTGTAATCACCCATTGATACACCCAAAGTATTCCTACGGTATCCGGGAGTTGCATGATCTCATGGTCAGAGGAACGTGTATTTGACATAGTGAAAGCAATAGCAATAAACTGAATGATCATATGCTATGCTAACGGTTGGGTCATGTCCATCACATCATTCTCCTAATGATGTGATCCCGTTATCAAATGACAACTCATGTCCATGGTCAGGAAACCTTGACCATCCTTTGATCAACGTGCTAGTCAAGTAGAGGCTTACTAGGGACTCAGTATTTGTCTATTATCCACACATGTATTTAGTTTCCGGTCAATACAATTCTAGCATGAATAATAAACCATTATCATGAACGGAGAAATATGATAATAAACACTTTATTATTATTGCCTCTAGGGCATATTTCCAACAGTCTCCCACTTGCACTAGAGTCAATAATCTAGATTACATCTCCATGTAATTAACACTTAATCAGTTCTAAAGCTGATCATGTTTTGCTTGTGAGAGAGGTTTTAGTCAACTGGTCTGTAACATTCAGATCCGTGTGTTCTTGGCAAATATCTATGTCATATGTAGATGCTGCTACCACACTCTGCTTGGAGCTACTCCAAAAATGACTGCCCACTTTACGTATCCGGTCTGAGACTCATAGTCTTCCGGATCAGTATTTAAAGCTTGCATCGACGTAACCCCTTACGGCGAACTCTTTATCATCTCTATTCCTGAGAAATTCTTCCTTAGTCATCTTAAGGATAATTTGACCGCTGTCCAGTGATCTATTCCTAGATCACTTTGGTACCTTTTTACCAGACACATGGCAAGGCACACGGCATGGCATACTTTATAGAACCTATGGCAGAGGAATAGGGGATGACCTTCATCCTTTCTATTTCTTCTGCCGTGGTCGAGATTTGAGTCTTACTCAACTTCATACCTTGCAATACAGGCAAGAACCCTTTCTTTGACTGATCCATTTTGAACTTCTTCAAAATCTTGTCAAGGTATGTGCTTTGTGAAAGTCCAATGAGGCGTCTTGATCTATCTCTATAAATCTTGATGCCTAACATGTAAACAACCTTTACCTAGATCTTCAAGTCTTACTCCACTTCACACCAGGCAAGAACTCATTTCTTTGACTTGATCCATTTTGAACTTCTTCAAAAACTCGTCAAGATGTGTGAACCTTTTATCAGGCGTCTTGATCTATCTCTATAGATCTCGATGCCCAATCCGTGGATAACTCAAAAACAGGTTTTATTAAAAAACTCCTTTCAATTAATTCTTTATGCTTTCCAGAAATTCTACATCATTTCCAATCAACAATATGTCATCCACATATACTATTAGAAATGCTATAGAGCTCCCACTCACTTTCTTGTAAATACAAGTTTCTCCATAAACTTGTATAAACCCAAATGCTTTGATCAACTCATCAAAGCGAGTATTCCAGCTCCGAGATGCTTGCACCAGTCCATAGATGGATCGCTGGAGCTTGCATACTTTGATAGCACCTTTAGGATCGACAAAACCTTCCAGCTGCATCATATACAATTCTTCCTTAAGGAATCTATTAAGGAATGCCGTTTTGACGTCCATTTGCCAGATTTCATAAAATGCGGCAATTGCTAACAAAATTCTAACAGACTTTAGCAATGCTACAGGTGAGAAAGTCTCATCATAGTCAACTCCTTGAACTTGTTGATAACCTTTAGCAACAAGTTGTGCTTTATAGACGGTAACATTACCATCAGCGTCCGTCTTCTTCTTAAAGATCCATTTATTTTCAATAGCTCGCCGTTCATTGGGCAAGTCTACCAAAGTCCACACTTTGTTCTCATACATGGATCCAATCTCGGATTTCATGGCCTCAAGCCATTTCTCGGAATCCGGGCTTGCCATCGCTTCTTCATAGTTCGAAGGTTCATCGTTGTCTAGCAACATGACCTCCAAGACTGGATTTCCGTACCACTCTGGTGCGGAACGTGTCCTGGTTGACCTTCGAAGTTCTGTAGCAACTTGATCCGAAGCCTCATGATCATCATCATCAACTTCTTATCTGGTCTGTGTTGGTGTCATAGAAATTTCTTTCTGTAGCGTACTACTATCCAGAGGAGGTACAATTACCTCATCAAGTTCTACTTTCCTCCCACTCACTTCTTTCAAGAGAAACTCCTTCTCTAGAAAGGATCCATTCTTAGCAATGAATACTTTGCCTTCGGATCTGTGGTAGAAGGTGTACCCAACGGTCTCCTTTGGGTATCTTATGAAGACGCACTTATCCGCTTTGGGTTCGAGCTTATCTGGCTGAAGCCTTTTGACATAAGCATCGCATCCCCAAACTTTCAGAAACGACAGCTTAGGTTTCTTACCAAACCACAGTTCATACGGTGTCGTCTCAACGGATTTTATACGGTGCCCTGTTTAAAGTGAATGCAGCTGTCTCTAATGCATAACCCCAAAATGATAGTGGCAAATCGGTAAGAGACATCATAGAACTCACCATATTTAATAGAGTACGATTACGACGTTCGGACACACCATCACGATGTGGTGTTCCAGGTGGCGTGAGCTGTGAAACAATTCCACATTGTCTTAAGTGATTGCCAAACTCGTAACTCAAATATTCTCCTCCACGATCAGATCGTAAGAACTTTATTTTCTTGTTACGATGATTCTCTACTTCACTCTGAAATTCTTTGAACTTTTCAAATGTTTCAGACTTATGCTTCATCAAGTAGACATAACCATATCTACTCAAATCATCAGTGAACGTGAGAACATGATGATATCCACCGCGCGCCTCAACACTCATCGGACCGCATACATCGGTATGTATTATTTCCAACAAGTCTGTTGCTCGCTCCATTGTTCCGGAGAATGGAGTCGTAGTCATCTTGCCCATGAGACATGGTTCGCACGTCTCAAATGATTCATAATCAAGTGATTCCAAAAGTCCATTTGCATGGAGTTTCTTCATGCGTTTTACACCAATATGACCTAAGCGGCAGTGCCACAAATATGTGGTACTATCATTATCTTTTGGTATTCGTGTTATGAACATGTGTATTACTACGATCAAGATTCAATAAACCTTTCATTTTAAGTGCATGATCATCAATGATATTATCCAAATAGAATAACAATTATTCTCTGAAATTGAATAACCGTCATGCAATAAACACTATCAGATATAATGTTCATGCTTAACGCAAGCACCAAATAACAATTATTTAGGTTCATCACTAATCCTGAAGGTAGAGAGAGCGTGGCGATGGTGATCACATCAACCTTGGAGACACTTCCAATGCACATCATCACCTCGTTCTTAGCTAGCCCTCGTTTATTCTGAAGCTCCATGTTTCAAGTTGCAAGCAACTGAACAAGTATCAAATACCCAGGTGCTCCTACGAGTACTAGTAAGGTACACATCAATAACATGTATATCAAATATCTTTGTTGACATTGCCAGTCTTATTATCTGCCAGTAACTTTGGGGAAGTTCCGCTCCCTGTGACATTTCCCTTTGCAATGGGAGCACTAAGTCTCGGGTTTGGTTCAGCCTTGGGTTTCTTCGCGTGAGCGGCAACTATTTTACCGTTCTTCTTGAAGTTCCCTTTTCTTTCCCTTGCCCTTCTTGAAACTAGTGGTCTTATTAACCATCAACACTTGATGCTCCCTTTTTGATTTCTACATCCGCAGCTTGTAGCATCGCGAATAGCTTAAGGATCTTCTATCCCTTGCATGTTTATAGTTCATCACGAAGATCTAGTAGCTTAGTGATAGTGACTAGAGAACTCTATTAATCACCACTTTATTAGGAAGTCTAACTCCCACTTGATTCAAGTGTTTGAAGTACTCAGACATTCTGAGTACATGCTCACTAACGGAGCTGTTCTCCTCCATCTTGTAGCTATAGAACTTATCGAAGGCGTCATACCTCTCGACCCGGGTGTGAGCTTGAAAAATAAATTTTTAGCTCTTGGAACATCTCATATGCTCCGTGTTGCTCAAAACATATTTGGAGCTCCGGTTCTAAGCCGTAAAGTATGGCGCACTGAACTATCGAGTAGTCATCTTTTCTTGTCTGCCAGACGTTCATAACGTCCTCAGACGAAGCCGTAGGGGTATTTCACTGAGCGGTGCATTAAGGACATAAGCCTTCTGTGCAGCAGTGAGGACAATCCTCAGATCATGGACCTATTCCGCATAGTTGCTTCCATCAACTTTCAACTTCGTTTTCTCTAGGAACATAATAAAAACTGGGGAACTACAGCGCGGTCTATTGATATACAACATAAATTTGCTAAGACAAGTAAGACTATGTTCATGATAATTGAAGTTCAATTAATCAAATTATTTAAGAACTCCCACTTAGATTAACATCCCTCAAGTTGTCTAAGTGTAACATGATCCACATCAACTAAACCACGTCCGATCATCACGTGAGGTGGATTAGTTATCAATGGTGAACATCATTCATGTTGATCATATCTACTATATGACTCATGTTCGACCTTTCGGTCTCTTGTGTTCCGAGGCCATATCTGTATATGCTAGGCTCGTCAAGTTTAACCCAAGTATTCTGCGTGTGTAAAACTGGCTTACACCCGTTGTATGCGAACGAAAGAATCCATCACACCCAATCATCACGTGGTGCTTAGAAGCGTCGAACCTTTGCAACGGTGCATACTAGGGGAGAACACTTATCTTGAAATTTAGTGAAGGGATCATCTTATAATGCTACCGTCGTCCTAAGCAAAATAAGATGCATAAAAGGAGTAACATCACATGCAATTCAATATATATATATATATATATATATATATATATATATATATATATATATATATATATATATATATATATATATATGTGACATGATATGGCCATCATTGTCTTGTGCTTTTGATCTCCATCAGCAAAGCACCGTCATGATCTCCATCGTCACCGGGTTGACACCTTGATCTCCATCGTAGCGTCGTGACACCTTGATCTCCATCGTAGCGTCGTGGTCGTCTCGCCGGCTATTGCTACTACTGCTACTGCTAACTCATAGCAGTAAAGTAAAGCAATTACATAGCGTTGGTATTGCATACAATAAAGAGACAACCATTAGGCTCCTGCTGGTTGCCTGATAACTTACAAAACATGATCATCTCATACAACAACTTATATCACATCATGTCTTGGCCATATCACATCACCAGCATACCCTGCAAAAACAAGTTAGATGTCATCTACTTTGTTGTTGCAAGTTTTACGTGGCTGCTACGGGTTTGCAAGAACCGTTCTTGCCTACGCAAAAACCACAACGTGGTGTAGTGATTGCTTTTTGATCTTCTAAAAGAACCCTCTTCATTGAAACCGATTCAACTAAAGTGAGAGAGACAGACACCCGCCAGTCACCTTTATGCAACGAGTACACGTAGCGGTGAAACCTGTCTCGCGTAAGCGTACGCGTAATGTCGGTCCGGGCCGCTTCATCTCACAATACCGCCGAATCAAGTAACAACTAGTAACGGCAAGCAATATGTATACACCCACGCCCACAACTCACATGTGTTCTACTCGTGCAAATCACATCTACGCATAGACCTGGCTCGGATGCCACTGTTGGGGAACGTTGCATGAATCATATCGATCTTTACCTCTCGGACATTCCGAGACTCCTCGTCATGTCTGTGATCTCATCCGGGACTCCGAACTACCTTCGGTCACTCATCACATAACTCATATAATACTATATCGTCATCGAACCTTAAGTGTGCGGACCCTACGGGTTCGGGAATGATGTAGACATGACCGAGACGACTCTCCGGTCAATAACCAACAGCGGAACCTAGATGCTCATATTGGTTCCTACATATTCCATGAAGATCTTTATCGGTGAACCTCATATGTCAACATACGTTGTTCCCTTTGTCCGGCGGTATGTTACTTGCCCGAGATTCGATCGTTGGTATCCAATACCTAGTTCAATCTCGTTACTGGCAAGTCTCTTTACTCGTTCCGTAATACATCATCTTGCAACTAACTCTTTAGTCACGGTGCTTGCAAGGCTTCTGTGATGCTGTATTACGGAGAGGGCCCAGAGATACCTCTCCGATAGTCGGAGTGACAAATCCCAATCTCGATCCATGCCAACTCAACAAACACTTTCGGAGATACCTGTAGTGCACCTTTGTAATCACCCAGTTACGTTGTGACGTTTGATACACCCAAAGTATTCCTACGGTATCCGGGAGTTGCATGATCTCATGGTCAGAGGAACGTGTATTTGACATAGTGAAAGCAATAGCAATAAACTGAATGATCGTATGCTATGCTAACGGTTGGGTCATGTCCATCACATCATTCTCCTAATGATGTGATCCCGTTATCAAATGACAACTCATGTCCATGGTCAGGAAACCTTGACCATCCTTTGATCAACGTGCTAGTCAAGTAGAGGCTTACTAGGGACTCAGTATTTGTCTATTATCCACACATGTATTTAGTTTCCGGTCAATACAATTCTAGCATGAATAATAAACCATTGTCATGAACGGAGAAATATGATAATAAACACTTTATTATTATTGCCTCTAGGGCATATTTCCAACATTATCAACTCTATATCGCAAAACTATTGCAAGGAATCAAACATATCATATTCAGTGATCCATAAGTTTTATGTAGGATTTTATGACTAACCATGCAAATGACCAATTCCAGTTGACTCTCTAAATATATATAAGTGAATAAAGAGAGTTTAATTCTTTCTAAGAAAGACTACACTCTAATAAATATAAGTGAAGCAAAAGATAATTCTATAAATAACAGTTTTCTATTTGAAGAGAAACAGGCAATCCAAACTTCAAATGATATAAGTGAAGCACATGAAGCATTCTATAAAGCCATACTCAAAAGATATAAGTGAAGTGCAATGAGCATTATATAAATCAACCATGGACTATCTCATACTAGCATGGTGCATAAAAGAAAAGTGAAAACTAAACACAAAAGACGCTCCAAGATTTACATATATCACATGAACGAAACGAAAACGAAAACATACCAATACTTGTTGAAGAAAGATGGGATGCCTTCCGGGGCATCCCCAAGCTTAGACACTTGAGTTTCCTTGGATATTTACTTGGGGTGCCTTGGGCATCCCCAAGCTTGAACTCTTGCCTCTCCTCTTTCTTCTCATATCGAGACCTCCTCGATCTTTGAACATTTCATTCACACAAAACTTAACAGAAAACTGGTATAATAAAATTACCACTTTGATCACTTAACACAAAACCTCCGTTAGTATAATAAAGAAAATTACCACTTTAAGTACTATTGCAAACCCATTCATATTTTATATTTGCATTATCCCTACTTTATTATAACTTCTCCATGGCTTATACCACCGATAAAATCGATAGTTTCATCAAAACAAGCAAAACAATGCATCAAAAACAGAATCTGTCTTAAACAAGACAGTCTGTAGTAATCTAAACTTTGACCATACTTCTGTAATTCCACAAATTCGGAAACATTAGGACGAAATAAAAAATTTGTACAGAAATACTATGTAAAAAATTCAGAATCTTTTGATGTTCCAAAAAATGTAAATTCACGCACTATAGCCAAAGTTTCTGTTTTTACACCGCACATACCAACAAGCAATCTAATCATCCTAAAGGCAAATCTTGGCACACTATTTTTATAATACAATGGATTTGTACAAGCGGATAATTATTTTTGTTGAAAAGTCTCTGTGATTCAAGATTCACAAAGTTTCCGTGGGCATGAACAAAGTTCAAGGCTAGCCCCCACTTCAACGATGCTCATCATCTCTCTCACTTTCACCTTTCTTTTTGTGAAGTTTTAGGTTCCCCTCTATATTTTTTTTGTTTTTAAACTTTATAAAAGCACTCAACAGAATAAAAAGACTCTCTAAAACTTCTGGGTTGTCTTTCTGGCAGCGCTTTCTTTAAAGCCATTAAGCTAGGCATAAAGTGCTCAAGTAATGGATCCACCCGGATCGCAAGGTATATCAAAGCCAATTTTAATTAACAATGATTTGTAATTTAGTAGTGAGCACAAAGCAACATATATAATGCAATGACGAAGTCTAACTCTCTTCCTATGCATCGACATGTCATAAAAGAACAATTCATGCACATCAAGTAAAGGCCAATGCATAGTATAAATAGTTTCTTGCAATTTTATCGTATTGGAAACATAAAGAGGTGGAGATGTAGTTCCTCTCTCATAATAATTGCAAGTAGGAGCATCAAGGACATGCATATTATATTCATAAAAATCATCATGTGTAGTAGCAAAACGCAACCCATCAAAATAATCCTTAATAAGAGCAAAGTTCTCCGATATAGTGTAGTTGGGAGAATTCAAAAGGATAATAGGACTATCATGTGTGGGTGCAATAGAAACAATTTCATTCTTAACATAAGGAACTATAGCAAGTTCATCTCCATAAGCATAATTCATATTGGCATCTTGGCCACAAGTTGAGCAAGCATCAATTCATCAAAAAGGGATATTTCAAATGAATACAAGGGATCATAGCATTCATCCTTCGGTATGTGCGAAGGGAAATTAAATAATGTATGAGTTGAAGAGTTACTCTCATTAGAAGGTGGGCACGGGTAGCTAATCCGCTCTTCCTCCTTTTGTTCTTCGCTCTCCTCCTCATCTTTTTCATCTAATGAGCTCACAGTTTCAAAAATTTCTTCTTCCATAGATTCCTGCAAAATATTAATCTCTTCCAAGGCAGCGGTCATTCTTTCAATAAATTCTTTAACATAAGCATTAAAAGCATAGTTTTCATAGCAATATTTAAGTATGGCAAAAATTTCAGATTCGTAAAGAGTAGCATCATACTTTTCAATCAAAGAAGCAATTTCATAGGCACCCTTAAAAGCAACAAATTCTTCAATTTGTTCAACATCATAATAACAATAGGCCTCCTTGGCATAATAGGATAGTATTTCATTATCATTAAACACACATTGGTAGGGAAGGTGTTTTTTAGTTTCTTCAGAACAACAAGTAAAATCATGTAATTCACATAAATTCCAAGCATAGCAACACAAAGTATTAATTTGCTGCCACAAGAGTTTTCCTTTTTGAGATATGCGGTGTCGCACATAATGAGCATGCTCATTTAATGATTTTCCCTCAACTAAGCTAGTTGGGTTTTCAGCACGAATAATATTCTTCGGTAGTACGGAACACTAGTGGTTCCTCAACTTTTGGAGCAGCAAGTACATCTATTTTTTTTGGTATTTTGTGTTTCCTACCCATATCTAAAGATAGAAAACAAGAGCACAAAATAAAAACTACTTAGTGATAAAGCAAACAAGCACACACGAGAATATTCACCCCACGCTATTGCTCCCCGGCAACGGCGCCAGAAAAAGGTCTGGATAACCGACAAGTGTAGGGGATCATTTGTAGCCTTTTTCGATAAGTAAGAGTGTCGAACCCAACGAGGAGCTAAAGGTAGAACAAATATTCCCTCAAGTTCAATCGACCACCGATACAACTCTACGCACACTTTAACGTTTGCTTTACCTAGAACAAGTATGAAACTATTTTATAGGTGATAGGATAGTTTGCACGAATAAAACTAGAAGTACTTAGCGGGAATAAAACTATGAGTAAATTGCAAGATAATAAAAGTTAGTTGTTTAGTAGAAAGCTTTTGTCAAACAAGAAGGTTATTTGTCCCTAGGCAATTGATAACTAGACCGGTAATCATTCTCGGAATTTTATATGAGGGAGAGGCATGAGCTAACATACTTTCCGTACTTGGATCATATGCACTTATGATTGGAACTCTAGCAAGCATCCGCAACTACCAAAGATCATTAAGATAAAACCCAACCATAGCATTAAGTATCAAGTCCTCTTTACTCCCATATGCAACAACCCACCTACTCGGGTCTGTGTATTCTGTCACTCACGCCACCCACCATAGGCAAATCATGAACACGTTGCAACACCCTACAACGGGGACCCCCCACATTTGCGTGAGATGGAGGGCACCGTAGGACAGCACCATAATAAAATATACACTCATACCAACCACGATCATCAATTTGCCCATAGGACAAAGCGGATATACTCAAACATCATAGGATAGCCAAATATCATTGGGAAATAATATATGGAGTTGAGCACCATGTTTAAGTACATATTACAGTGGGGAAAAGAGGTGTTACACCGTTGCATAGAGGGGGAGAGAGTTGGTGTTGACGGTGGTAAAGTTGTTGGTGTAGATCGCCATCACGATAATTGCCCCGGTGGCGTTCCGGCGCCACCGGGAGAGAGGGGGAGAGAGCCCCCCTCCTTCTTCTTATTCCTTGCCCCCCCCCTAGATGGGAGGAGAGTTCCCCCTCTAGTCCATGGCCTCCATGGAGGCGGAGGGGCAGGAGCCTGTCGGCGTACGACACCTATAGGATCGCGTGGATCCCTTTACGGTTTGGCAGGGAAAAAGGCTTGCACAAAAACACTACTCCTGCTTTAGTTGTATTGGATGTGTTTGAACTCTAGCCCCAGGAGCGCTTGCGATGAACAGTACATTCGAGCAGCAACTATGCATTCTGAATGGGCCAGAAGGTCCTCCCCCTCAGTAGCTACGCCTTGGGCCTCCTTTTATACGTCGAAGGGGTCACCAACAGTGGCGAAGTACAAGAGGTGTAAAGTTGCTACAGTGTTATCATACCTTATACTGACGCCTTAGGACAAATGCATTAAATGCTCCGTTTAGGTGTCCCTTAGCTTCTTGGGGACGGAAAAAGGGGCCGTCCCATCAGCACCGCTTAAGCCCATCCGCCGTTAGCGCCTGACACGTACCCAGGAGGACAACAGCTAAAAGACAAGCTGGTCGCTGCGCTGGAGCGGTGACAGGGTGGCGAGGTCTTCCCGGGTGCGAGTCTTGCTGGGGCTTCGCAAGCTATCCCGGCAAGATCTTGCCGGGGCCCCAGCCTTTGATCTTCTGTCTTCTGATTATTGACCTGAATGCTTTCTTGATATTCTTGCACTTGTGTTCAGCTGTCCCCAGGAAGACCTTGCCGCTGGTGTTGCTACAACCGCCCGTGCACAAGTATGGGGTACTAAAGACCCAAACTTTAGTACACCGACAGGAGCCCCCGGGCCTAGGCCATACACGGTGCGAGGCATTGTTGGGCTAGGCCCAAACAGTGCATGGGCACGCGTGGCAGGAGTTAACTGTTGTAATCATTCCGCTTACTGTGCCCCCCCCCACGACGCGCGTTGAATGCGGGACGTGGGATACGTGCGCGGAGCGGCCGTAACTGCAGCGCGCTCGCAAAAGCGTTTTCACATTGACGAGTAAATAGGCAACCTCGCGCCTTCCCCATAAAAAGGAATCCGCAGGGGTGCTGCTCATTTACCTTCTGTCCTTTCCAATCTAAAAACCTCCATCGTCTTCTTCCTCGAGCCCAAAACAGAGTCTCTCCCACTCATCCACCGCCTCCACGCCTTCGCCGTCCTCGGCCTTCGCTTCCATAGCCGCCATGCCGCCCAAGGCGAGCAAGGGCAAGGGGGTGAAAGCCGCCGTCCCGGAGAGCGAGCTGGTGAAGATGCGGAAGAAGCACGCCGTCTTCGCTTCGGCGCTCGATGCGAATGCCCTGAGGGATCGGTACCTGTGCATGTGGGCGAGGGAGACGAAGGCTCATCCCGCTACTCGCGTGAGCCTAGGTTCCTCCAAGGGTGGCCCAGATAAATTCCCTTTCTTTGTCGACTATTTTTACTGCGGGCTCTGTCCCCCTTTCTCTGATTTCTTCAACGACATCATGTACACATATGGCTTCCAACTCTTGGATTTTACGCCGAATGCCGTGACATGTATGTCAGTCTTTGCCCATCTTTGCGAAAACTTTGCCGGAGTAGTCCCCAACACAGCCCTCTTCTGCCACTTCTTTGTTCCCCGTATTCAAGAGGGTGAGGCCCTTTCTGGTTCTATCACCTGGAATCCAAGGACATGGAACAAAGAGATATACCCAGACGGGGTCTACCGCGAGAAGTGGGAAGAATGGCGGGCCAAGTGGTGCTGGATTCAGGAGAATGACCCTCAGCCCTTCTGTGCGCCTCGACAAACAAAGATGGCGCACGGTAAGGATTGGAGCGACCTCAATCCTCAAGATGAGAAGCTCACAATCGCAATTACCAGGATCCACCGCCTCAAAGTTGCCGGGCTCAGAATAGAGATGGTTGGCGCTGATTTCCTTCGCCGGCGCATCGCCCCTCTGCAGAACAAAGGGAGACCAGCCTGGGAGTTTCGGAATGCGATAGACATCATGCGGCTGCGCCCTGAACAACAATTTGACGGTCATACATCACACAACCCTCTGCCACAAACTGTTCAGGCCTGACGCGAGATACAAGTTGCCGGCCAGCGTCATTCCTCTGTGCCGCAACTCCGCCTTGGCCTCAATCATTGCCATGATGCTGGTGTGCAATGCTCACGGCCTTTACGGAACTTGGGAAGAACCATCCGTAGAGCAGGCACAGGAATTCTTTGATAACTTGTCGGAGAAGGCCATTCGAGAAGAAGCGAACCTCATCCGCCCCACCACTGAGGAAGAAGTGGCGTATATTGCCAGCAGGGCGGAAGAGGCGAATCTTGCTGCAGAAGCCGGCAGCGCTGGCTTCACGGAAGAGGAAGCCAGTGAAGAAGAAGTGTTGTCAGAGGAAAAGCTTGCCGGGCAGGATGAGGTTGCCGGATAGCCGAGTGGCACATCTGCCGGGGGCCCTTCTGCCGAGGATATAGCCGAGGAACAGCTACAGGAGGAGCCCCCAGCTCCCAAGAAGAAGAAGAAGCATGTTCTTCGGAAGGCCACTACTGGTGCCTCAGCCCACCAACCTTCTGCTTCCGCCTCAGCCAAGCGAGCCAGGACCACTCCTTCACCTCCTCACACGAACACCATGGCGGAAGTCGACTTCGACCTCTCTGCCTTTAGCTCGGAAGAAGAAGAAGAGTAAGGGTTCCGTTTCATCCTTTAACTTCTGGGTTTCTAGTTTTGCTTAACTTGTTTGCCTCGCCTTGTCCTGTCCCCGCAGAGATACGGAAATGTTGGCGCAGAGGATGGCGAAGAGGGCGAAGACTTCAACGGGCGATGAACCGCCGGCAAGCACCTCAGGTGCGCCAGAGCAGATTAACATCAGCCCGGAGCCTAGCCCACGACGCAGCCCCCGACACAGCCCCCAGCGTGAGTTCACTACTCACTTTCCGCTGGCAAGTGTCGGGGTGTGTATCTTCAGTGCTAACATCACCAGGCTTGTAGGAGAGGAACGGCAACAAGGAGCACCATCAGGAGCCACCCCTAACGTGCCGCCTCCATCAACCATGCTGCCCAGAGATGAATCTTCGGCAAGGGCTTCCGCTGACGAGCCCATTCTTGATGAGGAGGAGCCGGCAAGTACATGCACCATCAACCCTTCTCAGCAGCTCGACACAGGTAAACTATTTGCCTCAGAGCACTTGTTATTTTGTCTTTCTTTTTGTCTTCTTGAACTTCCTCCTCAGCCGTATCTTGTTTGTTTTCTTGGCCTTCAGATCTTCCCTCGACGGAACATATGGATATTGATGCCTTCATCGAAGAGACCGCCGGGGATGCTGCCGCCGAGGCCGACAGAGTTGCCGCTGACGAGGCCGCCGAGAATGCTGCCGCCGAGACCGCCAAGGATGCTGCCACCGAGGCCGCCAAGGCCACACAGGAAAAGGCCACCAAGGAGTCTGCTGAGAGGGCCGGCAAGGAGACCGGTGACCATAATGACGGCATTCCTGCCGCAGGAGCGCCAGGCGCTACGCCGGCCACGGAGCCTCCAGCCGCCGGTGAGCCGAGTGTTGAGGACCAATCGTCATCATCCGAAGCCCCCTCTTCAAGCAAATACCTCAAGGTTGGCGACAACCTGTTCGTCAGCATACAAGGAACGGCAAGCATTGGGGTGCCAACTAAAGGGGAAATCTTTGACGAAGATGTCATCACCGCTGCCGGGCTCAAGATTGTCGACGAGCCACGCACCAGCAGCAGCAGATCCGAAGAAGAAGAGCTCCTCCAGGCCATGAGCAGCAACTTCCAGAAGCTCCAAGCGCTTCACCGTGCCCAGAAAGAGAAGCTGGATTCCAGGGCAGCAGTTGTCGAAGTAGTGGAGGCGGATTTCCAGAAGCGCGTCGAGGAAACGCAAGTCTGGTATGCCGAAGCTTTTGAAGAACTGAAGGCGAGTCAAGAAGAGCTGAGTCAAAGCTGGAACGAGCTCCTCATGAAGCAGTCTGATGTTGAGAAGGCACAAGAGGAGGCTAAACAACAGGCCGCAGCAGAGGAAGCTCGCCTAACAGAGCGTTGTGTCGGGCTCGATGCTCATGAAGAAGAGCTTGCCGCTCGCGAGAAGGCGCTTGCTGACAAGCTTCATGGCAAGGATGAAGAAATTGAAAAGCTTGTCGCGCAGCGGACCCAAGAGCTGGAGCAGAGGCACAAAGAAGCACTCGAAGCTCTGGCCACGGACCACGCCGGCAAGCTGAAGGAAGCCGTCAATGCTGCCGAAGCTGCAGAGGCCGCCAAGAACAAGCTTGCCGATAAGGTGAAGAGGCTGGAGGCGGACCTTGAGGATCACGGCAAGAAGATCTCGACGCTCGAAACCGAAAGAGAGAAGACTCTCTACAGCCTGGCGGAGATGCAAGTCGCCATATCCGACAAGACCAAGCAACTCACCTCCGCCAATGAATCCATTGCCGACCTGAAGCTGAAGCTGGCCACGCTGAATGAGACTCTTGAGGACAGCAGGGCTCGTGAGAAGGCCTTGATCAGAGATCTCCAGCATGAGAAGGATCTGCTCAAGAGTGCTGCCGCCACCTATAATGACTTCGAGAAAGGCGTCAAGATTTGGACTGAACGCCTTGTCGATGTTGCAGAAAGGCTTGCAGCAGAACTATCCTCCATGGGCCTGCAGAACTTCAGGTATTCTTCTGATGAAAGAGTGTCTCCGAGCGCCAAGGTGACCTTGTTCTTCGAGGGCATGATCGACGCCCTGAAGCAGCTCCATTCTGATCGCGCAACCCATCTGGCCAACGAATCCCGCAAACTCTGTCGGGCCGTCCTCCTCAAGGTGCTCATCAAAGTGGTGCACAAGAACCCTGGCATCAACCTCACCAATGTTCTTGACCGCTTGCCGAAGGATGTGGACCTCAAGGCACTCGAAGAACTTGTCGCGCCCATCGTCGACAAGGTGAACCAAGTCAAGAGGGTCGAAGGCCAACGCATGGACTAGCCGCTTCACTTCTTGTTGTCGCCACCATTCCATGCCAAAGACAATTTTGTCTTATTGTTAGAATCGTGGCAACTATTAATGTAATATAACTTGCTATGCTCTGGATGAATGTATGCTATTTCCCTTGTCTGATTTATTTCTGTATGGAAAAAACCCTACGCTTATTGGAAACTTGCCGGCGCGCGCACCCTTGCTGCGAGCGCTAGGTGCGGGACTTTAGCAGCCTGCTGGAGGTGCCGCTACCGGCAAGAAACCTTGACGTTTTCAGTGCAACCACTTAAATTGTTGAGCGGACTTGAAACAAAATAAAGGCGCACCCGATCATGACGAGGTTCCTTCGCGTGCAGGTTTCCCATATATAGACCGAAATCGTTCAAGGAAAATAACCTTACAAAATAAAAATTTGTTTAAAGTTTCTGCAACTTAACTTTTCGTTGCTGTACTCCTTTCGGCAAGACGTCAACCTTGAATGTCGCATGTCGGTATCCATACCATCCTTCCCCCCCGGCAAACTTGCATGCGAGGGAACCTTCTGTCCTTTGAGAAAAAGAAAGAAGAGAAAATTGAGATATGGAACCTTGGCGGTTCGTTAGTGCTTACCGGAAGCAGGTGTAATACAATGTCTCAGATAAGCATGCATATAGATTAACATGCAAATCGACAAGAATTGTAAAACACTTAATCTTATTCAACTATGCACAAGGTCTACGCCTGGCTTTGTACAAAGGATTACATGCGTTGGCGGCAAGACTTGTACAAAAGGTGGTTGCCGGGAGACCCGGCAACCGCGCCTTATGGATAAAACTTACGAAGATGTTCGATATTCCAGGAGTTGCTCACTGGAACGCCATCTTCGGTCTCCAGGCGGACTACGCCAGGACTGGTGACTCGTACTACCCGATAAGGGCCTTCCCACTTCGGCGTCAACTTGTTGGAATTCTTGGCCGACTAAGCGCGCCGAAGAACAAGGTCGTCTTCCTCAAGACTTCGGGCATGAACCTTGCGGCTATGGTAGCGGCACAAAGCTTGCTAGTAGCGTGCAGCTCGCACAGCGGCCTGAAGATGATCTTCCTCGAGGAGCGTAACGTCATCTTGCCGTAACTGCTCTTGCTCAAGCTCATCATAGGCGAGCACTCGAGGTGACCCATATGTGAGTTCCGTGGGGAGAACTGCTTCCGCCCCATATACTAGGGAGAAGGGTGTCTGGCCGGTGGCTCGATTTGGTGTCGTTCTGATTGACCAAAGAACTGTCGGCAACTCATCAATCCAGCGTCTTCCGCACTTGCGCAGCTTGTTGAAAGTCCTTGTCTTGAGACCTCGCAACACTTCAGCATTAGCCCTTTCCGCCTGGCCGTTGCTCCTTAGATGAGCAACAGAAGAAAAACAGATCTTGCCGCCAAGGTCTTGGACATACTGTGTATCGTTGTCGGTGATGATCCTATTAGGCACACCGAAACGGCAAACCAGTCCTTTGAAGAACTTGACGGCTGATTGTGCTGTCACCTTTCTCACTGCTTCCACTTCCGGCCACTTAGTGAACTTGTCGATTGTGACGTACAAGTACTCAAAGCCCCCGGTAGCACGGGGAAAAGGGCCCAATATGTCGAGCCCCCAGACCGAAAATGGTCAGGAAAGAGGGATTGTCTGAAGAGTTTGAGCTGGTTGATGTAATTTCTTTGAATGGAACTGGCACGCTTCACACTTGGTTACTAGTGCAGTTGCATCCTGGAGAGCAGTGGGCCAAAAGAAACCTTGTCGGAATGCCTTACCAACAAGAGCTCTTGATCCTATGTGGGATCCACATATGCCTCCATGTATCTCTGCCAACAGCTCCAGTCCATCCTCCCGAGGAATGCACTTCAATTTCACACCGTTCGATCTTTTTCTGTACAGAACGTTGTCCACAAACTGGTACATGTTAGAACGACGGGCTACTTTATCCGCTTCTTCCTGCTCTTCAGGGAGTTCTCCTGTTTGAAGGAAATGGACGATGTGTTGTGCCCATGCTGGAGCCTGGGGCTCGACAACAAGGACTAAAGGCATGTCCTCTGCCGTGGGAGCGTTTGTCTCTACAACAAAGGCTCGAGGCCCTGCCAGAGCCTGTTGCTCCCCGGCAAGCTCGGCGGGAGTGTTTGTCTCTACACTACTAGAAAAAGGGCTATAGCTAATATAGACATTAGTGGCGCACTATGTATGTGGTGCGCCACTGCTAAATAGCAGTGGCGCACCACACATGGGTGCGCCACTAATGTTTATATTACTAATGGCGCACCTGGTGTGTGGTGCGCCACTGCTAAGTTTCTCCTGGGCACACCCCCCTCCCCAGACTTACCAGTGGCGCACCGTGGGTGTGGTGCGCCATTACTAGTTTTAACTAGTAATGGCGCACCACACCCACGGTGCGCCACTACTAACAAAATTTTTTTCAATTTTTTTTTCAAAACTAGTAATGGCGCACCACACACTAGGTGCGCCATTAGTAACCCTGGTTACTAGTGGCGCATTCTTAGGAGGTGCGCCATTAGTAATCTTAAATATATTATTACATGCAACTAAAAATTTAAAAAAAAAGTTAGTAATGGCGCACCAGGAGAAGGTGCGCCATTGCTATCCCGATGTTTATGGCGCATCCCTAAAAGGTGCGCCATTGCTAGCACATATCTATGGCGCACCAGAGAAAAGTGCGCCATTACTAGCACCCCTCCCATACCGGCCAAAATCCCCACCTCTCCCGCACGCAAACCCTACTCCCTCGCCGCCGCCGCACTCGATCCCATCCCCACCTCTCCCGCGCGCAAACCCTACTCTCGCGCCGCCCCCTCCCTGCCCGTCTCCGGCGACTCCCTCCGCTCCGGTGGTCTCCCCCCCCCCCCCCGCCACGGTATGCCTCCCTCCCTCTCCCTCCCTCCCTCTCCCTTTCTCTCTCTCTCTCACCGTGCCCCCTCCTCTGCAGTAGATCGAGCGCCCCCTCCCTGCCCGTCTCCGGCGACTCCCTCCGCTCCGGTGGTCTCCCCCCCGCCACGGTATGCCTCCCTCCATCTCCCTCCCTCCCTCTCCCTCTCTCTCTATCTCACCATGCCCCCTCCTCTGCAGCAGATCGAGCGCGCCCCGTTCCCCCAACGCGCGGCACTGGCAGCCGCCTCTGCTGCGCCGTCAGCCTCTCCCCTGCCCCCTCCGTCTGCCCCGCCTCTGCTGCTCTGCCTCCACGGTCCTGCTGCGTCTCCGACTCCAAGCGCCCACGCTGAGGACGAGGAGGACCGCGGTCTCACGCAGCTTCTCGCCGACCTACTTTCGATAGAGAGGTGATTTCTTTTTCTAAATAAACAGGTTAATTGATGCATTGAACATTTCAGCTGAAATTGGATTGAAATACAACTCTGTGTGTATGTATCGAGTGTGATTGAACTAGAATCTTGAGCGAAAGGTTGATTGCTGCTTCTTTTTACTTCACTGAAACCGTACCCGACAAAGCACCTGCAGCCATAGCTCGTCGCGCGCTGCATTACTCACAATTTTGGGGTTTTTCTGCACTAGTATGTGGACTTAAGTGATTTTATGCACTTAATAATTTTCTGAGTGCAACTTGAATGATTTTTTGCACCTAATTTGTATCTGCACTTAAGTGAGTAGTAACTCTGAATTCTGATATTTGAGATGAGAGGGTTAGCTTCAAATGCATTGTAAAAAAAAATTAACTAGAAAACAGTTATTAATAATCTGAGAGTTAAGGAATTGTCCTGTGCAAAAAAAGGCTTGAGTATAAAAATGTTTGCTTATGTATATGTATTACCTTTTGGCTATGCTGCTTTAACAATTTCCTTCCCTGTTTCCTCTCTATGCTGTTGTAAAACTGTAATAAAAAAATTTGTTATCAGTTGACAAAAAAACAGTACATGTTTTGCGTCTTGATTTTTGCTACATTTATGATGAGAACCAGGCAGTGTAGTTATTTTTTGGTTAGCATGCCCATGTCCATTTCTGTATGTACATTCTGTGCATGGATTTGTGCCCGTTAAAACCAGGCAGTGTACGGCTGACGACAACCATAGGATCCCCGAGTGCGACGATTGTGACGACGACTCGAGTCGGTGCGACAACCCGGTGTTGGACGAAAGGAAGATACTTATCTCTCACGCTTAGGTGGGGCTTCAGAAATCTAACGGTATGCAACTTCTACGACACGTTCTTCTTATTTAAGTATGCTTGACTTAAGTTTTTGTTTTGACGTGAAATTTCTCTTCTATAATTCAACTAGCGCATCCCCTGCTATGCAAGACCTCATGTCTGTGACTTTGTCCAAGTAAATGATTGGCGCAAGAATGAAACAAAAGAAGTTAAACTTAAGACGAAACATGGTTTCGTTTTGAAGGTTAAGGTCTTTAATGAACCAGATTCCACATTTTTTGCTTGTTCAAATTGGTATGCACTATGCAAGGCATATGCATTTGAGGAGGATATGCAAATAACATTCGATCTTGGACGTTGTCGTCGAGGCACCGGTATTTTTCTTAATGAAGACATTTGGGTGCTAGTGCGCGACATGAGGCCAGTTCTATCTTCATGTGAGTTTCTTAAACAAATTTGACTTGTTTCCTTCCTTATTTCCTTGCTTCCAAAGGTTGACAACTTATTTATAATTGCCAGCTTATATCAATGCTCCGAAGGATGTATGGCAGATGTTTCATAATACCATTTTTAATCAAGGCTTGGAGCTAACATTGGACGAACAAGATGATTTCATTGAATTTATGAAAAGTTTACCTATCGCTGAACTTGTCTAATAAATTTGCTACTCGGTCTCGAGACCTAAACTTGTCTAATATTTGAACTTTGTTCGCTATTTTGAATTCGGAGACTAATGTGATGAATTGTATTATGTGATGTTTATACTTGACTGATGGTAATTTATACTGTAATGCAAACTGTATATTATGTGCTTTATTGTATTCTGTAACCCGTGCAAATAAGAGAAAAGCAAAAAAAAATTACTGGAATTAATAGTAGTGGCGCACCATATAGATATTAGTGGCGCACCCGTATTTTATACCAGTGGCGCACCTTTAGAGTTAGGAGTGGCGCACTTGTAGCCCCCCTGTTAGGTTATCAGTGGCGCACTGGGAGGGATAGTAATGGCGCACCAGGTGGTGCGCCACTGTTATGTAGATTAACAGTGGCGCACCAGGCGTGCGCCATTACTATTTATTAGTAGTGGCGTGATAATAGTGGCGCACCTATAGTGCGCCATTAATAGCCAAAATAGGTGCGCCACTAACAGCCTTTTTTCTAGTAGTGCTACGGCAAGAGCTTGAGGCCTTGCCGGAGCCTGTCGCTCATCGGCAAGCTTGGTGTCGTTCCCGGCAACTTCTTTGCCGGCGGCCTCTGGGAGCTCTGTCAGAAAATACTTGCCGGAACTCAACTTCCTCCAAGGTCTTGGACATACTGCATGAAAGTGTGGCTCGTGAACTGTGTACCGTTGTCGGTGATGATCCTATTAGGCACACCGAAACGGCAAACCAGTCCTTTGAAGAACTTGACGGCTGATTGTGCTGTCACCTTTCTCACTGTTTCCACTTCCGGCCACTTCGTGAACTTGTCGATTGCGACGTACAAGTACTCAAAGCCCCCGGTAGCACGGGGAAAAGGGCCCAATATGTCGAGCCCCCAGACCGAAAATGGCCAGGAAAGAGGGATTGTCTGAAGAGTTTGAGCTGGTTGATGTAATTTCTTTTAATGGAACTGGCACGCTTCACACTTGGTTACTAGTGTAGTTGCATCCTGGAGAGCAGTGGGCCAAAAGAAACCTTGCCAGAATGCCTTACCAACAAGAGCTCTTGATCCTATGTGGGATCCACATATGCCTCCATGTATCTCTGCCAACAGCTCCAGTCCATCCTCCCGAGGAATGCACTTCAATTTCACACCGTTCGGTCTCTTTCTGTACAGAACGTTATCCACAAACTGGTACATGTTAGACCGACGGGCTACTTTCTCCGCTTCTTCCTGCTCTTCGGGGAGTTCTCCTGTTTGAAGGAAATGGACGATGTGCTGTGCCCATGCTGGAGCCTGGGGCTCGACAACAAGGACTAAAGGCATGTCCTCTGCCGTGGGAGCGTTTGTCTCTACGGCAAAGGCTCGAGGCCTTGCCGGAGCCTGTTGCTCCCTGGCAAGCTCGGCGGGAGTGTTTGTCTCTACGGCAAGAGCTTGAGGCCTTGCCGGAGCCTGTCGCTCACCGGAAAGCTTGGTGTCGTTCCCGGCAACTTCTTTGCCGGCGGCCTCTGGGAGCTCTGCCGGAAAATACTTGCCGGAACTCAACTTCCTCCTTTTTGCTTGTCCCATCGATGGTGTTACGGATGGCTGAGTCAATCGGAGCACAAAAGTTCCTGGTTCCACAGGTAACTTAAGGGTAGCGCGCTTTGACAAGTCATCAGCAATGTTGTTTTCCGCACGAGGAACGTGCTCCATTTGCAGACCGTCAAAACGCTCTTCCAATTTCCTCACCTCATCGACATAAGCTTCCATTAATGGACTCTGATAATCTTTATTCACCTGCTTGACGACAAGCTACGAATCACCTCTGACGATGAGCTTCCTAATTCCAAGGTCTGCCGCGATCCTGAGACCGGCAAGCAGCCCTTCATACTCTGCAGTGTTATTTGTCGATCTCTCCCGGGGAAAGTGCATCTGAATCACGTATTTGAGGTGCTCTCCGGTGGGTGCGACAAGCAGCATGCCAGCACCGGCGCCTTGCAGCGAGAAAGCCCCATCAAAATACATAATCCACTCTTGATTCGTTTCCTTGCTGGGGAGAGTTGTCTCCGGAGTCTCTTCGTCTGGCGTTGGGGTCCATTCTGCAATGAACTCCGCCAAAGCTCTGCTCTGAATAGTTGAAGTACTTTCAAACTTGAGACCAAAACTTGACAGTTCCAAAGCCCACTCGACAATCCTGCCGGTTGCATCTGGGTTTCGCAAAATCCGCTGCAACGGAAAGCGAGTGACGACGGTGATCTCATGTGCCTGAAAATAATGGCGCAGCTTCCTCGAGGCCATAAGGAGGCCGAAGAGCAACTTCTGCACACCAGAATATCTTGACCTAGCCCCCTGCAAAAGCGAGCTGACAAAATAAACTGGGCGCTGCACCATCTTCTTCTGTGTCGCTTCATTCGACTGCGCAGATCCTTCTTTATCAGCACCGGACTCTGCCAGGGAAGATCCCAGCTCGTCGCTTGGCGGTCTTGCCGCTGCCGCTGCTTCTTCGTCAACTTCTCTCTCTGCCACTAACGCAGCACTCACCACTTGATTCATTGCCGCTAGATACAGCAGTAACGCCTCTTGTGGTTTTGGCGCGACTAGTACTGGCGGAGAGGAGAGGTACCTCTTCAAATCCTGCAGCGCTGCCTCCGCTTCCGGACTCCATTTCATTGGACCTGCCTTTTTCAAAATTTTCAAAAAGGGCAGGGCGCGCTCAGCAGATTTTGAGATGAACCTACTCAGAGCAGCAACGCAGCCGGCAAGACGACGCACATCCTTGACACGTCTTGGTGCTTCAATCTGCTCAATCGCCTTGATCTTGTCGGGATTTGCTTCAATTCCACGTTGAGATACAAAGAATCCGAGAAGCTTGCCGGACGGAACGCCAAACACACACTTCTCAGGATTGAGCTTCAGATTGATCTTGCGCAGATTTGCAAATGTCTCTTCTAAATCTTGTATGAGCGTCGCCTTGTCCTTGGTCTTGACCACTATGTCATCCATATAAGCTTCCATATTTCTATGTAGCTGGGGCTCAAAACCGATCTGGACCGCTCTTGCAAATGTTGAACCAGCACTTTTCAACCCGAAAGGCATACGCAAGAAGCAATACGTACCACGTGGGGTGATAAATGCGGTTTTCTCTTCGTCTTCCTTTGCCATGAAGATCTGATGATATCCTGAATAGGCATCAAGAAATGAAAGCAAATCGCAGCCAGCAGTGGAGTCCACAATATGGTCGATGCGCGGCAAGGGAAAAGGATCTTTTGGACAGGCTTTATTGATATCTGTATAGTCAATACATAGCCTCCATTTTCCATTCGCCTTGCGCACTACAACTGGATTGGCCAACCATGTTGGATGGAGCACTCCTCTTACCAGACCTGTCGTTTCCAATTTCTTGATTTCCTCGGCAATAAATTGTTGCTGTTCCAAAGCCTGCTTCCTGACCTTCTGCTTGACGGGCCGCGCATGAGGACAGACAGCAAGGTGGTGCTCAATTACTTCCCTGGGAACACCGGGGATATCATATGGTTGCCATGCAAACACATCAATATTCGCCTGCAGGAAAGCAATGAGCGCGCTTTCCTATTTGTCATCGAGGGTGGAACTTATGGTGAAAGTTCCTCCCGTACCATCCTCCTTGGCGGGCACCTTCTTAGTTTCTGGTGGAGCTGCCTTGGATTTCTTGCTCTTGCCGGTGGAGCTCTCTGGCACATCCTCAACGGGAGCGCAGCATTCCGAGGAGGTGCGCTTGCCGGAGTGTGTGCGAGAGGTCTTGCCGGTCTTCTTCCCCCCGGGAGCTTCAGCGGCAGGAGCAAGTGCTTTGGCGGCAGATGCTGCAACTTCCTCCCGCTAGAGTTGATCGGTGCAGACAAGCGCATCCTTCTTGTCAGAGTTGATAGTGATGACGCTCATCGGCCCGGGCATCTTCAATGTATTATAAGCACAGTGCGATGCCGCCATGAATTTGGCCAGCGCCGGATGGCCAAGGATCGCATTATATGGCAATGGAATCTTGGCGACGTCGAAAACAATCTTCTCTATCCTGAAGTTCAGGTCACTACCAAATGTTACTGGCAGTGTGATCTTACCCTTCGGCTGGCTCCTTCCTGGATTGATCCCTTGAAACGTGCCCGTTTCTTCAAGATCTTCATCAGGAATTTGCAACCTTTTGATCACATCAGGTGAGATCAAGTTCAAACCGGCCCCACCGTCAACTAACATTTTTGTCACCTTGAGGTTGCGAATCGTTGGTGAAACCAACAATGGCAGACACCCGACCGCAGTTGTGCGATCAGGGTGATCCTCAGCGTCAAAAATGATAGGCGTGCTGGACCACTTCAATGGTTTCCGGACATCGACAGATGGCTCTGTTGCATTAACCTCGCGCGCCCACTGTTTAAGTCGGCGGTGGGAAGAATGCAACGAGGCGCCTCCGTCAATGCACATGGAGTCTGTAGCTTTCAGAAATTTTTGCTCGCTGGACTCATCGTCCTCCTCGTTGTCATCGTCACCCCCCTCTTGCTTGTCGCGGCCTCGAGCGGGCCTCTCCTTTTGTTGCTTGGCCTTGCCACGGCGACCTCCTCGGCCACCGCGTTTCTTGCCGGACCCCTCCGCACCATCCTGGGCCTTCTCCTTATCTCGCCTTTCATACTCAGCTTTCTGCTTCTCGACAAGCTGCTCAACTTGCCAGCAGTCTTGGAGATCATGGCCCTTGGTGCGATGGATCTTGCAATATTGCTTGTCGGAGCCCTCCGGCTTGTCGGCAGACGCCAAGGCCTGACAGGAGGCGCACCCGGCAACCTACTTGTCGGGGCCGTCACCTTTGGCCATCTTGGCGGTGTCGGGATTGCCGGATCCCTCGACGGCAAGCACGACCTTGCCCTTGCGCTTCCTGTTACGCCGTCGGCCTTTCTTTGTCGGGGCGGCGGCGTCTTCGTCTTCAGAGTCGATCCCTGCGCCAGCATCCTCGCCGGGGAACCTCCTCCCTTCTTCAGCTCGAGCACATTTATCTGCCAGAGCATAGAGCTCGGCAACATCCCTGACTTTGTTCATCGCCAGCTCTTCGCGCATCATGCGGTTGCGCACGTTCTGATGGAACGCGCTGACAACAGCGGCAGGATGAACGTCTGGGATGTTGTGATGTACACGGCTGAATCTCTGTATGTACTTGCGCAAAGATTCGCCCTCCTTCTGGGGGATGAGATGCAAATCACTTTCCTGGCCAGGAGCTTGGTGGCCTCCAGTAAAGGCACCAACAAACTCATGACACAGATCTGCCCAGGAAGAAATGGAATTCTCCGGCAGATGCATCAACCACGACCTGACGTTGGGCTTTAGTACCAACGGGAAGTAGTTGGTAAGTATCTTGTCGTCGCGAGCCCCGGCAGCCTGCACCGCAATGGTGTAGATGCTCAAGAACTCCGACGGGTGAGTCTTGCCGTCGTATTTCTCCGGGACCTCCGGTTTGAACGTTCGGGAATTGGGCCACTGGACTCGCCGCAGCTCACGGGTAAAAGCTGGACAACCCACCTCATAAGGTAGTTCGCCAGGATACCCTGGCGCAGGCTTGTCTACAGTGGGTCCTGCGCGCTTATCAGATTGATGGCGCGCTTCCCGACGCTGCTCGATGGTAGTCCGAGCGTCTTCTTTGCTTCATTCCCGAAGAACTTGACGTTGATCACGGCGGGTTCGCGGATCAGACGACGCCGTTGAATCGTCATCACAGGCGTTGGTCCGTCGAGCCAGCGACTGCTGTTGCCGCCGTGGAGGAGAGTGCACCGTGGTCGTACCGCCTCTAGTATTTTCGCCATCGGCACGCGCCGGCTCGATGGACTGCCACCGCGAAGGCTCCGCCTGCTGCGGCCTATCTTCATTAGCGAGGCCGACGAGGCTCTGAATAGCAGCTCTCCATTCGTCGAGCTTCTCCGCAGCAGGAGGAAAATTCAGGAGCAGCTGTGCTCGCGCCAACGCTTCTGCTGGTGTAGGCGGCGGCGAAAGGTGCGAGGAACGTGAGGTGCTCTGACTCCTAACCATGTTAGAAGGAGCTCCATCACAGTCCCGCGACAGCACGCCGCTTCCACCAGCATTTTGGCATGCACGCTGGTCCCGTGCATCTCGAGGGTGATGCTCAGGAGTCTTTCCATGGGGACGCTTGGAACCACCAACGTCGCGGCGTTGTTCATTGCGCGCGACCTGAGAAGGCCGCGGCGCATGCGCCGGCGTGGGTGTCTTAGAAGGCGCCCTTCCATCTCTGGAGTTCGCTATGCCGCCCGTAGGCAGCACAGCTCCATCCTTAGATCTAGCGGCGCGTGGGTTGCCGTCGCCGCCGCGAACGACACCGCTCGCCTGGCTATGATAACCAGAACGCCATGGAAGCTCAGGATCTCCGCCTCCTACGCCTACGTCCACACCGTCGCCCGTCTGTGTAGCCACAGGCGCACCGGACATAGATGGACCAACCGCCGTAAAACCCTTCTTCTTGGGAGCCATGGCGATGAAGATGATGAAGAAAACTGGCGCGCTGATCGCTAGATCAGGTTCGCGCAACCTCGATCCCCTACCTGGCACGCCAAAGATGTCGACGTACGACACCTATGGGATCGCGTGGATCCCTTTATGGTTCGGCAGGGAAAAAGGCTTGCACAAAGAGCAGACCCAACGATCAACGCGAGGGATTTTTACCCAGGTTCGGGCCGCTGAGAAGCGTAAAACCCTACTCCTGCTTTAGTTGTATTGGATGTGTTTGAACTCTAGCCCCAGGAGCGCTTGCGATGAAGAGTACATTCGAGCAGCAACTACGCATGCCGAATGGGCCAGAAGGTCCTCCCCCTCTGTAGCTACGCCTTGGGCCTCCTTTTATACGTCGAAGGGGTCACCAACAGTGGCGAAGTACAAGAGGTGTAAAGTTGCTACAGTGTTATCATACCTAATACTGACGCCTTAGGACAAATGCATTACATGCTCCGTTTAGGTGTCCCTTAGCTTCTTGGGGACGGAAAAAGGGGCCGTCCCATCAGCACCGCTTAAGCCCATCCGCCGTTAGCGCCTGACACGTACCCAGGAGGACAACAACTAAAAGACAAGCTGGTCGCTGTGCTGGAGCGGTGACAGGGTGGCGAGGTCTTGCCGGGTGCGAGTCTTGCCGAGGCTTCGCAAGCTATCCCGGCAAGATCTTGCCGGGGCCCCAGCCTTTGATCTTCTGTCTTCTGATTATTGACCTGAATGCTTTCTTGATATTCTTGCACTTGTGTTCAGCTGTCCCCCAGCAGACCTTGCCGCTGGTGTGGCTACAACCGCCCGTGCACAAGTATGGGGTACTAAAGACCCAAACTTTAGTACACCGACAGAGCCCCTCCGAGATTGGATCTCCCTCTCTGTTCTCTTCTGTTTCGCGTTCCTGTTTTCTGGCCGAAAACCATTTCTTATATTCCCGGAGAACCGTAACTCCGATTGCGCTGAGATTTTAACACGATTTTTTTCCGGATATAAGCTTCCTTGCGCCCGAAGTAGAGCTCCAACCGAATTACGAGGAGGGCACAACCCACCACCACGCGCCTGGGCCCTGGGGCACGCCCTGGTATCTTGTGGTGGCTGTGGGCCCCCTTTTGCGTTGATTCCTACTTCTAAAAATCACATATATTCGAAAATAATTCTCCATAAAATTTTATTGTGTTTGTACTTCGTTTGATATGGATATTCTGCGAAACAAAAAACACACAAACACAGGAACTGGCACTGGGCACTGGATCAATATGTTAGTACAATAAATCGTATAAAATATTGCCAAAAATATGTGAAAGTTGTATAATATTGGCATGAAACAATCAAAAATTATAGATACGACGAAGACGTATCAACCCATTACATAAGGGAGGGGGAGAGACATAGGAATATGCGTTGTGAGATGAAGTTAATCATTAGAAGGTAGTGTCAAGATTGTGAAGTTCCAGTAAGATTGTGGAGTCAGTAGTTTATAACTATGTATCTTTTGTGAAGGTGAAACATTTAGTTTGTGAACTAGGTAGTTCATAAGTACTAACCTTTTGTGAAGTTGAAACGTAGGATATATGTTTAAATTGCTGCAGATATGAACTGAGTTTCAACTGTTGTGTATTTTTTGTATTAACTAAATATGACATTGCCGGCGTGCAACTCTGTCCAATGCCATAGGTATTCATAATACTGCTGGCGTGACATCCAACGCCACCACTATTTTTTAGCAGTGGCGCCATATTGCTGGCGTCGGGTGTCCACACCAGCAAGGTCATTTTTGCCACATCATAGCTAGGCTTTCTACACTAGCGAATAGCCCAGTTGCATGTCAATGATGGACTTGCAATTAGGACCCAAAAAAGTTCATCTGAGTTGCATGTCAATGATGGACTTGCAACTGGGAAACAAAACAGGGTCGAGCACAATTGCGAGTCGATGGTGGACTTGCAGCTAGGAGAAACAAAAGATCAGCCAGCCTAGTTGCATTACAACGGTGGACTTGCAACAAGGACAATAAATGTTCAACCGAGTTGCATGACAATGGTGGACTTGCAACTAGGAAAAAAGGTCAGCTCAGTTGCGAGTCAATTGTAGATTTGCAATTCGGATCAAAAACAGGGTTGAGCCTAGTTGCAAGTCGATGGTGAACTTGCAATTGGGTAGAAATCCGGGATCAGTTGCGAGTCAAGGGTAGACCTACAACTGGGACAAAAAAGATCAAAGTCTCAGTTGCATGTAAACGATGGACGTGCAACTGGGACACAAAAAAGGATCAACCCAGTTGCGGTTCATTGGTTGATTTACAATTGTGGCAAAAATAAAAGATCAAGAGCCTGGCTGTGAGTCGTTGGTCTTGCAACTAGGATAAAAAAGGATGGTCCTAATTGCGAGTCGATGGTTGACTTGCAACTGGGACAAAACCAAGTCAACCCCTAGTTGTGAGTGAATAGTGGACTTGCTACTGAGGTGAAAAAATAGTCATGCCGAGTTGCAAGTTAAGAGTAGACTTACAATTAATGCAAAAAATAGTCGGGCCTAATTGTGATACAAAAGAAACATAGAGTCAAGTTGCGAGTGAAAGGTGGACTTATAACTGGGGCAAAAAAATGATCAAGGCATCGGTTGCATGTCGATGGTGGACTTGCAACTCGGAACGAAAAAAAATAGTTTAGTCCTAGTTGCGAGTTAGATTATTGGTTGACTTGCAACTGCGACAAAAAAGGATCAAGAGCCTAGTTATAAGTCTATGGTTATGCAGTTTGCGAGGTGGGGGGGATCCACAAAAAATGGATCTCATCTCGTTCCCGTGTGGCTCCAGCGAGCCGCACTGGGGTGCTAAATCTGGCCGCTCGGGGCCTCCTTCCCCTCCCCCGCTCCCCTCGCCACCGTCGGAAGTGGTCACAGGGAAAAGCTCGAGTGGCTTTGGCGGCAGCGAGGCCCTATGATGGCGCAGAGGTGATGGATCTCCTAGCCTTGTGACGGCCTGCAGTGAAGACTCTCCCGAGGGCAGACGTAGGTGGTGCATCAGGAGTAAGCGGATGGGGCAGTGTGTGTGGTGTGTTCCAGCAGCAACAACTCACCAGATGGATGTATCCCAGTGTCGTGGCTGCCAGACGGCGTGATGTTCATCCACCGTGTCCTGCGGTGTCGCCTTGGTCCGTCGCTCGCCTTGCACTATGATGCGTCTTCAATGTATCTATAATTTTGGATTGTTCCATGCTATTATATTATCATTTTCGAATACTTTATATGCATTTATATGCTATTTTACATCATTTTTGGGAACTAACCTATTAACCAAGTGTCCAGTGACAGTTGTTGTTTTCTGCTTGTTTTTGGCCTTTCAGGAAACCAGTATCACACAAAGTTCAAATGCCGCGAAACTTTTTGATTATTTTTTCTGGACAAAAATAAGACCTGGAAGCTTCGGAGGGAGTCCAGAGACCGCACGAGGTGGTGCCAAGGCAAGATGGCGCGCCCAGGGGGTAGGCACACCTTCTTGCCTTGGGACCACCCCGTGGCTCCGTTTGACCTAACTCCTCCACTATAAATTCTCTAAAATCGGGAAACCAACAGAGAGCCAACCAAAATACTTTTTCCTCCACGGAAAGTCTATTTTCCGTCGTGTGCCCATCTGGATCACTGTTTCGGTGCCCTGTCGGAGGGGAGATCGATCACGGAGGGACTCTACATCAACCTTGCTGCTCCCATGGTGATGTACGAGTAGTTCACGATAGACCTACGGGTCCATATCTAGTACCTAGATGGCTTTCGCTGTCACTTTGACCTTCAATACAAAGTTCACCGTGATGCCCGCGGTGATCTATTCGATGTAATCTTGTTTGCGGTGTGTTTGTTGGGATCCAATGAATTGTGGGTTTATGATCAGATTATTCATGAATATTAATTGAGTCATCTTTGAATTCTTTTATGCATCATTGTTATATCTTCGTATTTCTCTTCGATCTATCGGTTTGGTTTGACCAACTAGATTGATTTATCTTCAGTGGGAGTGGTGCGTTGTGATGGGTTTAATCTTGTGGTGCTCAATCCAAGTAAAAGAAGGGGACAAGACGTATTGTATTGCTGCCAGTAAGGATAAAACGACGGGGTTTATTCATATTAGTTGAGTTTACTTTGTCTACATTATGTCATCTTGCTCAAATCATTACTCTGTTTTTACTTAAAATTCTAGATGCATGCTGGATAGCGGTCGATTAGTGGAGTAATAGTAGTAGATGTAGGCAGGAGTCGGTCTACTTGCTTATGGAAGTGATGCCTATATACATGATCATTGTCGTGAATAAATATTTCATAACTATACACTTTTCTATCAATTGCCCAAGAGTAATTTGTCTACCCACCGTATGCTATCTTCGAGAGGGAAGCCTCTAGCGAAACTATGCCTCCCGGGTCTACACAAATATTATTACTAAAACCCTAAAAATATTGCTGCCTTTTATTTACTGTTATTTTATTTTATATTTATATCTATCTATCTATCTATCTATCAGTATTTAATCCTTGCAAGTAACGAGTTCAAGGGGCTTGACAACCCTCTTGCCCGCGTTGGGTGCAAGTGTTTGATTCTGTGTGTGTAGGTGCTGAGGATGGGAACTTGTGTGATTCTCTTATTGGGTCGATAACCTTGGTTCTCACTGAGAGAAATACTTATCTCTACTGTGCTATATCACCTCTCCTTTTTGGGGAACAACCCAACACAGTTTACAAGAAACACACTACCGCTACGGCTACAGACCTCGGCAGTAGTTGATCCACGTGTGACGATGCTGCGGGTCGGCTTATTGGAGTTGGCTATGGCTGCTTGGATGGTCTCCGGCGCCTCTCGTTGCATGGATGGGGCCCAAGACGGCATGCCTACTCTATCCCATGCCCTCAGTGGTCGATCTGATCTGGCACTTGGCCTAAAGATCTAGCGATGCGATCCTACGTCGATTGGCCTTGGTCCGGGGCTGCGGGCAATTTGCCTTCCACGATGAGTTTCAATCATGTATGGTAAATATACCTTTGTGCCCTATAAGATAAGATTGATTGACGGAGTGAAGAGATGAAGATCTTGGTTTAGTAGCGGTTGTCTGTCCTTTTCTTTCGTGAAAGGTGATCTAGATCGTGATTCCATTCCCGTGGTTGAGTGCTTGGCGTAGAATGAGTTTCAAGGACCCTGTTACTACGTGCGGTGTGGCGGTTTCTAAAATCGCTGCATAGCATGCATGCTGTGTAATGGCTGGCCTGATAGAGTTTGCAGTGAGAGCCTAGCATCGCATTTGTGTGTCCTATGCATATCTAGCTACAGTGAAGCAGACTGCCATTCTTTGAGAAAAAGGCTAGTAATTGCTCAATAATGTATTCACGTAAAAAAAAAAAAGGTGCAGCCGCTATTTATAAACAATGCCATCATGAACAGTGTCATGTTTTGTTGACTTTTGTTTCCAAGGATTATACATGCAAACCGGAAATTGTTCTCGTTGATTTGTTCGAAAGCTTGCCAGTTATTATAGCACCTAGTTGTCGCAAAAAAATGTTGTTGTGCTTCTCAGTTTAATTCTATCAAGTTGTAGAAATTGGCAATACCTAATTGTCAGATTACATGTTACATCGTGCTTAGTCACGAGATTAGTCTATTTTTTAGCTTAGTTGGCAGGTTGCAAGTGCTTAGCTACCAGATTAGAAAATGCTTAGTTTCCAGGTTACGTACTACTTAGTTGTCAGGTTACTGAGTAGTTGCCAGGTTGCAAGTACTTAACTACCGGATTAGAGAATTCTTAGTTTCCAGATTACATACTACTTAGTTGTCAAGTTACTGCGTAGTCACCAGGTTAGTCTGATCTTTTTTAGCTTAATTTGTCTGGATGCAAATACTTATCTACCGGATTATAAAATACTTACTTGCCAGATTAAGAACCACTAGTTTTCAACGCTTAACTGCGACTCCTAAACCCTTGGAAAAACAAACCGCGACTCCTAAAGAGCGGACACGAGTAGTGAGAAAAAAGGTACAATCATGCACCAAACAATGTTTTCCGTAGAAAGGAAAGAGAAGCATTTAAATTCCTAACACGAGTTGCAGAGTAGTAATCATCTGTTTGTTAAACTGTTGTGCACCAAGAGTACACAAGACTTTTCACATTGTTCCACTCACTTGCCATATTATTATTCACTTACTTTCCTGACAAAAAATAATTTAATTGCCATATTTTTTGATGTTTTCGTATAAATCTTGTCAATGCATATAAATCTATTCGCCGCAATATTTTGATGAGCTTGTCATTTTAATTCTGCCTAATTGTCGTGTTGTCTCATAAAGTTTGGCATGTGATGCACGGGTGCTTACATGCAACCACTAATTAGTACTTGCTTTGACAGATTAAAAATACTTATCAGATTATAAGTACTTGATTATCAAAATTATAAATTTAGGTTGCACACTTAGCTGCCAGATTTTAATCATATTTAGTTGTCATATTTAAATTACTTAGTTGTCAGGATTAAACATGTTTCAGTTGCCAAAATTACAAGTATTTAGTTGTCTATTTTTGAACCTTAGTTTCGTACTTAGGGCTTGTTCAAATGTGCTCCAGCTTCACAAGATCCGCAAAATCTCGCTTCTATTTTCCGATGCTAGCTTCTTCCACGGATTGCGACTGATGAAAAATTGTTCGGCTCCTCGCTCCAGCTTCTCGTACGCGCTAGCAGCACAACTTGCCTAGGTGGGCTGGAGCCTAGCCGGCGCAACATGTAAGGTGGCCTTAATTAGGGCCCAATTGAACACATGAGCAGATGGAAGATAGAAGTAGCGAACCGGTACGTGAACCCCTCGAGTCACTTAGCGGTGGCATCTGCTAGTAAATAAGTTCAACTCCAGGATTCCCGATTCCTGGATCGCTGAAACTGTAGCTTTGAGTTTTTTTACATGCACACCGCTCCGATCTGGGAAACCAGTTTCGTGGAGCTGGGCATTCGGGACAGCTCCGCTCGCAGATTTGCGGAAGCTGGGAGCTGGCGAGCTACCGAACATGCCCTTAGTTGCCAGATTTGAAGACATGCCTAGTTGCCAAATATAACATGGGTAAGTTGTCAGTAAAATACATTTGTTTGGTACTTCATTCCCAGATTTTAAAACATGTCTACTTGTATAGTTATTTAGTTGCGAGGATTAAGCATGTTTAGTTGCCAAAATTATAGGTTCTTAGTTGTATATTTCAGATTGGAATTTTATTTACTAGTCAACATTATATATTAAATAAACATTATATTTTAGAGATGTATAGAACAACGTGGATTTGTTGGAAAAAAACAAGGTAGCAAGGATTAAACATGGTCACTGTGCAAAGCCATACACATGCGTATCTGCGGCACAGTGTACCACACGTACTGTGGCAGTACATGCGTTTCCTGTAGGAACAGTGCCGGTGTAGTATACCCACAGTACGCTAGGCAGTAACGAGTCGAGCGCGGCTGTGCGTCATGACGTGTGCGGTTGCGCTGGCTCCCTGGTTGTGCGATACGTGCACGAATCACTGCGCAAGCCGCCGCATGGTAATAACGAGGTGTGGTACGGTCAGTTAGATTTTCCCTTCAATCTATGTGTGGTGGCTTGCTACAAAAGGTGTGGTTGTGCAATCACGGTGATGGAATTTCTAACTCATCGCATGTGGTTGCTGGGTTTGTGGGAAAGTGATGGCGACAATTTATGATTGACTTCGAGTGATGGTTCTTCTCGAGTACACGGTCTGGAGCTTCGGGTTGAAAACCCAAGTTTGGACCGACGCTGGTTATACTTGACAATGATGATGTTTTTAAATATTTTCATGTTGAAAACATTTCGCGGATATGCTCGGATTTTTTCTTCAGTATGAAAACCTAGAATATGACTTTACTAGTTGGATCTGGTGACGAAGGCACTTCAGCGTCGTTCCCTTCATGAATGCGTTGATGTTGAAGAATCTGGTTGTCCTTCTGGTGTCAAAAGATGGATGGTGCAGTTATGTTCATTGTCATAGTTTGTCGATCATTGTTGTCACACCCTGTGTTTTGGCCCTCATGACTAAGTTAATAAAGCTTAAAAATTAGGGCCAAATAAAACTTTTTGTGTGCATATGAATATTTGACTTGTGTGCTATTTGCTTGCTTGTTTGATTGTGCCATGAACCATCATATATCTCCTACACTCCAAACTCATTTCCATGATCCAAAAACCTTGCCCAATGATCATGCCATGTGTATAGGACCTAAAACTATTTTTATGAAATATTATTTTGGCCAAAAAGGATTTATTCAAATTAGGTTTTTCCAAAACCCCTGAATTGAGATTTATACTACAAGTCCTGAAATTGGGTGGATTGTTTTGCCCCAAAGGTTTTATTTGGAACCCACTATATATAGGACTTCCCAAAAACACCAAATATTAATTTTAAAGTTGATTGTCATATTTTATTTAAAGGCTTTTTCTTAATACCAGAAATGGTCTTTCATAGGGAAAATTATTTTTATGCTTTCAAAATATTTGAGAAAATTTAGGGAAACTCACTGGACATATATTGTCCATATATAAAAGTTTTAACACATGGTCATGTTCAAAATATTGGACAAAACCCTCCAAAACCCTTTTTGCATATTTCAAGTATTTGAAATGTTTCTATAAGAAATATTCTCAAATAAATCCAAGAAAATTTTAGCATGTCACATATTACATATGTGATCTTCTTGCCAAGTTTCATATCAATCCCAATTCTTTTGGTTCACCAAAATATCCCAAAACCCTCTCTGCCAGATCCAAACTTATGCAACTTTACATTGCCAAGTGTCTCCAATTATTCTCAAACTTTGTGAACATGTTCTAATCCTCTAATAATGCATCCACACCAAGTGGTGCATCAAGGAGAATAGACCCACTTGTCCAAATCCCTCCAAACCCATCTCTGCTGATTTCTAGAGTTGGGAATTTTTGCATTGTCAAGTTTATCTATTTGATCCCAAACTTTTTGGGCAGGCTCTAATACCCAAATAATGCCAGCACACAAAGTGGTGCAGTAAGGAGAATAGAATTGCATGGGTAGATCTATAGAAATCAGTGTCTGCCCATTTCTAGGGTTTATAAAGTTTGTATTGGCAACTTTCATCTTATAATCCCAAATTTGTTGAACAACCTCATTTCTATCTATCATTCACTCCTGTTAAGTTTCATAGCAAGGAAAACAATGTAGCTAGCTCTGTCGGGGGGATTACCCCCGGGTAGGCTCAAGAAGGCAACTCGACATTTTAAAACATCGGGGCGGCCCACGCCCCTCGGTCTGGCTACCCGGTCCGGCTGGCTCCCCGCCTGGCTGGCTACCCGGCCCGGCTGGCTACAAAGTTGGCCGGCTCCAAAGTTGGCCGGCTCCAAAATGACCGGCTCCAAGATGGCCGGCTCCAAAGTTGGCCGGCTCCAAGATGGCCGGCTCCAAAGTTGGCCGGCTCCTCCAGTTGGCTGGCTCCATGGTTGGCTGGCTCCCCGTCCGGCTCCCCGGCTGGCTCCCCGTCCGGCTCCTCCGGCTGGCTGGCTACAAGAAGTCAACCACAGCGTCCCGTCGGACACGACGTAGGGACATTGTAGCCTGCGTCATGCGTCACTTCACTGCGCCCCAATAGTGGCGAACTGTAGCCTGCATCACTTGTCATCTCCAATAGTGCTTGGTTGGCCATGCGGGCCACCCCTTGTCCCCTGTGCCTCCTTTTATAAAAGGCACCAGGGGAGCCTCCAAGAGGCAGCCATACACGCACACGTGAGGCCCCCTCTCATTTCTCTCAGTCTCTCCCACTCTCACCTGCTCACCCGCATGCACACATGAGGCAAGAAGCCTCATGGCTCTCCTCCCCAAACAGCTCTAGGAGCAACTCTGTACTGCAATACACCTCATATACAGACATGCAGGAGTAGGGGTATTATCTCTCCGGAGAGCCCCGAACCTGGGTAAACCACCGCGTGCTGTTGCCCTACCCCGTCCCGGATCTCCACTGTAACCTTGCCCTCACCTCTCAAGCCATCCCATGGCATCTGCCGTCCCGGGGCACCCCCTGTGAGAAAACGACGACAGTTGGCGCCCACCGTGGAGCAAGCTGCTGCTGGAATCGCGGTCCGGACGGGACCCTTCCCGTCACCACTGCGGCGTCGTCGCCGTCCCTCCGCCTGCGGTCACCCCCGGGGCCACACGCTCCGTGCTGCGTCTCGCTCCAGCGAGGTCGTCCGCGCACCTCCACGGTCGTTCCGGTCGCACGCCCGTGGCCGGCCTCTCCTCCGCCTTCGATCCGCGGTTTCGCCAGCGTCTCTCCGCCCGCGTTCGCCGCCGGAGCCGGGCGTCCCGGCCACCCGCATGCCCTCGCGCTGCGTTTCGCTCCGGTCCGTCCGCGCACCCCACGGTCGCTCCGGCTGTGCGCCCGTGGCGCCCCGTCGGTCGTCCGCGCGTTGCCGCTGCTACTCCGCCCGCGTCCCGCCCATGCTCATGCTCATGCTCGCTTAGCTTCCACGCTCAAGCCATACACCGCTCGTACTATGGTCAGGCCCAAGCCATACTATGCTCGTACAATGGTCAAATACAACCCAGACGTTGCTTACATCCCACGCACAACCCAATCCATCCCCGTGTACGCCAGGGGCGGATCCAGTGGGGGTGCCGTGGGTGCCTTGGCACCCCCTCCAAAATTGCATAATTTTTTTACCTAGTAGAGTTAGTCTGATGCTATGTGTATTATAAGTATTAAAATGCTAAGTAAATAGCATTTATATTGTAAATGCCAAGATTGGCACCCCCTGTGGTCAGAATCTACATCCGCCACTGGTGTACGCCGTTGTTCGTCATGGCTGGAGCTCCGTCTCCCCGTACACTTGAACCCAGCTCCATTGGTGCTGCGCTGCTGGCCCCTGCTGCTCCTGCTAGCGGCCACAGCTGCTCCTGCTGCTGTTCCTGCTGGCAGCCGCCGCTGCTCCTCCTGCTAACTCGCCGCCCCAGCTGTCCCTCTGCTCGCCACCCCTGCACATACGCATGGCGTCCAAGGCTGTGGCTGCTGCAGGACCACGCCAAACATCGTTGACTCGGCGCGCCGCGTCGCGGCACGCGCTCCGGCCGCCCGCTCCGCGTCGCCTCGCTCCGGCCGGCCGCGCCGCTCGAGCCTCCGGCGTTCCCGCGCGCCTCGGCGTCTCGCTCGCCTCGCCCCGGGGCCGCCCGCTGCTCTCCTCGGCGCGGGACGTTTCGGGGGCGCCCGCTTCCCCGCCGGCTCCCTCTCCGTGCGCCGTTGGCCGGCTGCGCCCCGCGCGCCTACAGCCGGTTTCGGCAGCCTGCCCCTCCCCCACGTGCACCGGCTCTGCTCCGCGCCGGCTCGACAGCACCACGGCGCCTGCACCGCCCCCGGTGCGCGCCGGCTCCACTCGTCCCGCGGCCGGCTCGCCGCCTGCTGGCCGCGCCCGCGCGCGCCGGCCCCCGCCTGCGCCGGATGCCCCAACCTCGGCCGCCTGCGCTCCCTCCGACTGCGGCTGACTCCGGCTCCGCGCACCACCGCACCCGGCTCCGCCTGCACCCACGGCCGCGTGCCGGCTGGCTCTGCGCCCCCGCGCCGCCTCGGGCCGCCTCGCGCGCCGGCACCGCGCCCGGCCGCGCCGCCCGAGCCGGCCCCTGCCCCGCCGGCTGCGTCCCGGCGAGCCCCGCTCCAGCCGGCCTCGCGCGCCCCTCGGCCTGCCCCGCCGGCTCGCGCCCCCGCGGCCGGCTGAGCTCACCCGTCCGCCCACGTCATCGCTCCTGCCGGATGCGGCTGTGCCGGCTGCGCCGTGCCTGCCGACGGCCGGCTGCGCCCCATCCGGCCCCGCCTGCGCACGCCGGCTGCGCCGCACCCACGCCCCCGCTCCGGCTCGCGGCCAGCCGGCTACTCACACGACTCCGGCCGGCTGCGCCCGCGCGCGTCGGCTTCCCCCTCGCGTGGTCTCGTGCCATAGCAGCAAGAAAAAGAAAGAAAAGAAAGAGGCCGGCTGTTAAAAAAAAGTGCGTCCGTCTGCCCACACCAACTGGTTCGCCCGCTCGCGTCCTCGGTCGGCTGGCCCGCATCGCCGCTCGGCCAGTTGGCGCCCGCCCGCGTTGCCGCTCGGTCGGCTGGCGTGCCTGCCCGCGTCGCCGCGCGCCCGGCTGACCGGCTAGCCCGCATGCCTCGCCGCCTGGCCGGCTCCCAGGATGGCCTGCCCGCCTACTTTGACACCGGGCCGGCTAGGGAGTCGGCTCCGCTACTCGTCACTTCGACGCCGGCCGGTCAGTCCCGGCCGGCCGGCACCTCCATCAACCGCCCCGAGGGCTACACCCAGCGGGTGATACCCAACGGGTGCGCCCGGCGCGCCCCGCTGGTAAAAGACCGTTTTGACAACCGCCTCGCCGGCACCAAAAACCAATGTGAGCCTTTCACCCGCACATCCTCGTGCCGCACACAAAAATCCGAATACCCCGAGCGACCCTCGGGGGCCGTCCCCGCATTTGTTTCAACTACTTTACTGTTCGCCCCGGCGCCAGCTAGTCTCGCCCGGGGCCGGCTGCTTGGCCCGATACGTTCGTTCCCACGTGACGATTTAGTAGCGTGTACGGTACCGAAGGCCCACTCTTTGTCTCAGTTACAGATCGCACCGCGACTGTCCGGCTAGCGAGACCACTGGCTGGAGGGCACTCCACGCGAAAAGCGTCCGGTGGTGAAAACGGCTTGGGCGACCTGGTCGTTTCCCTTATGAGTATCTGCTCGGTCGAGTCTGCTCCCAGAGTCCGAGTACTGTACACTCCACTCCGCGGCCCACTCTTCGCCTCAACTACAGACCGGCTCTCGGCTGTCGGGCTAGCAAGAGCAAAAGCCAAAGAGCGGAGAGAACACGAAAAAGATTAGAGGGGGCTCGGACGAAACCGAGTCGGCACCCTTTGCACAAAGCTTGCACTACCAAAACTAGATATTTGACACGTCTCCATCGACTAAACTTGTCTTTTGCATGATCATCTCCATGAGGAACCCCCTAGCTCGGAAGCTCGGAGGCTACTCCCGGCAGGGCCCCGTGCCCATTAGCGGGCGGACCCCGCGTCTGCCCTCGGCAACGCCTCGCGCTCATCAGCCGGCGGACCCCGCGTCCGCGCCCGGTAGCGCCTCGCGCTCGACAGCCGGCGGACTCCGCGTCCAACCTCGGCAGGGCCCCACGCCCATCAGCCGGCGGACCCCGCGTCCGCGCCCGGCAGTGCCTCGCGCTCGACAGCCGGCGGACTCCGCGTCCACCCTCGGCAGGGCCCCACGCCCATCAGCCGGCGGACCCCGCGTTCGCGCCCGGCAGCGCCTCTCGCTCGACAGCCGGCGGACCCCGCGTCCGCCTTCGGCAGGGCTCCACGCCCATCAGCCGGCAAACCCCGCGTTCGCGCCCGGCAGCGCCTCGCGCTCGACAGCGGGCGGACCCCGCGTCCGCCTTCGGCAGGGCTCCACGCCCATCAGCCGGCGGACCCCGCGTCCGCGCCCGGCAGCGCCTCGCGCTCGACAGCCGGCGGACCCCGCGTTCGCCTTCGGCAGGGCTCCACGCCCATCAGTCGGCGGACCCCGCGTCCCCGCCCGGCAGCGCCTCGCGCTCGACAGCCGGCGGACCCCGCGTCATCCTTCGGCTGAGCTCCACGCCCATCGGCCGGCGGACCCCGCGTCCGCGCTCGACAGCCGGCGGACCCTGCGTCCGCCCCCGGCTGGGCTCCGCGCCCATCAGCGAGCGGACCCCGCGCCCGCGCCCGACATCCTCGACGCCGCCGTCTGCTTCAGCAACAGCAAAGAACCTCCGCCCGACTCTTCGAGTCACCCGGAGGCTCGGGGGCTACACCCAGCGGGTGCGCTGGCGCGCCCCCGCTGGAAGCAAGCCACGCCGTCCGCGGCCCGCAATCGACCGTCATCAACGACTTCTGCAACAACAACGACAACGGCGAAAACCCTCCGCCCGATTCCCCAAGTCGCCCGGAGGCTCGGAGGCTACTGTCGGGGGGATTACCCCCGGGTAGGCTCAAGAAGGCAACTCGACATTTTAAAACATCGGGGCGGCCCACGCCCCCCGGTCTGGCTACGTGGTCCGGCTGGCTCCCCGCCTGGCTGGCTCCCCGGTCCGGCTGGCTACCTGGCCCGACTGGCTACAAAGTTGGCCGGCTTCAAAGTTGGCCGGCTCCAAAGTGGGCCGGCTCCAAAATGACCGGCTCCAAGATGGCCAGCTCCAAAGTTGGCCGGCTCCTAAGTTGGCCGACTCCAAGATGGCCGGTTCCAAAGTTGGCCGGCTCCTCCAGTTGGCCGGCTCCATGGTTGGCCGGCTCCCCGGTTAGCCGGCTGCTCCAGCTGGCTCCCCGTCCGGCTCCCCATCTGGCTCCCCGTCCGGCTCCTCCGGCTGGCTGGCTACAAGAAGTCAACCACAGCATCCCGTCGGACACGACGTAGGGACACTGTAGCCTGCGTCATGCATCACTTCACTGCGCCCCAATAGTGGCGGACTGTAGCCTGCATCACTTGTCATCTCCAATAGTGCTTGGCTGGCCATGCGGGCCACCCCTTGTCCCCTGGGCCTCCCTTTATAAGAGGCACCAGGGGAGCCTCCAAGAGGCAGCCACACACGCACACGTGAGGCCCCCTCTCATTTCTCTCAGCCTCTCCCACTCTCACCTGCTCACCCGCATGCACACATGAGGCAAGAAGCCTCATGGCTCTCCTCCCCAAACAGCTCTAGGAGCAACTCTGTACTGCAATACACCTCATATACAGACATGCAGGAGTAGGGGTATTATCTCTCCGGAGAGCCCCGAACCTAGGTAAACCACCGCGTGCTGTTGCCCTACCCCGTCTCGGATCTCCACTGTAGCCTTGCCCTCACCTCTCAAGCCATCCCATGGCATCTGCCGTCCCGGGGCACCCCCTGTGAGAAAACGATGACAAGCTCAAACTTGCATCAAACACCTTCTCGCCATTTCTAAAAGCTACTGTTTTCACCGCTTTTACTATTCCCCTTGCTCTCAAATTTTTACCACAGTCACTCACATACCTCTTCTACCTCCAGTAAGAATCCTACACTCCCATATCAATGATTGATGGGGTAAAAACCCCAATTACCCCTCTGGACAACAATTTTTCCCTCTCTCTCAGCTTCCCTTCTCAACCAAGGCAACCCCCAGCAGCATCCAATGCCTCCCCCCCCTTGTTTACTTCCTCCTAGGTGTAGTGGACACAAGTGGCCGCGTCCAAAACGGCAAAGGCATGCCATTGCATGCCATTTGGGCGCTCTGGAGCACGCTATAGTGCAACCGAGCACTGTAGCCGGCGCCCACCCCGAGCCCCGACAACCTTGGGAGGCGGGGCCGTGTCCCCCGACTTCTCCTCGACGCCCGCCAGACGCCAACTGATCGGGCCCCTCCTCCTTCTCTCTCCGGTGGCCGCTACCGCGCATGCCCGACGCCGCCCGCGTTCGCCAATCCCAGTCCACGCCTCTGACGCCTCTGGCTTATCTCTCTCCCTTCCATATGGTCGACGCCTACGAGATCCCCTAGCACAGACAGGAGTCCTCCCTTGGCCTCCAACGACGCCCACGCCACGCCCGTGCGCTTCGTCCTCGATGCACCGGCGACTACCTATAAGAAGCGACCCTGGGCCTCTCTCGCGGCTTCCCTACCCCTCTTAGGCTCCCAATTGGACGCCAGTGCCACCCATTTTTCCTCCTGCGTTCCCAAGCTCGGGATCGGGCACGAACGCCGCCGCATCGGCTCGCCGTCGTTCGCTCGGTACTGACCTTCCCCGTCCTCGCTCTCCTTTGATATGAAGAGCCAGAGGTCCCCTGAACCTCTCCCAACTCTCTCTCCTCTCCCTCGCAGCTCAGGGCGACCGAACCAACCACGACAAGAGCGTCTCCGCCTTGAGTCCTCGTCACCGGCTGGCCAGGGCCCTCCGACGCTCCTCTCCGGCCCCACCCGATCTACGACAGCCCCCGGGGTCCAGCAGTACCTCCCGTTCGTTTTGCCGTCGCCGGAAACGCCGTAGTAAGCTCCTCTGCCGCCCCTGTCGCAAGGAAGGAGATGACAAGAGGGCCCCGCTTGTCATACTCCCTTCCCTATCCTCTCACACTAACGGATGGGGCCCACCGTCAGGTTCAAACCGCCTGGCCGCGCGCGCACCGCTTTGACGGAAGCGTATTCCGCAAATACGCCTCCTGTGTGGCCCGCTGCGCAGCGCTGCGCGGTGCCCGGGCCGTTTCCTTCCCGGGCCGGCCTTGCTGGCACACTTCTGGCCCAGTTAAACAGTGGGCTTTTTTCCTTTTCTGTTTTTCAGAATCTTCCAAAAATTCCACAGGGTAAAATATAACTCCAAATTTAATAATTCCAATTTCTACATCCTGCTAAAAATGCCACCTATTTAATGGTGCCACTTTCATATTTTTTCCACCACACCTTTTTGTACTATTCCTACACAAATTCAAACTTGAACTAGGAAAAACCCCACTTTGCAAATTCCTAAAACACCCATTTCAAGTCCAAATTTGATGATTCAAATTTCTATTGACTTCAAAAATCATTCCCTGTTTATCTAGCCATGGTGAACATTTTTACCATGCATTGGTTCTATTGGATCTAATAAATAGCCTTATCTTCCATTTATTTCACCTTGAGAAATTCATAGGAAAATCTTCCCAACTCCAAATCTAGTGAAACCACTTCCAAATTGTTTCTAAAATCATGCCCTATTTGTTGGGTACATCCAGACATTTTTATAAAAAAAAATTCTGTAGAACTCCCATAAGATCATTAATCCCTCCATTTCCACCTTTTATAAATTATTATTGATCCAACTCCAGTAGAGCCATTTTTAGTATTTTTCTTATGACCAAAGATGTCCAAGAAAAATAAAACTCCTATTCATAAAGCACCTCTTTTTCTCTGCTTGTTGTGTTGCTTGTTATGATTGTTCCGGTAATAGATGACGAAGTAGATGGAGTGCTCAGAGTTGGACGAGAAGCGTGTGAAGACCTCGAAGACTTTGCTGAGCCAGGCAAGCAGCCCTTGACCATGTCTAAGAAACCATTTTATTGCATGGCATATAGCACCTTACTTTTGATATGTTGATCATAATGCTAGGGTGACCACCTTCATGGGTTGTCTCCAATACTTTTACCCGTTGATACTTACACTGAGCATGACCCTACCTTCCTATGAGGGTTATGCGGGTGGGAAGTAGTTAGGTTGCTAAAATAGATACTACGCAAATGGGACAGGATTATGCATGGTGTCGCAAAGGGTATGATTTCAAAGACATTTCGAAAACCCCGTTGGGTGCCACTAATGCCCGAGGGTGATAATATTGAGCTAGGTAACCACTTGATAAAGAAGTGGTGTACCGAGGCAAGTGTGTGTGTTGTTTTCAAAAATGGATTGGTTTAAGTTGCGACCGTTACTCCAACCTTACATGTACAACCACTCTACCCCTATATGGGACGGGGCTTTGTTGATTACTTTGGTGGGTACTAGCAGAGAGCCCGCATTACTAGTGGCGGGAGTGGCGTGGTCACTCTCGATACGGGGTCGTACCGGAATGGACGATCATGGGCTATTTTCACAGACACCGGGCACACCGTTGCGTGCCCTCATGGATGATACGTGTGATGTATATCATGAGGGATGTCACCAATGAGTGGACTCTTTGTTTAGTATCGCCATAGGAAAGGCATTGTTCGGGTGCTTACCTCGGGTATGTAATATACCGTGAGTCGTGGATGACACGGAAGTTCCCCGAGTCTTGTGGGTAAAGTGTGCAACCTCTGCAGAGTGTAAAACTATTTGAATAGCCGTATCCATGGTCAATGACAGTTGGATGACTGCTCTTGGGCTACGTCCATTGTTTACAAAATTTGGTGTGCGTATGTGGAAAAAGGGGACAAACATGAGTTGAGTCGATGACTCTACGTGATGATTGAACATGGGATGTTCAAACCTTGATTCATATTGATATCTGTAACCTGTTCATATGGTTACTCGGAACCTCATGTTGCATGCTCGACATGTTGATAGGACATATCATCGCATAAAAATTAGCTTTTCGCAAAGATACCTATTTAGTGCTATATCATGCTTCTGTTAAACCTTGTTCCAATCATGGGTTGCTTGCGAGTACATTCAAAGTACTCATTGGCTTGCCACTGGTTATTTTATTGGCCAGGCATGAAAGACCAGGTTATGATGAAGATTACCTTGGTGACGAACATGCGGGCTAGAATGCTTCCGAGTCAGAATGCCTGTAGGGTTAAGGCAGATGGCATGGGCTCACGCTATCGTTGAAGATTTCCGCTGCGAGATTATGAAGACTTGGCCATAAAGGCCATATTTCAGTACAAACGGTATGTAATGGATGTAATACTCTTGTTATTCAATTTCTGTGTATTCAATAAGCATTGATCTCTGGGATCACTGTGCACGTACATTCGGTGATCACGACTTATGAGTCGGGGTCCCCACAGAGCTGGTATCAGAGACAATCGTGACTGTAGGAAGCCTTAGTTAGCATGGACGTTAGTTAAGACAAACTATTTTTCTAGGCCTTTCAAAACACCTACAAAACCTCTATATTTCTCACCTCTCCTAAATTTTCAAAGGAAGTGAAGGTTTTTACCTTAGCACTTCCACCCTTATTCTCTTGACTCTCCTCGTCTACTTTTTCAAAACTTTGCAACGGTCGTTAGTACCCTTATGCCCCTGACCACTGGATTCCTTGAAATCCTCGTGGGTAACCCGGAAGGAAGCCACCTTGCCGGACATTTGCCCACATACCTTGAACACAAGTTGGCGACACCACGACAAGACGATACCAACAGAAGATACCTTCTCGAGGAATGAGGATATCAAGACTCAGAAGATGGTGACACTTTCGACACTGACCCAGGTTGATGCAACCTTGGACTACGATGATCAAGGCATAAGATATGCAAGATCATGATATGCATCGCTAATAAAGCAATCATGTCATTATCGTTGTTGTGTCGGCAACCACCGGTGGATGAGAACCTCGCCATTTGGTCAGCCTCACTATAGTGAGCAGGAAAATGGTTCTCATCATTCCCCGCTCTTGGTGTCGATGATATCATCAACATAACTGACAGGATGAACCTCTACCATGCCTTGTTAATGACATTGCATAAGGGATTACCAATCGGGAACTCTCAATGTCTGAGAAGACAAGAAGGATTGTCATGATTGAGAAGACAACAAAATACCAAGTCAGTGGCAACCACGAGGAATCACCTTCACCCCGTCAGCGTGGGCGTGGGCGTGAAAATCGGTTACTCAGAAACTTTGGAACAACAATTTTAGTGCATATCTTGGCCGTGAGATCGAATAAAATAGATGACAGGCGCGCGGGGGGGGGGGGGGGGGGGTAATGCTAGATCCACGGAAAATTACATCAGAATTTTACGTAAACAGTGGTGTCGACGTGATTAATTGAATAAGTATTAGTGGATGGGACCCACCCTGGTTGAAATGGGGGGAGTTTAGTTAAGGAAGATTACATAAAAATCCTTAAACTGTACGTAGATCTAGCATTTTTGTGCGGGGTGTGTGAAGAATGCTGTGTATGTGAAGGGAAGTGTTTCACTTAATTAACGAAGTGTGGGTCGAGCTTGTTTGTTTGGATAAAATAATAAATAGCTGAAATTAATATGTAACTATAACATCAACAACATCATAAAGTACTAATGACACCGAGGCTCCAGGAAATCATCTAATAAAGGTATATCTTATTTTTCAAAGGTCTAACTGAAATTAATTATAGCAGTGTATAATCATTTTTTTATCAAAGGAGGGCTCCCCCATTTGATTTCATTAACGAAACCAGCAATTCGACGAAACCACAGATTCGTAGACGGAGCTACTAACTAGAACTAGAAGTACAAACTACTTATTACAAGTTCTAATTGATCAAACGAAACAATATCTAGCGCAAAAGAAGGCTGGAAAAGCATAACTAAGAGACCTAGATAGGGACATTTTTAACAACATTACGATGAGACACAAGATCAGTCTATGTAGTCCAGCACCTCAAGCAAAGCTAGAATCCAGTAGCTCCTCGTGTCAGCCACCCAGCCTGAGCACACCCGGTCGCCATCCTTGATCGGCTCGGAAAACTTCGCTTGCCACGTGTTCGACCAGCCTTGCCCCCAACATCAACATTTTTTGATCTGGATTTTTTTCCTGCAAAATATACCAATCCACAATCCAACTACTCATCATTTTCACCAGGATCATAAGATCATGTATTTTATATTTCTAGAGATAATATCATTCCTGCATTTCCATATCGCCCAAAACATTGCAGAAATTCCAACCAGGGCAAGATTTCTATCAGTTTTCCGGAATGTCTTGAATCAACTATTAAAGCAATCATCCAGCTTCACTGGAGTTTATCTTAAGTCAAATGCACATTTCAATAGGCTCCAGATGAGTCTGGTAGCCGAACAATCAAAGAGTAAATGATTTATGTTTTGCTCTTATGATAGATTATTTCTGCTCAAAATATTCTTTTGAGAGATCAACCAAAGAAACATTTTGATTTTGGCTGTAACTTTAACATTCCATAGGAATTTATGTAGAGACCCTACACCTGTATTAACTAAGAACATATATAAAGATTTGAAAAAAAATCATGTCCTTAGTCAACATCCGTTGTGGTTTGTCTTCCCCCCATACATCCCAACTTCCCCACATCTATTCTTAAGATTATTCCACAAATTGAGAGACTATCCAGTAAGGCTTCTTCTAAAGGATATTTTTCCCATCCTTTATCAATGGCCTCAACAACAGAGATCTCATGACCAAAGCTGATGTCATAAATTCTGGGATATGCATCTTTGCGTGGTTTAGATCCCTCCCACTAGTCTTCCCAGAATCCGATGTTTCTACCATCTCTTGTTTCTTTCTTAAAATGTTTATAATAAAGATTTTTGATCTTCAATAAGCTAGTCCAAAACTGTGAATCACCCACCCTTTCTTTAACCCTAGAGATGCAATTACTCTTGACATATTTGTCATGGAGGAGATCAACCCGAAGACCTTCCTCTGTCTCTAATTTCCAAAAGACTAAAACCATTTGGCTAGGAGGGCTTTGTTCATGAGCTCTAGATTAAGAATCCCCAAACTACCTTGTTTCTTGGGTAAACAAAAACTTTTCCAATTCACAAGATGGTATTTTCTCTTATCTTCATCTTCTTGCCATACTAACTTGGCTCTAAAGAAATCAAGTAATTTCTTTCTAATTCCTACTAGCAGAAGATAGAAATATATCATAAAGATAGGGATGTTAGTTAAACAAGACTAAACTAAAGTCACTCTTCCTACCATATTTAAAAGTCTCCCTTGCTAGCAGACACATCTTTTTTATATTTTTAAAGTAACAATTTTCCAGATATTTTTTCTTACTCTAACATCAGAAATGGGCAACCCTAAATATTTCATAGGAACAATGCCCAACTCACATGTGAATATTTCTTGATATATGTGTGCTTTTGCAAATACATCACCAAACAAGATGATTTAGCTTCTATGGAAATTAATGGCTAAACCAGACGTAGGTTCAAAAGCACTTCAAATGAATTTTAAATTTCTAGCACTTTCCTCATCATCTTGTAATAGGAAGATTGTGTCATCAACATATTGCAGCATATTTACTCCATTGTTACCATATTTAGATACCACTACCTTAATAAAACCAGAGTTTTTTGCCTTTTCCATTATAATAGCCAAAGCAGCTGCTGCTATATCAAACAAGAGAGGTGATAAAGCATCCCCTTGTCTTAGTGACGTGGCTTGAGACTGCGTTGGTATTTCCCCAAAGAGGAAGAGATGATGCAGCACAACGACGGTAAGTATTTCCCTCAGTTATGAAACCTAGGTATCGAACCAGTAGGAGGATCACCACCACTACGTAAACAACACCTGCACACAAAGAACAAATACTTGCAACCCGACGCGAAAGAGAGGTTTTCAATCTCTCTACGGTAAAAAGAAAGATTAGGTACTGATAGATTGGAGAGATAGATCTCTCAAGAACACAAAATAAAAAGAGCAAATAAAAAGTGAATCAAGGTATTTTTGGGTTTTTGGAATAATAGATCTGAAAACAAAAGCGGCAAATAGATAGATCGGAAAGCAATATGTTGGAAAAGTATACCCGAGGGCCATAGGTTTCGCTAGTGGCTTCTCTCATGAGTATAGCACACGGTGGGTGAACAAATTACTATTGGGTAATTGATAGAAGATCAAATAATCATGACGATATCCAAGGCAATGATCATTATATACGCATCACGTCCAAGATTAGTAGACCGAAATGATTCTGCATCTACTACTATTACTCCACACATCGACCGCTATCCAGCATGCATCTAGTGTATTAAGTTCATGAAAAAACGGAGTGATGTAATAAGAACGGTGACATGATGTAGACAAGATCTATTCATGTAGGAGTAGACCCAATCTTGTTATCCTTAATAGCAACGATACATGCGTGCCTCGCTGCCCCTTCTGTCACAGCGATAGGACACCGCAAGATCGAACCCATCACAAAGCACCTCTTCCCATGGCAAGAAAAATCGATCTAGTTAGCCTAACTAAACCAAAGATTCGAACAAGAAATACGAGGCTATAAGTAATCATGCATATAAGAGATCAAAGAAGACTCAAATAATATTCATGGATAGAAACTGATCATGAACTCAAAATTCATCGGATCCCAACAAAAACACCGCAAAAGTTTACATCAAATAGATCTCCAAGAGACCATTGTATTGAGAATCAAAAGAGAGAGAGGAAGCCATATAGCTACTGCCTACGGACCCGTAGGTCTATGGTGGACTACTCACGCATCATCGGAGAGGCACCAATGAGGATGATGAACCACTCCGGGATGGTGTTAGATTGGATCTCAAGGTTCTGGAACTTGCGGCGGCTGGATGTGTTTTTCGTTGACTCGTCTAGGGTTTCTGGAATATTTGGGAGTTTATAGGCGTCAGAGGCGGTGTAGAGGGGTCCCGAGGAGGGCACAACCCATCAGGGCGTGCCCGGGGCCTCTGGCACGCCCTGGGGGGTTGTGGTCTCCTCGACCCTCCCCTCTGGCACTTCTTTGGCCCACTGGATGTCTTCTGGCCCCAAAAAATCTCCAAAAAGTTTCATCGCGATTGGACTCCGTTTGGTACTGATATTCTACGAAGTAAAAAACAAGCAAAAACAGCAACTGTCACTTTGGCACTATGTCAATAGGTTAGTCCCAAAAATGATATAAAGTTGCTATAAAATGATTGTAAAACATCCAAGAATGATAATATAACAACATGGAACAAGCAAAAATTATAGATACGTTGGAGACGTATCAGCATCCCCAAGCTTAATTCCTACTCGTCCTCGAGTAGGTAAATGATAAAAACTGAATTTTTGATGTGGAATGCTGCCTAACATGTTCATTACATAATCTTTTCTTTTGTAGCATGGACATTTGGACTTTTAGATGGTTCAAAGCAATAGTCTAGTTTAAACATAATGACTTCAATACTCAAGCATGCCAACAAGCAACCATGTCTTTCAAAATATCAACACTAAAGTAAGTTATCCCTAGCCCATCGTGCTCAAATATTGACTACACCCAATGCTCAAGTACGATCATAGTGCCCCCTAGTTAGTGCTTTATAAGAGAAGATGGAGACTCAAAGTAAAAATAAAAATTGCATAAAGTAAATAGATAGGACCTTCGCAGAGGGAAGTAGGGATTTGTAGAGGTGCCAGAGCTCAAAGTTTAAATTAAGAGGGAAAAATATTTTGAGTGGCATGCCTTTCCTGTCAACGAAAATGACAAAGTAGTTCACAATACTTTCCATGCTAGATATATCATAGGCGGTTCCCAAACAGAAAATAAAGTTTATTCCTTTTTCCACCATTCTTTCACAATCCATGGGTGGTTGTATCCACGGTTGCCTTCCATACCAACACTTTCCAAGGAATTTATTATTTGACAACATAAAGTAATTTTTTTCTTTTCATTTCATTTCGGGACTGGGCATCCCTAGTACCGCCGTACTCTCGTGCAATGACAAGTGAATAAACACTCATCTTGAGAATAACACATCTAGCATGGAAAAATATTGGACACCCCCTAACGTTTCATGAGCGGTATGAGCACACAAAAAGGAAATTTATGTTGAAAAGTAGAGATGGCACATACAAATTTGCTTAGAACGGCATGGAAATACCGCATATAGGTAGGTATGGTGGACTCATAAGGCAAAACTGGGTTTAAGGATTTTGGATGCACAAGTAGTATTTCTACTTAGTACAAGTGGAGGCTAGCAAATAGATTGAGAAGCATCCAACCAAGAATCAAAAATTCACATAAGCGAGCATTCAACATAACTAACACCGAATAATGCACCATAAGTAGGATGTAATTTCATTGCATAACTATTGACTTTCGTGCATGGATAGGGAATCACAAACCTTAACACCAATATTCTTACTAAAGCATAATTACTCACTAACATGACTCACATATTACTATCATCATGTCTCAAAACTATTACAAGGAATCAAGTTTAATTTGTCCAATGATCTTCATGAAAGTTTTTATTATATCCTCCTTGGATATCTATCACTTTGGGACTAGTTTCATAAATTTCCATTGCTTTTGACAAGCTCACACAAATTTAAGTGTAGCACATGAGCATAGAGATTTCATGTCTCAAAATAGTATAAGTGAAGCATGAGAGGATTTCTTAAAAATTTACTAACTCTCAAATTAATGTAAGTGAATCATTAGAGTGTTTCTTCAAAATTTTCCAAGCACACCGTGCTCAAAAAGATATAAGTGAAACACTAGAGCAATTCTATAGCTCAAAAAGGTTTAAGTGAAGCATAAAGAGCAATTCTAACAAATCATAGCATAATTTTGGCTCTCTCAAAATAGGTGTGTCCAGCAAGGATACAAGTGACAAACTAAAAAGCAAAGCAAGCAAAGACTCAATTGATACAAGACGCTCCAAGCAAAACTCATGATATGTGACGAATAAATATATAGCTCCAAGTAAAATACCGATGGTCGTTTGAAGAAAGAGGGGATGCCACTCGGGGCATCACCAAGCTTAGTTGCTTGTTTCTATTTGGATATATCTTGGGGGTGCTGTAGCATCCCCAAGCTTAGGCTCTTTTCACTCCTTATTCCTTCATCCATCGTGATCTCACCCAAAACTTGAAAACTTCAATCACACAAAACTCAACAAAATCTTTGTGAGATCCGTTAGTATAATAACGCAAATCACTACTTTAAGTACTGTTGCAAACCCATTCAAATTTTATTAATGCATTATACCTAATGTATTTTAACTTTACCATGGCTCATACCCTTCAATACAACCCATAGATTCATCAAAAACAAGCACACAATGCAACGAAAACAAAATCTGTCTTAAATAGAACAGTCTGTAGTAATATGTACTCTAACCACTGTTCAAAAAATCTTCCGATTCAGCGATTTATCGTTCGATCTATTGCTACTCGTGGGGTGACCAATAAGATTTTTCCTTATCTTCACCGTTTATCGTTTGGGCCGATTTATCGCTCTGACAAGCGATTTATCGAGAATCTACTGATAAATCGGGCCTATTCCTAGCACTATGTTTGCAAAAACTATGTTTATTTGTGTTTTGTGGACCTTGTTATGCAATATGTACTACTGTCCTATTTTGTTTGTCATTATACGAGGAATTAAAGGCTAGAAATCAAGGTAACACTTCTATCAAATATTGTTTTGGTGTTGAATATAGCATATTTTAGTGTTAGGAACCCGAGATTTGCAAAAAAATGGCCGATTAATAGTCGAACAATAAAATCGATTAATTGGCCGATTTCCGATTAATCTCTAATCCCTAGCCGACCGAGACGCTAACGATAAGCGATATCCTCAACATTGACTCTAACCATACTTATGTAACTCTAAAAATTCTGAAAAATTAGGACAACGTAAAGAATTTGTATAACAATACTTTGTGAAAATTTCAGCTCAATATCACGTTCCAGTAAAAAATGAAAATTCGAACACTGGAGGCAAAGTTTCTGTTTCAGATTCAGCATTGTTTCTACTCATCTTATGAATCATCCTAAAGGCTTTACTTGGCATAAACACTAAATAATACATAAAAAGACAATCATAACAGAGGCATAATTGTGTCAACACTCAAAAATAGAAAGAAAAAGAAGAAAATAAATTTATTCATTGGGTTGCCTCCCAACAAGCGCTGTCGTTTTATGCCCCTAGCTAGGCATAATGATTTCAATGATGCTCACATAAAAAGTAGTAATTGAAATATGCAAAAGAGCATCATGAATAGCATGACAAACACATTTAAGTCTAACCCACTTCCTATGCATAGGGATTTTGTGAGCAAACAATTTATGGGAACAAGAATCAACTAGCATAGGAAGGCAAAACAAGCATAACTTCAAAACTTTGAACACATAGAGAGGAAACTTGATATTATTGCAATTCCTACAAGCATATGTTCCTCCCTCATAATAAATTTCAGTAGCATCATGAAGGAATTCAACAATATAACTATCACATAAATAAATCTTTTCATGATGCACAAGCATAGAATTTTCAATACTCTCCACATAAGCAAATTCCTTATCATCCATGGTAGTGGGAGCAAACTCAACAAAATAACTATCATGAGACACTTGATTGACATAACCACATTGCAAATTAAAACCATGATGATAAGTTTCATGGTTATCATTACTCATTATAGCATACGTGTCATCACCATCACCATAAATAGGAGGCATGCAATCATCATAATAAATTTGCTCATCAAAACTTGGGGGACTAAAAATATCCTCTTCATCAAACATAGCATCCCCAAGCTTGTGGCTTTGCATATCATTGGCATCATGGATATTTAGAGAATTCATACTAGCAACATTGCAATCATGCTTTTCAATCAAGGAGCTATCATGAATCACCTTATAAATTTCTTCTTTCAACACTTCATCAAAATTTTCAGATTCATGATTTTCAAACAAAACTTCATAGAGATAATCAAGTGCACTCAACTCACTAGCAATTGGTTCATCATAATTTGGTCTTTTGAAAAGATTAGCAAGTGTATGAGGATCCATATCAATAGATTTTTACCAAGCGAAGATGCAAGCAAATAGAAGGCACACGGCAACACAAGCAAAGATAGCAAACAAGCAAACAAAAAGAGATCCGGCGAGAAAAAGTCGAACGAGAAAGAGGGCGAATAAAATGACAAATTTGGTGAAGTGCGGGAGAGGAAAACGAGAGGCAAATGGGAAAGAATGTAATTGCAAGGAGATGAGATTTGTGATTAGGAACCTGATAGATGTTGATGGTGTCTCCTCGGCGCCAAACATTGGCACGTAGAAGAGACCGCTTCCTCCCCGGCAACGGCACCAGAAATTCCTTTGACGTGGCTTTAGACTGCGTCGGTATTTCCCCAAAGAGGAAGGGATGATGCAGCACAGCGACGGTAAGTATTTCCCTCAGTTATGAAACCAAGGTATCGAACCAGTAGGAGGATCACCACCACTACGTAAACAGCCCCTGCACACAAAGAACAAATACTTGCAACGCGACGCGAAAGAAAGGTTGTCAATCTCTCTACGGTAAAAAGATAGATTAGGTAGTTATAGATTGAAGAGATAGATCTCTCAAGAACAAAAAATAAAAAGAGCAAATAAAAAGTGCAGCAAGGTATTTTTGGGTTTTTGGAATAATAGATTTGAAAACAAAACCAACAAAAAGATAGATCGGAAAGCAATATGTTGGAAAAGTAGACCCGGGTGCCGTAGGTTTCACTAGTGGCTTCTCTCATGAGTATAGCACACGGTGGGTGAACAAATTACTGTTGGGAAATTGATAGAAGATCAAATAATCATGACGATATCCAAGGCGATGATCATTATATAGGCATCACGTCCAAGATTAGTAGACCGAAACGATTCTGCATCTACTACTATTACTCCACACATCAACCGCTATCCAGCATGCATCTAGTGTATTAAGTTCATGGAAAAACGGAGTAATGCAATAAGAACGGTGACATGATGTAGACAAGATCTATTCATGTAGGAATAGACCCCATCTTGTTATCCTTAATAGCAACGATACATGTGTGCCTTGCTGCCCCTTCTGTCACTGGGAGAGGACACCGCAAGATCGAACCCATCACAAAGCACCTCTTCCCATGGCAAGAAAAATCGATCTAGTCGGCCTAACTAAACCAAAGATTCGAAGAAGAAATACGAGGCTATAAGTAATCATGCATATAAGAGATCAAAGAAGACTCAAATAATATTCATGGATAGAAACTCATCATGAACTCAAAATCCATCGGATCCCAACAAACACACCGCAAAAGTTGACATCAAATAGATCTCCAAGAGACCATTGTATTGAGAATCAAAAGAGAGAGAGGAAGCCATCTAGCTACTGCCTACGGACCCATAGGTCTATGGTGGACTACTCATGCATAATCAGAGAGGCACCAATGAGGATGATGAACCCCTCCATGATGGTGTTAGATTGGATTTAGAGGTTCTGGAACATGCGGTGGCCGGATGTGGTTTTTTCGATTCCTCTAGGGTTTCTGGAATATTTGGGAATTTATAGGCGTCAGAGGCGGTGGAGAGGGGTCCCGAGGAGGGCACACCCCATCAGGGCATGCCCGGGGCCTCTAGCGCGCCCTGGTGGGTTGTGGTCTCCTCGAGCCTCACCTCTGGCACTTCTTTGGCCCACTGGATGTCTTCTGGCCCAAAAAAATCTCCAAAAAGTTTCGTCACGATTGGACTCCGTTTGGTACTGATATTCCGTGAAGTAAAAAACAAGCAAAAACAACAACTGGCACTTTGGCACTATGTCAATAGGTTAGTCCCAAAAAATGATATAAAGTTGCTATAAAATGATTGTACAAGATCCAAGAATCATAATATAACAGCATGGAACAAGCAAAAATTATAGATATGTTGGAGACGTATCACTCAGTCCTCTATGAGTTTTAAAATATGGCCCTATGGTCTTATTTACTTTGACCCCTACATGTCCCCAATCATTGTGTGCATAATTAAGTCACACCATTGATCATGATTTTTTGAAGTTTTAGCATTTTGTGAACAAAAGGTCATTTGATCTTCACAAGCCTTCTCAAAATCCACCTTAAAGAGCAATGCATTATGTTTCTTATGATGTATTGTGTTCAAAGCCTCATGTAGTATCGCCACTCCCTCCATTATGTATCTTCCCTTAATAAAGGTTGTCTATGTAGGAGATATGATAGGTTCGATCAACCCACTCAACCTATTCATCAGGACTTTTGTGATGATTGTAAAAGTCACATTCAACCAACATATTGGTCTGAATTTTTGTATTTGTTTGGCATCAGCTACATTGGGGACCAATGTAATAATTCCATAGTTAAGTCTGGATATATTTAGGGCCCTTGAGTGGAAATCATCAAGACGTTTCTTGATATCACATTTCACAATCTCCCAAAATGTTGATAGAAATCAACAGGTAGTCCATCAGGACCATGACTTTTATTTATTTTTACATATTGAAGAAACTGAATGTAATTATTCCCTAGTAAAAGGTGTTACCATCTTAGCAGCATCTCGTGATGAAATCCCATGAGAATTCTGAATGTTTAAAGTCACTATAGAAGGATCAGCTTGCCCCAATATTTTTTTGTAGAAATTAGAAATGTATTTAACAAGCTCTTCCTCCCCTTCAATCACCCCTTCATGTTGAATTAAAGAGAATATCTTATTCTTTATTTTTCTTCCATTTTCTTTAGCTTGTTAATATCTAGTATTGATGCCTCCATCTTTAATTCTCCTTATCTTTATATCTCTGCAACCATTTCATCTCCTCTTTTTTTACGATTCTACCTAACCGATCTCTCAAATCTTTTTGTTCTGTTCTATCATGTGCAGTTAGCCCAAATTTCTCAACAAAAAAATCAATAATATCTAATTCTGAAAAATTTCCTTTTTTATTTCTTTGTACCACGCATCAGAATTTAAAATCCATCCTCTAAATTTTCTCCTTAGATTTCTTAATCTCCATTGCCATTACACAATAGTACTTCATTCATAATGTTCTGGCCGAATTTTAATAACAAATTCTTTGAAGCCTTCCCACAACATCCAAGAATTTTCAAACCTAAAAATAGGTCTATGATCATTTTTAACTCGAGTGTCTAAAATTAGAGGATTGTGATCAGATTTCCTCTCTCTCTAAAGCCTGAACCACATCTAGAGGATAATGTTCCTATCATTCTAGGCATATCAAGATCCTATCAAGTTTCTCATACGTGGGGTCAGATTGATTATTAGCCCAAGTAAATTTCCTCCCATTTAGGGGGAGTTCTCTTAAACCTATGTTTTCAATAATAGCATTAAAAACAAAGCTCTAGTGGTCATATCCAATGGGTTTCTTTTTTCGGTGCTATTTATAATCACATTAAAATAATCTCCAACCAAACAAGGAACAACATCATTTTCTTGATAAACTCTAGATAATTCTGCTAGATATGCAACTTTACAGGCCGCATGAGCATCTCCATAAAAAGTAATCAAATTTCAGAGAAATTTGGCATTTATATCAAATAAAGTAATTCTCAAAAAATAAGTCACTATCTCACTATGAATGACATCAAAATTATCATTATTAATGCCAACTAGGACCCCCCCCCCCTAGATCTCCCTCCTTGTGTGGACCACTTCCAAATAAATTTTATGCCCTCACATAGATTATGAAGTTCATTCTTATTAAAGTCAGGTTTTATAGTTTCCCGAATCCCTACAAAATTTAATTTGTTGTTACAACTGATATATTTAGGGAAAATTAAATTTATACCCTTAGTTGTGTCACAGTCGGTAGGTTTGCCCCTAGTTTCGAAAAACCCTCGTTCTTGCCCAAAAGACTTTGGTCATCTTATGTTTTTGCCCTTCCGTCTCAATTCCGTCCAGTTAGTCTCATTTGACCGTGTGTTGACCGTCTGTGGACTTTTCTTTGGACCATTTTGCCCCTGCTTCTTCACTCTCTAGCGAGACACTGGCAAGTGGGAGCCATCGATGAGAAACCCATCTCTCTCTCTCATCTCACTACCACCTGGGACCCACGACAAACCAAACCAAATATCTAATGGACATTGAAATTTTGTAAACATCACATCAGTTTCCCATCACATTTTGGTAAAATAATTAACACAACATTAATCAATTAAAACAACAATAATAACACAAAATATATCAGTCCCACATACAACTAATCAAACATTTGTCCACGACCACTAGTTAACCCCTAGCTAATTACATTGGTCAATGCTTAGAGGCCGCCCTCCATAGGAGGAGGATGAGCTCGCTGGAGAAAATGGAAACGGAGCCGTCGAATGAGAGAAGGAGGATGGGCTCGTCTATGTCATTGGAGTAGGATCCAGTGACATCGGTGCGACCGCGGCTGATACTTGTGATCTGCGTTGGGTTTTCCGTGAAGAGGAATGGGTTATTGCAGCACAAAGTGCGTACGTATTTCCCTCAGTTATGAAACCAAGGTTTATCGAACCAATAGGAATATCAATCCTCAACCTTCTTCAGCGGCTGCACACAAAAGAACAAACAACTTGCACCCAACGCGAGCAAGAGGGTTGTCAATCCCCTTGATCTCGTTATTTGCAAGCAAATGAGTTGTGTAGATAATTGTAAATTGCAAAATAAAATAAAAAGTAAATAAAGGCAGCAAGGTAATAGTAGCATTTGTAAATTTATAAGTGAATAGACCCGGGGGGCATAGTTTTCCCTAGCGGCATCTCTCATGTAGGCAGCATACGGTGGGTAACAAATTACTGTTGGGCAATTGATAGAAAAGCAGATAGTTATGCGATTTTCACGGCAATGATCATGTGAATATAGGCATCACATCCATAAAAAAATAGGCCGAATCCTGCCAGCACCTATTACTATTACTAGACTCATCGACCGCTATAAAACATGCATCTACAGTATTAAGTAAAACAGGGTAATGCATGGAGAATGATGACATGATGTAGACAAAGTAAATTCAAGCAATATGAATAAACCCCATTGTGTTATCCTTAGTAGCAACAACACAAAGACGCATCTTGTCCCCTACGTTATCACTGGGATATAGAAACTCGTCTGGTCGAACCTACTGCAACGCACCACTCCCACTGAAGATAGATAAATCTACTTGGCCAAAGCACATCAATAAATCGGAGAGCATTACAAAGCTATAACGATCATGCAAATAAGAATCTTAATATTCATAGGTGACTCAAATACTTTTCATGAATAATCTGAACATAAACCCACAATTCATCGGATCCCAACAAACACACCGCACAATAAGATTACATCGGATAGATCAAAGCGAAGATGCGATGATAATTGTATTGAAGATCAAGAGATAGAGAGATTGCCATCTAGGTACTAGCTATGGACCCGTAGGTCTGTGGTGAACTACTCACACATCATCATGAGGGCAGCAAGGTTTATGTAGAGGCCCTCCATGATCGATTCCCACTCCGGCAGGGTGCCGGAACGGAGCTCCAGATGGCCTCGTGGCGGAACAGAGACTTGCGGCGGCGTAAAAAGCGTTTTGGGACTGCCTCTAGGGTTTTTGCAATATATGAGAATTTGCCGCCAGGGGGCCACATGCCATCAGGGCGCCCCCAGGGCGTGCTCTGTTGGCTTGTGGGGCCCTAGTCCCCCAGCCTTCTTCCGAATCTCCCAGGTCTTCTTTTGGTCCAGAAAAAATCATTAAAAGGTTTCGTGGCAATTGGACTTCATTTGGTACTGTAAACCTGAGAAGTGAAAACATGCAGAAAACAGCAACTAGCACTAGGCACTGGGTCAATAGGTTAGTATTCAAAAATATTATAAATTGGGACCCAAAAAGTATCCTAGAATGATAATATATCAACATGGAACAATAAAAAATTATAGATACGTTGGAGACATATCAAGCATCCCCAAGCTTAATTCCTGCTCGTCCTCGAGTAGGTAAATGATAAAAACATAATTTTTGATGTGACATGCTATCCATTATGTAATCTTATGCATGTATGCTCATTGAGAAACGATGAATCAAAAAATATTAACATATCAATACACATAAGTATAAGAAACAAAATCATCAATCTTTCAAAGTATATGATCCTCAAAGAATGTTTACCCCCCATTCATATTATTATATTAGCAAGGCATGGCACACCACATTAATACAAATGTCAAGCACCACGGTGTCCAAGTCAGGCAATTGGATCGTACTTTTTCAATATGCATCAACTTTTTATTCTTCACGCAATACATGAGCGTGAGCCATTGGACATATCATTTAGGTGGAATAGAATATGGTGATAGATATAAAAGGGGCAGAAAGTGGAGAAGATAGTCTCACATCAACTAAGCGTATCAACGGGCTATGGAGATGCCCATCGATAGATGTCAATGCAAGGAGTAGGGATTACCATGCAAATGATGCACTAGAGCTATACATGTATGAAAGCTCAAATGAAGCTAAGTGGGGTGTGCATCCAACTTGCTTGCTCATGAAGACCTCGGGCATTTGAGGAAGCCCGTCATAGGAATATACAAGCCAAGTTTGTAATATGAAAAAGTAATTCCCACTAGCATATGAAAATGACATAACATGAGACTCTCTACATGAGGAACAAGGTGCCACTATGAGGCACAAGTGTGGTAAAGGATAGTAGCATAGTCCCTTCTCTCATTTTCTCTCATCATTTTTTTATTCAGAATGGTGGGATCATTTTGCCTCCCCCATGTTTATTTCCTCACTAGGAAAATGCTCTAAAAATGATGATCATCACACTTTTATTTACTTACAACTCGATATGAAGAACTGATATGAATATATGAATCTATATGAATGCCTCTGGAAGTATACCAGGATGTGCAATGATCTAGTGTGACATGTATCAAAAATATGATGAATGGTGGCTTTGCCACAAATACGATGTCGGATCTATATGATCATGCGAAGCAATATGATGATGAACGAACTAGTGATGTGAAGTGATGATGGAATTTGCATGGCAATATATCTCGGAAAGGCTATGAAAATGCCATGATAGGTAGGTATGGTGACTGTTTTGAGGAAGATATAATGAGGCTTATGTGCAACAGAGCGTATCAAGTCACAGGGTTTGTATGCACCGGCGAAAGTTGCACCGATCCTCAAGGTGAGAATGGTGAGATCGCGTATGTCTATGATTTTACATTAGTCATAAAGAACTCACATACTTATTGTAAAGTTTTATTAGATTTTATCAAAAATGAAAGTACTACTCGCATGCCCTGATACGTCTCCAATGTATCTATAATTTTTGCTTGTTCCATGCTGTTATATTATCATTCTTGGATGTTTTACAATCATTTTATTACAACTTTATATCATTTTTTGGGACTAACCTATTGACATAGTGCCAAAGTGCCAGTTGCTGTTTTTGCTTGTTTTTTACTTCGCAGAACATTAGTACCAAACGGAGACAAAACGCTTTGGGGATTTTTATGGATTTTTTACGGACCAGAAGAAAGAAGATGGGCCAAAGAACACCAGAAGAGGGGGCCCAGGGTGGCCATCACCCACCAGGGCGCGCCAGAGGCCCCCTGGCGCGGCCTGGTGGGGGATGGGCACCTCGGGCACCCCCTCAACCGACTATCGTGCCTATAAATTCCCAGAAAATCCAACTAGACGAGTCGACAAAACACAATTCCAGCCGCCGCAAGTTCCAGAACCGCGAGATCCAATCTAAACACCATCACGGAGGGGTTCATCTTCCTCATAGGTGCATCTCTGATGATGCGTGAGTACTCCACCATAGACCTATGGGTCCGTAGGCAGTAGCTAGATGGCTTCTTCTCTCTCTCTTATGATTCTCAATACAATGGTCTCTTGGAGATCTATTTGATGTAAACTTTTGCGGTGTGTTTGTTGGGATCCGATGAATTTTGAGTTCATGATCAGTTTCTATCCATGAATATTATTTGAGTCTTCTTTGATCTCTTATATGCATGATTACTTATAGCCTCGTATTTTTTCTTTGAATCTTTGGTTTAGTTAGGCCAACTAGATCGATTTTTCTTGCCATGGGAAGAGGTGCTTTGTGATGGGTTCGATCTTGCAGTGTTCTTTCCCAGTGACAGAAGGGGCAGCAAGACACGCATGTATCGTTGCTATTAAGGATAACAAGATGGGGTCTATTCCTACATGAATAGATCTTGTCTACATCATGTCATCGTTCTTATTGCATTACTCTGTTTTTCCATGAACTTAATACACTAGATGCATGCTGGATAGCGGTCGATGTGTGGAGTAATAGAGGTAGATGCAGGCAGGAGTCGGTCTATCTATCTTGGACGTGATGCCTATATAATGATCATTGCCTTGGATATCGTCATGACTATTCAATTTTCTATCAATTTCCCAACAGTTATTTGTTCACCCACCATGTGCTATACTCATGAGAGAAGCCACTAGTGAACCCTACGCCCCCCGGGTCTACTTTTCTATCATATTGCTTTCTGATCTACGTTTTTTGCAATCTTTGTTTTCAGATCTACAAAACCAAAAACCCAAAAACATATTGCTGCATATTTACTCTTTTTATTTGTGTTCTTGAGTGATCTATCTCTCCTATCTATCACTACCTAATCTATCTATTTACCGTAGAGAGATTGACAACCTCTCTTTCGCATCGGGTTGCAAGTATTTGTTGTTTGTGTGCAGGTGCTGCTTATTGGGTGGTGGTGATCCTCCTACTGGTTCGATAACCTTGGTTGCACTAGTAAGTGTGCACGTGCTATGCACGACATCATACTATATGTAATCATACCCAAAGAGTGGTTTTATTCGTCCAAAACAATGGTTTGGGAAGGTTTTCATTTATTGATCATCAAAATTACTTATGGCGAAGGATAAAAAAATACAGCCCGGTGCATGTAACTCTCGCTTGCGCGGTTCCGGGATAGGTCCGACCACTTAGGGTCTTTTGTATGTATCTTTTCCATGTAATTCCTGCAATTAATGCAAATAAAATAACTGAACCAATGAATTCAAAACAATAAAATGATAGTATGCAGTAAGCTTCAGGTTTCTTTTACCTAAAAAAAGGTTCAGATTTTTTTTATTGTATGCTTCACACTCATAGTTTTTTGTTGTTGCACGCAATTGTTTTTTTAAGAGGTTTTTTTTAGGAAAGTTTTTTTAAGAGATGCTTCAACTCATCACGCCACTACGCCAGACACAGAAGTTCCATGTTTTTTTAAGGGAACCGGCCAACCCAACAAGGAAAAAAAAAGGCACCCATCTCTCGCATTATTCTTCACCCGATCCCCTTCCCTCTGGTTCTCGCTCAAGTCTGAGTTCTCGCCCTCTCTCAGATCAGATCGCGCCCAAGTCTTCGGTACCGGTAGCAATACCGTGTGCCGCCGCCTCATTGACTACCACCTGCGCCACCCTCCACTGCAGATCTGCAGCGCCTTTCCTCCCTCCCGGGTTGTACTACTCTAGGCGAACCCTATCTCCCTGCCGGTCTACACCTCTGGGCGAGAAGCCGTTGCTCGCTCTTGGGTCGGCTGATCAGGGCCAATACCTCCCTCACGTGGACTTGGACAACGACTGAGGGTCATGTGACCTATCCATGTGAGGCATGTTATTGTTGTGAAAGTAACTTAACATTCTGAATTTCAGGTCGACAAAGGTTGCAGGAACTGTTCGCCCTTTTTCCTACCGCTTCGCGCCACCTGCCATCCCGAGGCCAAGTACATCGCAAGAGAGGAGTACCTTCGGTTGGCTCATTCTGAAGCACCTTGGGTCTGGATATGACCGCCGCCCTGTCGGATGATCCATCAGAGAGCGAGGGGTCTTGAAGCTTACAAAGCATACATGGAGTTAGAGAAATGCTCCTTATAGTTGAAGTTTAACGTTTCTTTTGTGTGTGTGGGTTGTTTCTACGTCATGTGGAGAATTACTCCAGATTTGCAATGGAAGACTGCTACTATGCACCACATATCATCTATCTGATTTGAGTGTCATACACATATCGGATAGAAACTGTCTTATGCACAACTAACTTGCAATGAAAATGGTAATAATTTGCAAGTGTGGTTGTGGGCAATGCTTTGAAGTCAATGGAATGAAATGCCCGTATTTTGTTGACAAAATTGTAACTTTTTGTCTATTTTCTGCAATGGAAATACAATTATTTTGTTGATGTATCATTAACTTTATCCTACTCTGTAATTTTCATTTAAAACACCAGTGATTCTGCCTATACTTGCAATGTGCTTGGTGTGTATTGTTCATATTCAGTGGAACATGACACAAGGAAGTTTGCTCAGTTTGGGATTTCACTCACATAAAGTAGTTTGACCAGCATGGCATATTACGACTCAAATAATAAGAGCACAGGGTTAACTAACTTTTTACATAAAGGAGAAAGCTTTGCTACAAAACACTGTTAAACATAATGCAATCTTCAAAGACAATCCACCTGGTGCCATCAGGGATGTCATCTACAAGAAAACAATGGCACCTACAGAGCAAAACTATTCCTAGCTCCAAAAGGCACAACAAAATGTCATTTGCTATTTAGGAAGAACATACTGCTTTGCATTGGTTCATGTTGCCCTCACCAAGAGTCCGGCTATACTACAGATCATACTGTACAGGGAGTGACCGCTGCATCATTTATCCGAAAAATACATCTCTTACTGCAAATCCATGGTTTCACACGCCCAAGTACCTGAAGCGCCACCCAGTCCAAGATCAGCCAGTCTGCAATTTACAAAAACATTCAGAAGTACTATCATATTAAATAATTGAATGGAAAATGAATAAAATGCTTCCTTATAGTGCAAATTTAAATGGTGATCAACATACCTACGTTAACAATAGGGTGTTATGAAACAAGGAAAATCATGATCATATACTTGCAGCAAAATGTAATGTTGCACTTTGTGCATTTAACATAACAAAACATCCTTATAGACAATATTTTTTGTACTTTTCCCTGATGGATCGATGTCCTTGCTTGGCTTGGCAAGTATTCTTGTTGTATGCCTTGATACTCCTCTAGACAAAGCAACATACAGTTGGTCGTGAGAGAACACATGTTCTGGAAGGTAGATGCCAGCATTTGGAATGGTTTGACCCTGCGCTTTATTGATTGTCATTGCAAAGCTAAGGCGGATAGGAGACTGCTTTCTTTTAAACTTAAAGGGAAGCACATCATCTTCAGAGGGGTAGAGAGGAATTCGTGGAAGAAATACTCGCTTTCTAGCATGGTGTCCTCCTATAATTTCTGCATCAATAGCATTATCTTGAAATGCCTTAATAATAAGCCTCGTGCCGTTGCATAGCCCATTAGACGGATCCAAATTGCGAATCAATATCACAAGATTCAATCTGAGTATGTGTGGAGGCAGGCCATTAGGTGTGAGAGAATTCAGGAATTCGGGTGGGTAGTGATTTTGTGTGTCATCCACTGCTGAATCAAAGCTATAGTAGACTTTCTCTTCCCCAGGAAACCGCTTTATAAGCATCCCATTTAATTCATCCACATACTCATTTTTTGTGGAAAGAATGGCACGGGAACTAATATAAGATGTTAATCCTCCATTCTGGTAAAGTAAAGGAAATACATCATCGATTAAGTTGTTGATGGAGGTTTTTGAATCTGTATATCCCACAACTATATCTTCTGGTAGACGCACATAAGAAAATCCGAGAACCATGGATCAGACTGTGCTCTCATATTGCGGCGGAGTTTTATTTGTTTTATATCCTTCCAGAGATAAGACTTTTGAAGTGTAGCATTTATAATCTGCGCTTTAGTGCCATGCCTAACAACAGGAAGAACTTGTCTGAAATCTCCTCCAAACACTACTACTTTTCCTCCAAATGGCGATCTACATCCCGTAATATCTTGGAGGGATCTATCAAGTGCCTCGACAGCTTGTCGTTTTGTCATAACAACTTCATCCCAAAATATTAGAGATGCTCTTCGAAGTAATTCTGCAGTCCCACTTTGCTTACTAAAGTTGCAAACAGTGTCTTCTTGAATATTTATTGGTACTTTAAATCTGGAATGGGCAGTCCTACCACTGGGCAAAATAGAAGCTGCAATCCCAGATGTTGCTGTTGCAATGGCTATAAGTCCCATAGAGCGCACTTTAGCCAGTAAAGCTTTATACAAATATGTCTTCCCTGTACCTCCTGGACCATCAATAAAGAATACTTTACACTTGTTATGCAATACATGGTCCATTATCTCATCAAAAGCAAGTCGTTGCTCACTATTTAGGCTTGTGTACAACTCTAAGTCCTCTTTAGTAACTGTAATAGATAGTTCCTCGGATAATTCTCTCCTATTTAAGCTTTCCAAATCATCGGTATCCACCAATTATGGAAGGTCAAATATCCTGATGTCCTTCCCCATAGAATATAGCAAATCACCAATATCTCTAAGGACCATTTGTTCAATTGATTCATTAGTTATGCCCTCTTTCTGAAAATCATCACACATCGCCTCAAAGTGTTTTTCCCATAATGCACGAACATTTGTCACCTCACAGAAAACCAAAATGGTTGCAAAGAGTCTTCTAAGTGCAGATGGCATCTGAAATGTTGCAGCTTTGGTGAGACAGTCAGAAATACTTTCATCTGCTTCAATGAGACCTCTTTTTTCTGCAGCCTCTCTAAATGTTGAGAAAACAATACCTCCAAAAGTATGCAAATACTCAAATGACGTAGGTCCCCTCACATGATTTAGCAACACTCTCAAGTAATAACGCTGTCCTTCTGTGGGGTGAGCATCCACAAGCCTACCTACTTGAGTTCTCTTCATACGACGTTTCCATCTCTTATGTGTTTTGTCCCACACATAGAACTCGGGGAATTCCTTACATAAAAAATTTCTAGCATAATTATCAATTGTATTCATTCTGAAAAACTCAGTAAGCATGGTCTTAGAAGATGATTCCCGCCTTATCACATTCTCTAAGTTATCAGAACCCTTATAACTTTCCACATGCATGTTTGGCAAATGCACTTGTAATTATAAAACAGAAGGATACATCTCACTGAGATTGAAGGAATAAATCCTCCATATTGCTTCTGGAGGTGATATAAATCTTGCATCTCTATACTCTCGAATTTCATCAATAACTACATCTCCTGCAGCTTGTACGATAAAAGAGGCACGGTCATGACCCTTATAGATTGGCTTGGTTCCAACTCTTTTTTTATCTCTTCCCAATTTGGATTGCACGTCATTGTAAGAAATATATCTAGTTTTCCAAATCGCTGGACCAAAGCCATGGCATCTAGATACCTCCGACGCATGTCCCGTGGACCCCCAATGAAAGTGGGAGGAAGCACAATGCGCTTGCCTATCATGCATGCACGTGTCTCGCCAGCTACAACACTATCAACCAGTCCTTGATACAAATCTGCTCGTATGAGTCTCTGATTTGATGGCTTCAAATAAAATGCTAATCTTATAGATTCAATCTTAATGTACATATCAACAATATATTGTTGAGTAAGTCGCTTTCCATAGAGTAAGACATTAAATTCCCCATCCCGAATTTGCAGTTTATAACAAAAATATTCCCTTGGTGAAACACATGAACCAAAATTGCAATCTAGCCCTACATAGAGGGGAAAATGAATATTTATATTAGATACATTAATTTTAAAACATTAGAATGACTGCTCGATTGTCATAAGAGAATGCATTTTACCTTCTTCGCTCGATTCTTTTTCTTGATGTTTATTAATAACAGAATGTGCTCCCACTTTTGGAATACCCAAGTTCCACCCAACTTCCCCGTTAGGGAAAAATAGTGGGTAAGATAGTGGGTCATAACAACCATGGTACCCTCTTATGTATTGTGGATTATTTGATTTTCCATATACCATTATGCTCCTATCAAAATGGCATTGAGGGTCATTTCCCTCTACCCAGATTGCTGCTACTTGTGACGCAGTAGGTGCATTATATACCCGCTGATCTAAAGAAATACTTGTGTTCAGCTCAATTTTGTACTCATCAAGACTTGACACTGAACCAAGGCTTTGAAATGTTTGGGCGTATGGATTTGATGAAAGTATACGTACCCATTTTTTAATAAGAGCCCTATCAAGATTTGGCTAGTGACGAAACCTATGTTGCAAATCTGCATCTGTGTCATAAAAGTATAACTGCAAATGTTTGGGGCCATCTTCCATTGGAACCAATTGGTCAATTCGGTGATAAATTTGTCCTTGTGCACGGAAAGTGTATACACCAGACCTTTTATTGCAATATCGTTGGTCCAAAATAACACCAAGTGAGGTAAAAGAGAAGTGAGAATTGAAGTACCGTATGTTATCTTGGATGTACTTTGATTCTGGATCTTGGCTCGTGTACAATTGACGTATTTCAGCGGGAACATGGGGTATTGCTATCTTGACCCTTCCGCCCATGCAACAAAATGTTGGTTTCTCAAACTGGAACCTTTTAGCATTGCAATGAATGCAATTAGGGGTTGGCTTCAACACATGATGACCAGCGGGTAAATTTTGATATATACGGTCGTACGGGTCAACTTGTGTTCCACAAATTTCAGTGTTTAGTTCTCAATATGAAAGATATTCAAAAGCTGCCATTGTTTAAAAAAAAGAAAACATTAATGTAATGATAATAAACACATTATATTTATTTATTAAATAATATACACATACTTATTTTTTACCTTGTCCGATGAATACATTTCCCTCTTCATCTTCATCACTGTTTTCTGTCATATCTTCAGCTTGCCCAGGTTCATCTATAATATCATTTCACGGAAATTAGATGTGTTAGTATAGATAGAAATAGAACCAGAAATATATACAATATAGCATAGATAGATACAGAAACCGAAATTGTTGTTCCATAGCTTAGAAGTTACCTACCTTGTACAGCAGGAAAATTATCCCTTGGCATGTAAATGGTGTTGTCATGGTCTTCTTTCTCTCTGGTGACATGGTGTTGCATTTGCACAGGGACATATTGGTCAAGCAAGTCACTTGTATATCCATTTTCCTTTCCTGCAGTGCTACAACATGCAGTGCCACACGAAAATTGTGAAGCACTGATACAACTTAGCCCATTAGACAGTCTTCTTCTCTTAGAATCATTTCCCATGTCCAAGTATGTTGCTGCTGCCTGCTTATCTTTACCAACGGTTGTTGACACATGACCACATCTCCTTTTTCTATACATAGAAGATTCTGTAGCACTTCTACAACTCGTACCATCAGACGATATTCTTCTATTGTCCTCACCAATCAAGTACGTTATCGGTGTCCGGTTTTGTGAATCAGTAGTTTCAGAAGTACAATGTGATGTGGATAAACCAGATGGATTTACCATGATCTGCCTTCCAATAACTGGGTTGACTAAACTTTCTTGAAAGATAATTTTCTCAAATGAAGGCATGCTTGGATCTCCAAATGCGGCCACTGTAGTGATATAAATAAAGTTGCATGATGAGAGAAAGGTTATATATTGAAGCACACATGTTTTAGATGTTTTTTGGTCAAACTTATCATTTATTGTTGAACTGTACCCAGGAAACATTGCCGGTTCACACCATTTACAATGATATTATCAACAAAAAATAATACCAATTAAATTAAAAAAATACTGTCGGAAACGACACCTATGGGATCGCGTGGATCCCTTTACGGTTCGGCAGGAAGAAAGGCTCGCACAAAGAGCAGATCCAACGATCAACACAAGGGATTTTTACCCAGGTTCGGGCCGCTGAGAAGCGTAAAACCCTACTCCTGCTTTAGTATATTGGATGTGTTTAAACCCTGGTTCTAGGAGCGCTTGTGATGAACAGTACACAGCAGCTACACACGCAGAACGGGCCAGAAGAAGATCATCCTCCTGTAGCTACGCCTTGAGCCTCCTTTTAAACGTTTGAAGGGGTCACCAACAGTGGCGTACAGTGCATACATGAGGTGTAAAAGTAGCTACAGTGTTATCATACCTAACACTGACGGTTTAGGACAAATGCATTTAATGCTCCGTTGAGGTGTCCCTTAGCTTCTTGGGGACGGGAAAAGGGACCGTCCCATCAGCACCGCTTAAGCCCAACGCCGTTAGCGTCCTGACACGTTACCAGGAGGACAACAGCTAAAAGACAAGCTGGTCGCTGCGCTGGAGCGATGACAGGGTGGCGAGGTCTTGCCGGGTGCAAATCTTGCCGGGGCTGCGAGCCATCCAGGCAAGATCTTGCCGGGGCTCCAGCCTTCGGTCTTCTACCTTCTGAGTATTGTCTCAAATACTCCTTGATAATCTTGAACTTGTACTTAGTTATCTCCTGGCAGACCTTGCCGCTGGTATGGCTTCGACTGCCCGTGCACAACTACGGGGTACTAAAGACCCAAACTTTAGTGCACCGACAGGAGCCCCCGGGCCTAGGCCATACACGATGCGAGGCATTGTTGGGCTAGGCCCAAACAGTGCACGGGCACGCGTGGCAAGAATTAACTGTTGTACTCATTCCGTTTACTGCGCCCCCCACTACGCGCGTTGAATGCGCGACGTGGGAGACGTGGGCGGAGCGGCCGTTACAGCCGCGCGCTCGCAAAAGCGCTATTATATTGATTAGTAAAGAGGCTGCCCCACGCCTTCCCCATAAAAAGGAATCCGCAGAGGCGCTGCTCATTTACCTCATGTCTTTTCCAATCTGGGAACCGCCGTCATCTTCTTCCTTGAGCCCGAAACAGAGTCCCTCCCACTCATCCGCCGCCTCCACGCCCTCACCGTCCTCGGCCTCCGCCCCCATAGCCACCATGCCGCCCAAGACGAGCAAGGGCAAGGAGGTGGAAGCCGCCGTCCCGGAGAGCAAGCTGGCGAAGATGCGGAAGGAGCACGTCGTCTTCCCCCCGGTGCTCGATGCGAGCACCCTGAGGGAACGATACCAATGCATGTGGGCGAAGGAGACGAAGGCGCATCCTGCAACTCTCGTGAGCGCAGGTTCTTCCAGGGGTGGCCCAAACAAATATCACTTCTTTGCCAATTACTTTTACTGCGGGCTCTGCCCCCCGTTCTCTGATTTCTTCAACGATATCATGCTCACATACGGCTTCCAACTCTTGGATTTTACGCCGAATGTCGTGACGTGTATGTCAGTTTTCGCTCATCTTTGCGAAAACTTCGCCGGAGTAGTCCCTAGCACAGCCCTTTTCCGCCATTACTTCATTGCCCGCATCCAGAAGGGTGAGGCCCTTTCTGGTTCCATCGCTTGGATCCCACGGCCAGGAAACAAGGAAGTATACCCAGACGAGGCCTACCGCGAGAAGTGGGATGAATGGCGGGCCAAGTGGTGCTGGATTCAAGAGACAAAGGTCCGGTCCTTCTGCTTGCCGTGGCAAACGAAGATGGTGCGCGGCAGCGACTGGAGCGCCCTCGATCCTGACGATGAGAAGCTCACAATCGCAACTACCAGGATTCACCGCCTCAGAGCCGCCGGGCTCACAATAGAGATGATAGGCACTGATTTCCTTCGCCGGCGCATCGCTCCTCTGCAGAACAAAGGGAGGCTAGCTTGGGAATTCCGGAACGCGGCAGACATCATGAGGCTGCGCCCTGGGCTGAACAATAATTTGACGTTCCTGCAGCATGCAGCTCTCTACTAGAAACTCTTTAGGACAGATGCGGTAAGCAGGCTGCCGGCAAGCATAGTCCCTTTGTGCAATAACTCCGCTCTGGCCTCAATCATCGCCATGATGCCGGTGTTTGATGCTCACAGCCTTGACGGGACCTGGATCGAGCCATCTGCAGAGCAGGCACATCAATTCTTTGATAACCCGTCGAAGAGGGCCATCCACGCAGAAGAAAACCTTGTCCGCCCCACCACTGATGAAGAGGTGGCGTACATCGCCAGCAGGGCGGAGGAGGCAAATCTTGCTACGGAGGCCGGCAGCGCTGGCTTCGTCGAAGGGGAAACCAGCGAAGGCGAAGTGTTGTCGGAGGAAAATCTTGCCGGGCAGGGCGAGGTTGCCGGGAAGCAGAGTGGCACTGCTGCCGGGGGCACATTTGCTGAAGACATAGCTGAGGAGGAACTGCACGAGGAGTTCCCAGCTCTCGAGCCGAGGAAGAGGCGTGCTCTTCGAAAAGTCACCTCTGGTGCCTCTGCCCGCCAGCCTTCCTCGAGCGGTGAAGCCTCCGGCAAGGATGCTGCCGGCAAGGCTGCGCAGCAACCCGCCGCAGCTAAGCGACCCAGGACCGCCCCTTCCCCTTCTCCGGCAGACGCCGCGGCGGAAGTCGACTTCGACCTCTCTGCCTTTAGCTCCGAAGAAGAAGAGTAAGAGCCCTATCACATCTCTTAATCCCTGAATTTCGATTCTGCTTAACTAATTTGTCTTGCTTTGGCTTGTTTCTGCAGAGATGACACAGAAACATTGGCACAAAGGGTAGCGAAGAGGGCAAAGACTTCAACGGGCGATGAGCCGCCGGCAAGCACCTCAGGTGCGCCAGAGCTGATTAACATCAGCCCGGAGTCCAGCCTGCGACGCAGCCCCCGGCGCAGCCCCCAGCGTGAGTCCTATACTCATTTTCCGCTGGCAAGTGCCGGGGTGTGTACCTTCACTGCTAACATCACCGGGCGTGTAGGAGTGGAGCGACAACAAGGAGTACCAATGGGGGCCGTCCCTGATGCGCCGCCTCCGTCAGCTACGCCGCCCAGAGATGAGTCTTCGGCGAGCGAGCTTTACCGCGATGAAGAGGATCCGGCAAGCACAGGCACTGGCAACCCTTCTCAGCAGCTCGACACAGGTAAACCGCTCGCCTCAGAGTACTTGTCACTTTTCTTTCTTTTTGTCTTCTTGAACTTCTTCCTCAGCCGTATTTTGCTTGTTCTCTTGGCCTCCAGACCTTCCCTAGACGGAGCGCATGGACGTTGATGCTGTTATCGAGGAGACTGCCAAGGATGCTGCCGCCGAGGCCGACAGGATTGCCACTGAAGAGGCCGCCAAGAATGCCGCCGCCGAGGCCGCTGCCGCCGAGGCCGCCAAGAGTGCTGCCGCTGAATCCGCCAGAGCCGCACAGGAAGAAACCGCCAAGAAGTCTGCCAAGAGGGCCGGCAAGGAGGCTGGTGACCATACTGACGGCATTCCTGCCGCAAGAGCGCCAGGCGCTGCACAGGCCACGGAGCCCCCAGCCGCCGAGGAGGCGACTGTTGAGGATCGACCGTCAACATCCAGCGCTCCCCCGCCAAGCAAATACCTCAAGGTTGGCGACAACCTGTTCGTCAACATTCCAGGGATGGCAAGCATTGGGGTGCCAGCTGAAGGGGAAGTCTTCGACAAGGAAGTCATCACCGCTGCCGGGCTCGAAATTGTTGACGAGCCATGTGCTAGCAGCAACAAATCTGAAGAAGAGAAGCTCCTCCAGGCCATGAGCGGCAACTTCCAGAAGCTCCAAGCACTTCACCGCGCCCGGAAAGAGAAGCTGGATTCCAGGGCGGCAGTTGTCGAAGCAGCGGAAGCAAATCTCCAGAAGCGCGTCGAGGAAACGCAGGTCTGGTATGCTGAGGCCCTTCAGGAGCTGAGGACGAGTCAAGAGCAGCTGAGCCAAAGCTGGAACGAGCTCCTCTTGAAGCAGTCTGATGTTGAGAAGGCACAGGAGGAGGCCAAACAAAAGGCCGCTGCAGAGGAAGCACGCTTGAGAGAGCTCCGTGTCGGGATTGAGGCTCATGACGACGACCTCACCGCTCGCGAGAAAACACTTGCCGACAAGCTCCGCGCCAAGGACGAGGAGATTGAAAAGCTTGTCGCACAGCGGACCCAGGAGCTGGAGCAGAAGCACAAGGAGACGCTTGAAGCTCTGGTCACGGATCACGCCGGCAAGCTGAAGGAAGCCGTCGATGCCGCCGAAGCTGCAAAGGCTGCCAAGAACTTGCTAGAGGAGAAGGTGAAGAAGCTGGAGGCGGATCTTGAGGACCACGGCAAGAAGATCTCGACGCTCGAAGCCGAGAGAGATAAGGCTCTCCACAGCTTGATGGAGACACAGGTCGCCGTGTCCGAGATGACCCAGCAGCTCACCTCAGCCAAAGAATCCATCGCCGATCTGGAGCTAAAGCTGACCACGCTGAAGGAGACTCTTGAGACCGCCAAGGCTCGTGAGAGGACCCTGATCAAAGACCTCCAGGATGAGAGGGACCTGCTCAAGAGCGCCGCCGCCACACACAATAACTATGTGGCAGGTGTGCAGGTCTGGACTGAAAAACTCGTCGACGTTACGGAGAAGCTTGCCGCACAACTGTCCACCATGGGCCTGCAAGGCTTTAGGTATTCTTTTGACGACACGGTGTCCACAAGCGTCAAGCTGACCATGTTCTTTAACCGTATGCTTGAAGCCCTGGAGCAGCTTCACTCTGACCGAACAACCCATCTGGCCAGCGAATCACGCAAGCTCTGCCAGGCTGTCCTCCGCAAGGTGCTCGTCAAAGTGGTGCACAAGAACCCCGGCATCAAGCTCTCCAACGTCTTCGACCGCTTGCCGAAGGATGTGGACGTCAAGGCACTTGAGGAGCTTGTCGCGCCCATTGTTGACAGGGTGAGCCAAGTCAAGAGGGTTGAGGGCGATCGCCGGGATTAGCTGCTTTACTTCTCGTCGCCGCCACTATTCCATGTCAAAGACAAATTTTCCTTATGTTAGAATCGCGGCATCTATTTATGTAATATAACTTGCTATGTTCTGTATGAATGGATGTCATTCCCCTTGCTTAATTTCTTTCTGTATGGTACTCGCCCTACGCTTTGTTGGAAACTTGCCGGTGCGCACAACCTTGCCGCGAGCGCTAGGTGTGGGACTTTAGCAGCCTGCTAGAGGTGCCGCTGCCGGCAAGATACCTTAGCGTTTTCAGTGCAGCCACTTAAGCTATTGAGCGGACTCGAAACAGAGTAAGGGCGCAACTGATCATGACAAGGTTCCCTTCGCGTGCAGGTTTTCCATACATAGACCGAAACCGTTCAAGGAGAATAACCTTACAAAACAAAAATTTGTTCAAAGTTTCTGCAACTTAGCTTTTGTTGCTGTACTCCTTCCGACAAGATGTCAACCTTGACCGTCGCCTGCTGGTATCCATACCATCCTTTCCCCTCGGCAAACTTGTACGCGAGGGAACCTTCTGTCCTTTAAGAAAAAGAAAGAAGAGAAAATAGAGATATGGAACCTTGGCGGTTCGTTAATGCTTACCAGAAGCAAGTGTAATACAATATCTCAGATATGCATGCACATAAGTAAACATGAAAATCGACAAGAATTGTAAAACACTTAGGCTTTATTCAACTATGCACAGGGTCTGCGCCTGGCTTTGTACAAAGGATTACATGCTTCATCGGCAAGACTTGTACAAAAGGTGGTTGCCGGGAGACCCGGCAACCGCGCCTTATGGATAGAACTTACGAAGATGTTCGATATTCCAGGAGTTGCTCACTGGAACGCCATCTTCGGTCTCCAGGCGGACTGCGCCAGGCCTGTTGACTCGCACTACCCGATAAGGGCCTTCCCACTTCGGCGTCAACTTGTTAGAATTCTTGGCCGACTGAACGCGCCGAAGAACAAGGTCGCCTTCCTCAAGACTTCGGGCATGAACCTTGCGGCTATGGTAGCAGCGCAAGGCTTGCTGGTAGCGTGCAGCTCGCACAGCAGCCTGAAGATGATCTTCCTCAAGGAGCAATGCGTCATCTTGCCGCAGCTGCTCTTGCTCGAGCTCATCATAGGCGAGCACTCGAGGTGACCCGTATGTGAGTTCCGTGGGGAGAACTGCTTCCGCCCCATATACTAGGGAGAAGGGTGTCTGGCCCGTGGCTCGATTCGGTGTCGTTCTGATTGACCAAAGAACCGCCGGTAACTCATCAATACAGCGTCTTCCGCACTTGCGCAGCTTGTCGAAAGTTCTTGTCCTGAGACCTCGCAACACTTCAGCATTTGCCCTTTCCGCCTGGCCGTTGCTCCTCGGATGAGCAACAAAAGCAAAATAGATCTTGCCGCCAAGGTCTTGGACATACTACATGAAGGTGTGGCTCGTGAACTGTGTGCCGTTGTCAGTGATGATCCTGTTAGGTACACCAAAATGGCAAACTATTCCTTTGAAGAACTTGACGGCTGACTGTGCTGTCACCTTTCTCACTGCTTCCACTTCCGGCCACTTTGTGAACTTGTCGATTGCGACGTACAAGTACTCAAATCCCCCGGTAGCACGGGGAAAAGGGCCCAATATGTCGAGCCCCCAGACCGAAAATGGCCAGGAAAGAGGGATTGTCTGAAGAGCTTGAGCTGGTTGATGCAATTTCTTCGAATGGAACTGGCACGCTTCACACTTGGTTACTAGTGCAGTTGCATCCTGGAGAGCAGTGGGCCAAAAGAAACCTTGCCGGAATGCCTTACCAACAAGAGCTCTTGAGCCTATGTGGGAGCCACATATGCCTCCATGAATCTCTGCCAACATCTCCAGTCCATCCTCCCGAGGAATGCACTTCAATTTCACACCGTTCGGTCTCTTTCTGTACAGAACGTTGTCCACGAACTGGTACATACTAGACTGACGGGCTACTTTTTCCGCTTCTTCCTGCTCTTCGGGGAGTTCTCCTGTCTGAAGGAAAAGGACGATGTGCTGTGCCCATGCTGGCGCGTGGGGCTCGACAACAAGGACTAAATGCATGTCTTCTGCCGTGGGAGTGTTTGTCTCTACAGCAAAGGCTCGAGGCCCTGCCGGAGCCTGTCGCTCCCCGGCAAGCTCGGCGGGAGCGTTTGTCTCTACGGCAAGAGCTTGAGGCCCTGCCGAAGCCTGTCGCTCACCGACAAGCTTGGGGTTGTTCCCGGCAACTTCTTTCCGGCGGCCTCTGGGAGATCTGCCGGGAAATACTTGCCGGAACTTGACTTCCTTCTTTTCTCTTGTCCCATCGATGGTGCTACGGATGGTTGAGTCAATCGGAGCACAAAAGTTCCTGGTTCCACAGGTAACTTAAGGGCAACGCGCTTTGATAAGTCATCAGCAATGTTGTTTTCCTTACGAGGAACGTGCTCCATTTGCAGACCGTCAAAACGCTCTTCCAATTTCCTCACTTCATCGACATAAGCTTCCATTAATGGACTTTGATAATCTTTGTTGACTTGCTTGACGACAAGCTGCGAATCACCTCTGACGATGAGCTTCCTGATCCCAAGGTCTGCCGCGATCCTGAGACCGGCAAGCAGCCCTTCATATTCTACAGTGTTGTTTGTCGATCTCTCCTGGGGAAAGTGCATCTGAATCACGTATTTGAGGTGCTCTCTGGTGGGTGCGACAAGCAGCACACCAGCACCGGCGCCTTGCAGCGAGAAAGCCCCATCAAAATTCATAATCCATTCTTGATTCGTTTCCTTGCCGGGGAGAGTTGTCTCCGGAATCTCTTCGTCTGGCGTTGGGGTCCATTCTGCAATGAACTCTGCCAAAGCTCTGCTCTGAATAGTTGAAGTACTTTCAAACTTGAGACCAAAACTTGAAAGTTTCAAAGCCCACTCCACAATCCTGCCGGTCGCATCTGGATTTCGCAAAATCCGCTAGAACGGAAAGCGAGTGACGACGGTGATCTCATGTGCCTGAAAGTAATGGCGCAGCTTCCTCGATGCCATAAGGGAGCTGACAAAATAAACTGGGCGCTGCACCATCTTCTTCTTCTTCTTCTGTGTTGCCTCATTTGACTGCGCAGATCCTGCCTTGTCAGCACCTAACTCTGCCGGGGAAGGTCCCAGCTCGTCACTTGGCGGTCTTGCCGCTGCCGCTGCTTCTTCGTCAACTTCTCTCTCTGCCACTAACGCAACACTCACCACTTGATTCGTTGCCGCTAGATATAGCAGCAACGACTCTTGTGGTTTTGGCGCGACTAGTACTGGCGGAGAGGAGAGGTACCTCTTCAAATCTTGCAGCGCTGCCTCCGCCTCCGGAGTCCATTTCATTGGACCTACCTTCTTCAAGATTTTGAAAAAGGGTAGGGCGCGCTCAGCAGATTTTGAGATGAACCTACTCAAAGCAGCAACGCAGCCGGCAAGACAACGCACATCCTTGACACGTCTTGGCGCTTCAATTTGCTCAATTGCCTTGATCTTGTCGGGATTTGCTTCAATTCCACGCTGAGATACAAAGAACCCGAGAAGCTTGCCGGATGGGACACCAAACACACACTTCTTAGGGTTGAGCTTCAAGTTGATCTTGCGCAGATTTACAAATCTTTCTTCTAAATCTGATATGAGCGTCGCCTTGTCCTTGGTTTTGACCACTATGTCATCCATATAAGCTTCCATATTTCTATGTAGCTGGGGCTCAAAACCAATCTGGACTGCTCTTGCAAATGTAGAACCAACACTTTTCAACCCGAAAGGCATACATAAGAAACAATACGTACCACATGGGGTGATAAATGCGGTCTTCTCTTCGTCTTCCTTTGACATGAAGATCTGATGATACCCTGAATATGCATCAAGAAATGAAAGCAAATCGCAGCCGGCAATGGAGTCCACAATCTGGTCGATACGCGGCAAGGGAAAAGGATCTTTTGGACAGGCTTTATTGATGTCTGTATAATCAATACACAGCCTCCATTTTCCATTCGCCTTGCACACTACAACCGGATTGGCTAACCATGTTGGGTGGAGCACTCCTCTAACCAAACCTGCCGCTTCCAACTTCTTGATTTCCTCAGCAATAAACTGTTGCCTCTCCAAAGCCTGCTTCCTGACCTTCTGCTTGACGGGCCGCGCATGAGGACAGACAGCAAGGTGGTGCTCAATTACTTCCCTGGGAACACCGGGGATATCAGATGGTTGCCATGCAAACACATCGATATTCGCCCGCAGGAAAGCAACGAGCATGCTTTCCTATTTGTTATCGAGGGTGGAACTTATGGTGAAAGTTCCTCCCGTACCATCCTCCTTGGCGGGCACCTTCTTGGTCTATGGTGGAGCTGCCTTGGACTTCTTGCTCTTGCCGGTGGAGCTCTCTGGCACATCCTCAACGGGAGCGCAGCACTCCGAGGAGGCGCGCTTGCCGGAGTGAGTGCCAGAGGTCTTGCCGGTCTTCTTCCCCCCGGGAGCTTCAGCGGTAGGAGCAAGTGCCTTGGTGGCAGATGCTGCAACTGCCTCCCGGTAAAGCTGGTCGGTGCAGATAAGCGCGTCTTTCTTGTCGGAGTTGACAGTGATCACGCTTATCGGCCCGGGCATCATCAATACATTGTAAGCGTAGTGCGATGCCGCCATGAACTTGGCTAACGTTGGGCGGCCAAGGATCCCATTATATGGCAATGGAATCTTGGCGACGTCGAAAACAATCTTCTCTGTTCTGAAGTTCAGATCACTACCAAATGTTACTGGCAGTGTGATCTTACCCTTCGGCTGGCTCCTCCCTGGATTGACCCCTTGAAACGTGCCCGTTTCCTCGAGATCATCATCAGGGATTTGCAACCTTTTGATCACCTCGGGCGAGATCAAATTCAAGCCGGCCCCACCGTCAACTAACATTTTCGTCACCTTGAGGTTGCGAATTGTTGGTGAAACCAACAATGGCAGACACCCGACCGCAGTTATGCGATCAGGGTGATCCTCAGTGTCAAAAATGATAGGCGTGTTGGACCATTTCAGTGGCTTCTGGGCACCGACAGATGGCTCGGTCGCATTAACCTCGCGCGCCCACTGTTTAAGTTGGCGGCGAGAAGAATGCAACGAGGCGCCCCCGTCAATGCACATCATGTCTGTAGCTTTCTGGAATTCTTGCTCGCTGGACTCGTCGTCCTCTTCGTTGTCATCATCCCCCCCTCTTGCTTGTCGCGGCCTCGAGCGGGCCTCTCCTTCTGTTGCTTGGCCTTGCCGCGGTGACCTCCTCGGCCACCGCGTTTCTTGCCGGACCCCTCCGCACCGTCCTGGGCCTTCTCCTTCTCGACAAGTTGCTCAACTTGCCGGCAGTTTTGGAGATCATGGCGCCCTTGGTGCGATGGATCTTGCAGTACTGCTTGCCGGAGCCTTCTGGCTTGTCGGCAGCCGCCAAGTCCTGACAGGAGGTGCACCCGGCAACCTCCTTGCCGAGGTCGTCAACCTTTGCCTTCTTGGCGGTGTCGGGGTTGCCGGATCCCTCAACAGCAAGCACGGCCTTGCCCTTGCGCTTCCTGTTATGCCGCCGGCCTTTCTTTGCCGGGGTGGCGGCGTCTTCGTCGTCGGAGTCGACTCCTGCGCCGGCATCTTCGCCGGGGAGTTTCCTCCCTTCTTCAGCCCGAGCACACTTATCAGCCAGAGCATAGAGCTTGGCTACATCCCTGACTTTGTTCATTGCTAGCTCTTAGCGCATCCTGCGGTTGCGCACGTTCTGATGGAACGCGCTGACAACAGCGGCAGGATGAACGTCTGGGATGTTATGATGTACACGGCTGAATCTCTGTATGTACTTACGCAAAGTTTCGCCCTCCTTCTGGGGGATGAGATGCAAATCGCTTACCTGGCCAGGAGCCTAATGGCCTCCGGTGAAGGCGCCAACAAACTCATGACACAGATCTGCCCAGGAAGAAATGGAATTCTCCGGCAGATGCATCAACCACGACCTGACGTTGGGCTTAAGCACCAACGGGAAGTAGTTGGCGAGTATCTTGTCGTCGCGAGCTCCGGCAGCCTGCACCGCAATGGTGTAGATGCTCAGAAACTCCGACGGGTGAGTCTTGCCGTCATATTTCTCCGGGACCTCTGGCTTGAACGTACGGGAATTGGGCCACTAGACTCGCCGCAGCTCACGGGTAAACGCCGGACAACCCACATTATAGGGTAGATCGACAGGATACCCTGGCGCAGGCTTGTCCACAGTAGGCCCTGCGCGCTTATCAGATTGATAGCGCGCTTCCCGCCGCCGCTCGATGGTAGTCCGAGCGTCTTCTTTGCCTCGTTCCCGAAGAACTTGACGTTGATCGCGACGAGTTCGCGGATCAGACGACGCCATTGAATCGTTCTCGCAGGAGTTGATCCGTCGAGCCAGCGACTGCTGTTGCCGCCGTGGAGGAGAGTGCACCGTGGTCGTGGCGCCTCCCGTCTTTTCGCCAGCGGCACGCGTCGGCTCGATGGATTGCCGCCGCGAAGGCTCCGCCTGCTGCGGCCTATCATCGTTGGCGAGGTCGACGAGGCTCTGAATAGCAGCTCTCCACTCGTCGAGCTTGTCTACAGCAGGTGGAAAATTCAGGAGCAGCTGTGCTCGCGCCAGTGCTTCTGCTGGTGTAGGCGGCGGCGACAGGTGCGAGGAACGTGAGGTGCTCTGACTCCTAACCGTGTTAGAAGGAGCTCCATCACGGTCCCGCGACCGCGCGCCGCTTCCACCAACATGTTGGCGTGCATGCTGGTCCCGCGCGTCTCGAGGGTGATGCTTAGGAGACTTTCCGTGGGGACGCCTAGTACCACCAACGTCGCGGCGCTGTTCATCGCGCGACCTGAGAAGGCCGCGGCGCGTGCGCCGGCGTGCGTGTCTTAGAAGGCACCTTTCCATCCTTGGAATTCGCTACGCCGCCCGCGGGCAGCATAGCTCCATCCCTAGATCTAGGGGCGCGCGGGTGGCCGTCGCTGCTGCGAACGACGCCACTCGCTTGGCTTTGACCACCAGAACGTCGTGGAGGCTCAAGGCCTCCGCCTCCTCTGCCCGCGTCCACACCATCACCCGTCTGTGTGGCTATAGGCGCAGCGGACGCGGATGGACCAACCGCCGTGAAACCCTTCTTCTTGGGGGCCATGGTGACGATGATGATGAAGAAACTGGCGCGCTGATCGTTAGATCAGGTTCACGCAGCCCTTCCTCCCTACCTGGCGTGCCAAAGATGTCGGAAACGACACCTATGGGATCGCGTGGATCCCTTTACGGTTCGGCAGGGAGAAAGGCTCGCATAAAGAGCAGATCCAACGATCAACACAAGGGATTTTTACCCAGGTTCGGGCCGCTGAGAAGCGTAAAACCCTACTCCTGCTTTAGTATATTGGATGTGTTTAAGCCCTGGTTCTAGGAGCGCTTGTGATGAACAGTACATAGCAGCTACACACGCAGAACGGGCCAGAAGAAGATCATCCTCCTGTAGCTACGCCTTGGGCCTCCTTTTAAACGTTCGAAGGGGTCACCAACACTGGCGTACAGTGCATACATGAGGTGTAAAAGTAGCTACAGTGTTATCATACCTAACACTGACGGTTTAGGACAAATGCATTTAATGCTCCGTTGAGGTGTCCCTTAGCTTCTTGGGGATGGGAAAAGGGGCCGTCCCATCAGCACCGCTTAAGCCCAACGCCGTTAGCGTCCTGACACGTTACCAGGAGGACAACAGCTAAAAGACAAGCTGGTCGCTGCGCTGGAGTGATGACAGGGTGGCGAGGTCTTGCCGGGTGCAAATCTTGCCGGGGCTGCGAGCCATCCCGGCAAGATCTTGCCGGGGCTCCAGTCTCCAGTCTTCTGCCTTCTGAGTATTGTCTCAAATACTTCTTGATAATCTTGAACTTGTACTTAGTTATCTCCTGGCAGACCTTGCCGCTGGTATGGCTTCGACTGCCCGTGCACAAGTACGGGGTACTAAAGACCCAAACTTTAGTACACCGGGGCTCCAGTCTCCAGTCTTCTGCCTTCCGCCATTGCTACTTCTACAGGTATGGCTAACTGCAGGCTGCATACCATCGCTATCTGTATCAAGATTTTGCCTCCTACTCCGTTTGTACTCGCGATTTCTTTGTAGATAGATATCCCGCTGTTCTAGAGTCATAAGCAAGTATCTTTCCTGATTATTATAACGCTTTTTCTCAAGAGCATTTGTTGGCCCAACACCTCTACATTCAGTTGAGGAAGTATTCTGATCACTATATGCAGCAAATGGATTTACCAAATGCTGAGTTCTGGCAACAGAATGACCCACAGACTGAAGAAATCCTTGTGCTGAAGTGGATGCTCGGACGCAACCTGTGAACACAAATTTACCAAGTTATAATTGTTCACGTGTACATACTTTCAGAAAAAAGTATGATATAAGACAAACTCCATACCATGTTTATCTTCCAATGCTTGTCGGGAATCAGCCACATTCGTGATATCTCTAAATGGATTACGTCCTTGTACTCCAAGGGACCTTGGTAATTGATTGTTTATGTTTTCCTTCCCTGCCCTCATATATGATTTTTATGAATGTTTGATCTTACAAAATTAAATTGAGTCGCTGCATGACAAAGTATACCATAAAAAAATTGTTCAACGTGAGATTCTCATAGTTGTGTGGCAGCATATAAGATCGGACTTATAATCCGAAAAGCTTTGTAGACATAAACACAAACACTTGGTGGTCGAAACTTAGGATTTTTGCATTATTCGATATCCCATTGACTGGATTGTACAAATCATCAACGTAGACAAACAAAAAGCTTTGTGCACATAAACACAAACAGTTGGTGGTCAAAAATTAGAATGCGAGATATTATTTGATTTAAGTAGGCTTAGAACAGACGAATCAATAAGTCAAGAAAAACTGGCTATACTACCAGAATTATTCTAAGTTACATGTTTCTCAACTTGGTGAAATTGAATGATTTGTCCAGTATTGCAGAACGCGATCCAGATTCCAGTAGCACTCGGGCAACACTCCAACGATCCCTCTTATATACACGGGATATTGTAGTGGGCGAGAAGACACCCAGCACACCGGCTTTGTGCTCCAGAACAACGCCTTGAGCAGCACAATGATGACAGGAGCTTACCGCGAATTGATGCCCGGGCTGGAGTGGCGAGGTAGAGGGAGGAGCGCAGCGCGATCTGCTGACCAGATCCAAGGACCAGATTGGTGAGGGAGGGGGAGAAGCGATTGGAAGGTTGGGGATTAAGGCCGTGACGGATGTGGGATTGATGGGGTGGTCTGAATCGGTTTAGGAAACGCGGATCCACAAAGGGGTGAGCTTTGCGGTGGTATGAGGAATCACGCAGGCGAACAGTCGAGGTAATTTTGTCGGTGGAGGTTCCAGTTGGTTCCAGACTACAGTTGCGCGTCGTGGAATCCCTATAAAGCGCGCGCGTGGCAAATACAACTTTCACTATGTCCACGTGGAAAGATCTTGTGTAGCACATGACTTGATCTGACGGTCAGCAGCTCCTGGATTTGCCAATTCCCAGCCGTCGGATTGAGAAGATCCAACGGATGATAACAAAAGTTATTCCCACACTATATAGTGGTATAGATAACTGAGGGAAATACTTATCGTCGTTGTGCTGCATCATCCCTTCCTCTTTGGGGAAATACCGACGCAGTCCAAGCCACGTCATGGCCTGACAAAAGAGGTTGGTAGGAGTTAACCATCGCGCGCTTCCAACCCGAAACAACACTACGATTTCATTGAGGAATAGAAATTCTCACACATCATCACCATGCCTCATTAATTTTTAGACGAACAAGAAGTTAACCTCTCTTAATATCGACACTTCTACGAATCAACAATTATGAACTCACACCTTTTTCATATTACCACATCAATATCATTAACCCACAATTTCTCTATATGTGCTACATGATGGTTTTGATTATCACTCATTGAATACCTAATATTTTTTGACTAGTCTTATAACCCATGCAAATTACCGTCACTATTTATTAACTCTCTAACAAATATAAGTGAAGAACGAGAGTGAAATTATTTCTATAAAATCTACACGCCACCGTGCTCAAAAAGATATAAGTGAAGTACTAGAGCAACTGCTAAGCTCAAAAGATATAAGTGAAGCACATAGAGTATTCTAACAAATTATAATGAAGGTGTGTCTCTCTTAAATAGGTCTGTCCAGCAAACAATGATTGTGGCAAACTCAAAGTAAAAGCTAACAAAAAAAACGACGTTCCAAGCAAAACTCATATCATGTGGCGTATAAAAATATAGCTTCAAGTGACATACCGATGGATTAAGACGAAAGAGGGGATGCCTTCCGGGGTATACCAGGGCTTAGACGCTTGAGTCTTCCTTAAAATATTAACTTGGGGTGCCTTGGGAATCCACAAGCTTAGGCTATTGCCACTCCTTATTCCTTTGTCCATCGTGATAACACCCAAAACTTGACAACTTCAATCACACAAAACTCAACAAAACTTCATGAGATCCGTTAGTATAAGCAACATATTGAATACTTTGGGTATTATTATAAATTGATTCTTATTTCATAAATGCATAATAAGTACTGTATTCTAACTTCTCCGTGGCTTATACCCCCCCCCCCCCCCCCCCCCGATACAATCCATAGCATAATCAAAACAAGCAACTACGGAAGCAAAAACAGAATCTGTCTAAAACAGAATAGTCTGTAGCAATCTGTAGAGAACCTATACTTCTGTAAGTCTAAAAATTCTTAAAAATTAGGAAAGCCTAGAAAATTTGTATATAAATACCGTGTAATAAATTCAGATCATTATAACGCTCCAGTAAAAAATGAAAGTTCCTGTACTGGAGTCAAAAGTTCTGTTTTGTTTCAGCATGTATTCTACTCACCTTGTGAGTCATCCCAAAGGCTTTACTTGGCACAAACACTAATTTAAACATAAAAACATAATAATTACATAGGCAATAATAATGTTATAAAAAACAAACTGAAAGTTTAAAGCAAAAATATAAAGATAACTATTGGTTGTCTCCCAACAAGCGCTATTGTTTTATGCCCCTAGCTAGGCATAATGTATAGTTTCAAGTATTGTCATCCTTGACACTCCATCCATAAGTAGATCTCATGGTAGATTCATAAGGTGATTTAATTCTATTTCTAGGGAAGTGTTCCACCCCTTTCTTTAATGGGAATTGGAACCTTATGTTTCCCTCTTTGATGTTAATAATTGCACCTATAGTTCGTAGGAAAGGTCTTCCAAGTATTATGGGACAAGTAGGATTGCAATCAATATCAAGCACAATGAAATCTACAGGCACATAATTTTTATTTGCAACAATAAGCACATCATTAATTCTACCTAGAGGTTTCTTATTGGTAGAATCTGCAAGATGCAAGTTAAGGGAACAATCTTCAATATTAGTGAGACCAAGCACATCACAAAGAGATTTAGGAATAGTTGAAACACTAGCACCAAGGTCACACAAGGAATTGCATTCATATTTATTTATGTTTATCTTGATAGTAGGTTCCCACTCATCATGCAATTTTCTAGGAATAGAAACTTCAAGCTCAAGTTTCTCATCATAAGCTTTTATCATGGCTTCTACTATATGTTCGGTAAAAGCTTTGTTTTGTTCATAAGCATTGGGTGAGATAGTAATGGTTTGAAACAAGGAAATGCATTCTACTAAAGAGAAATTATCATAATTAAAGTCCTTGTAATCCAAAATAGTGGCCACATCACTAGTTAAAGTTTTGATCTGTCCAAACCCACTTTTTTCAGTTTTAGCATCAAAATCATCACCCTCTAAGAAAATGGGATGCTTCTCAACTAGAGTTGACTCATCTCCAGTCCCTTTATCATTTATATTCATAGAAGTAAATAAACATTCAATAGGACAAGTACCAATCATTTCAAGATCTTCATCCTCATTTCGGTAAAAACCGGGTGGAAGAGCTTTTACTAAGAATTCCCGCTTAGCTTTCAACTTAGCGGTCCTCTCCTTAATTTCATTAATAGATACTTGGATAGATTTAATAGAATCATTAAAATCATGTGTTGGGTGACAAAGCTTTACTTTTAAGAGTTTCTACATCAAGAGCACTTCTATCATGTTTTTAGCCAAAGCATCAACTACGTGCAATTTTTCTTCTACCATAGTGTTGAAAAACTTTTGACAATTAATAAATCATTTAATTGTGTTCTCAAGATCAGAGGGTATCCTATTAGAATTTGTAGAAGTATTTCCATAAGAATTACCATAAGCTTTTCTATAGTTGTTAGAGGAATTACCAGTATACGGTCTAGAATTGAAGTTTCCTCCATAAGCATTGTTGTTGAAATTATTTCGCGAGACAAAGTTCACATCAATAGCATCATTATTTTGCTCAAAAAAAAGTAGACAAGGGCATATCATTGGGATCAACATGAGCATTTTTACTAGCAACCATATTCATAAGAGCATCCACTTTTTCACTCAAAGTAGTGATTTCTTCAACAGAATTTACCTTCTTACCGTTTGGAGCTCTTTCGCTATGCCATGGAGAATAATTTGTCATAATATTGTCCAGAAGTTTTGTGGCCTCTCCTAAGGTCACATCCATAATGGTACCACCTGCAGCAGAATCTAGAAGATTTCTAGACACAAAGTTTAGTCCAACATAGAAGTTTCGGATAATCATCCACAAATTTAAACCATGAGGTGGGCAATTTCTTATCATCAATTTAATTCTCACCCAAGCTTGTGAAACATGCTCTTGATCTTGCTGTTTAAAATTCATTATTTGATTTCTAAGGGAGATGATCTTAGCAGGAGGAAAATACTTGGCAATAAAAGCGTCTTTACACTTATCCCATGTTCCAATACTATTACGAGGTAAAGATGAAAACCAAGCCTTAGCTTTATCTCTCAGTGAGAAAGGAAATAATTTTAATTTCAAAATATCTTTATCCATATCCTTTTTCTTTTGCATATCGCATAATTCAACAAAGGTATTAAGATGTGACGCGGGATCCTCATTAGGACTTCCCGAAAATTGATCCTTCATGACAAGATTTAGCAATGCAACATTAATATCAAAAGCCTCCACACTAGTGGAGGGCGGTATAGGAGTACTAATAAACTCATTATTACTAGTGTCTTGAGACATGGTGACCGAACAAGCAAAGTAACAAGGAAGACAAGTAAACTAGCAAGCGAAGAAGTAAACTAGTAACTAGCAAAGATAACTAATTTTGTATTTTTCATTTTTATAAGACAAACTAAATATAACAGAAAATAAAAAGATAAACAAGTGAATGAAAATTTGTGTGAAATTACTTGGTAGTTGATGATGATACTCCCCGGCAACGGCGCTAGAAATCCTTCCTGATACTTGTGATCTGCGTTGGGTTTTCCGTGAAGAGGAACGGGTTATTGCAACACAAAGTGGGTAAGTATTTCCCTCAGTTATGAAACCAAGGTTTATTGAACCAATAGGAATATCAATCCTCAACCGTCTTCAGAGGCTGCACACAAAAGAACAAACAACTTGCACCCAACGCGGGAAAGAGGGTTGTCTATCCCCTTGATCTCGTTATTTGCAAGCAAATGAGTTTTGTAGATAATTGTAGATAATTGTCAATTGCAAAATAAAATAAAAAGTAAATAAAGGCAGCAAGGTAATAATAGCGTTTGTAAATTTATAAGTGAATAGACTCGGGGGGCATAGTTTTCCCTAGCGTCATCTCTCATGTAGGCAGCATACGGTGGGTAACAAATTACTGTTGGGCAATTGATAGAAAAGCGGATACTTATGTGATTTTCACGGCAATGATCATGTGTATATAGGCATCACGTCCATAAACAAATAGGCCGACTCCTGCCTACACCTATTACTATTACTCGACTCATCAACCGCTATAAAACATGCATCTAGAGTATTAAGTAAAACAGAGTAATGCATGGAGAACGATGACATGATGTAGACAAAGTAAACTCAAGCAATATGAATAAACACCATCGTGTTATCCTTAGTAGCAACAACACAAAGACGCATCTTGTCCCCTACTTTGTCACTGGGATATAGAAACTCGTCTGGTTGAACCTACCACAATGCACCACTCCCACTAAAGATAGATCAATCTACTTGGCCAAAGCACATCAATAAATCAGAGAACATTACGAAGCTATAATGATCATGCAAATAAGAATCTTAATATTCAGAGATGACTCAAATACTTTTCATGAATAATCTGAACATAAACCCACAATTCATCGGATGCCAACAAACACACCGCACAATAGGATTACATCGGATAGATCATAGCGAAGATGCGATGATCATTGTATTGAAGATCAAGAGATAGAGAGATTGCCATCTAGGTACTAGCTATGGACCCGTAGGTCTGTGGTGAACTAGTCACAGATCATCATGAGGGCAGTAAGGTTGATGTAGAGGCCCTCCGTGATCGATCCCCCTCCGGCAGGGTGCCGGAACGGAGCTCCAGATGGCCTCATGGCGGAACAGAGACTTGTGGCGGCGTAAAAAGGGTTTTGGGACTGCCTCCAGGGTTTTTACAATATATCAGAATTTATAGGCCAGAGAATGAGGTCGGGACAGCCGCCAGGGGGCCACAAGCCATCAGGGCGCGGCCCCCCAGGGCGCGCCCTGTTGGCTTGTGGGGCCCTGGTGTGACCCTCAGCCTTCTTTCGAATCTCCCAGGTCTTCTTTTGGTCCAGAATAAATCATCAAAAGATTTCGTGGTAATTGGACTTCGTTTGATACTGTAAACTTAGAAGTGAAAAACAATAAGAAAACAGCAACTGGCACTAGGCACTCGGTCAATAGGTTAGTGCTCAAAAATATTATAAATTGGTAAATAAAGACCCAGAAAGTATCCTAGAATGATAATATATCATCATGGAACAATCAAAAATTATAGATACGTTGGAGACGTATCAGCGGCCACCATGACCTTATCCATACGACGAGTGCCAAGGTTGGGAACCGGCCACCGCCGTTGCAGCCCCCGCAAGCCTCCTCCCACTAGCCATCGTTGGGATCCATGGTACAGTGGCCGCCTAGGTTGGCCAACGACAGGATCCATGGCGCCGCCGCCGCCTAGGTTGGCCGCCGACGGGATCCATGGCGCTGCCGCCTAGGTTGGCCGCTGATGGGATCCATTGCGCCGCCGCCTAGGTTGGCCGCCGACGAGATCCATGGCATCGCCGCCTAGGTTGGTCGCCGACGGGATCCATGGCACCGTCGTCGCCTAGGTTGGCCACCGACGGAATCCATGGCACCGCCGCCGCCTATGTTGGCCACCGACGGGATGCGTGGCGCCGCTCCCTAGGTTGTCCACCGATGGGATCCATGGCGACCCTACCTAGGTTGGCCACCGATGAGATCCATGGTGCCGCCTCCTAGGTTAGCCACCTACGGGATCCATTTAGCCGCCACCGTCGAGAACTCCGCTGGCCTCCCCCCGCTGGCCATCAACTGGATCCGTCTCTCCACCACCGACGCAGCCCATTAGCAGGCCGCACGGGGGTGCCGGCCTGGGTGGTTGCGCCGTGGCCCTGCTTGAACCTTGGCGGCGGAGCACCGAGCTCGGGGAAGGGGATGAGAGAGAGAGAGAGAGGCGGGGGTGGGGGGATCTGGGACTAGTGTTAGACTGACGGGAGGGAAATAAAAGGGAATCTGAGAGATTGATGGGTCCCACTTGGCAGTGTCTCGCCACAGAGTGAATAAGCAGGGGTAAAATGGTCCAATAAAAAGTACACACATGGTCAAACGACAATAACTGGACGGAACCGTGACGGAACGGCAAAACCATAAGAACAACAAAGTGACTTGGGCAGGACTGAGTGTTTTTGGAAACTAGGGGCAAACCTGCCGAGTGGGACACAACTAAGGACACATAATTAATTATCCCATATATTTAATATTAGATCTTTTAACGTCAGGCCCAATACCTCTTACATTCCAAAACATTCCTATCATTTTTTATTTATTTCTTCTGCCTTTAATTCCTCCAATATGAATAGTGGGCTTCATGCAGGTAGTCCCTGGTGCACCACTATTCTTTTTTCCTCCCACTAGAAAATAAGTTTTTAAGATGGGAAAATAGTCATTCTCCAGTTCAGAATCAGAGTGATCATCATCGTAACAAAGTTCTTTGATGTCAACATCTCCAGTGTCAATTGGATTTGAAGAGTTGCTTTCTGACATCTTACCTTTATTAGCAATGTTTTGTATACACAAAACATTTCTAGATTGTCCCATTTTAGAAATAATATCCTGATTTTTGGCTTATCATGCTAATGGAACATCCCAAATCAATTACAATATTATCAGCCATAAAAAATAAGGAATATTTTTTGTATCCAGTTCAGTGTTCATACCATAACCATCTTTAGCAGCAACCCTCTCCTTGGCCAGCTCTTCAATTTTTGCATCATGTTTGTCCATCAGCACGTTGCATATCTGCTACATGTGAGTTGCGTTGGGTTTTTTTTCAAAGAGGAAGGGTGAAGCAATATAGCAGCAATAAGTATTTCCCTCACTGAGAACCAAGGTTATTGAACTAGTAGGAGAATCAAGACAAACTCTCGTCGTCAGCACCTACACACACAAAACAAAACACATGCAACCAACACGGGCAAGAAAGTTGTCAAGCCCCTTGAACTTGTTCCATGGAAAGATTAATTTTGATAGTGATAGATATATACATATAAAAATTAAAAAACAAATAATAAAAGGCAGCGAGGTATTTTTAGGGTTTTAATAAATATGTTTAAGTAGACCCCTGGGCCATAGGTTTCGCTAGAGGCATCTCTCTCGAACATAGCATGCGGTGGGTAAATAAATTACTGTTGCACAATTGACAGAATAGCGCATAGTTAAGACATATTATTCAAGATAATGATCATGTATATAGGCATCGCATCCATAAACAAGTAGACCAAAACGACCCCGCATCTACTACTATTAGCCCACTTCAAGAGCGCTTCTATGCTTGCCTCTCTAGGTATTAAGTTCATGACAAAGAGAGTAATGCTTGGAGCAGGATGAAATGATGTAGACAAAGTAAACTCAAGCAATATGAATAGACCCCGTCGTTTTATCCTTAATGGCAACAATATAAATACTTGTCTTGTCCCTTTCTGTCCCTTGGATATAGAGCACCGTGAGATTGAACCCATTAGAACACAACACTCCCACTAAAGATAAATCAATCTAGTTGGCAAACCAAACCGATAGATCGGAGAGAAATACGAAGCTATAATAATCATGCATAATAGAATTCGGAGAAAACTCAATTACTTTCAATATAAACTGACTATAAACCCACAATCATCGGATCCCAACAAACACACCGCGAAAGAGGATTACATCAGATATCACCGCGAGAATCATGGAAAACATGCTACTGAAGATCATATAGAGAGAAGAAACCATCTAGGTACTAGCTATGGACCCGTAGGTCGGTGCTGGACTACTCACACATCATCATGGAGGCTGTAAGGTTCATGTAGACGGCCTCCGTGATCGATTCCCCTCCGGCAGGGTACCGCAAAAGGTCTCCAGATGTGATCGCGACGGAACAGCGACTTGTGGCAGCAGAAAAAGTATTTTTGGTGGCTCTATGTTGTTTTTGGAATATTTGGGGATTTATAGAGGTGGAATTAGGCAGGGTGTGCGCGAGGGGGGCGACGAGCTCGATGGGCACGCCCTACCCCCAAGGCGCGCCCACCAGGCTTGTCGTTCCCTCGTGCGTCTTCTGGCCTCCTCCCAAAGCTTCGTGGGTCCCAATTCTTCCAGAATAAATCAGCAAAAAGTTTCATCGTGTTTGGACTCTGTTTGGTATTGAGTTTGTGAAAAAGTCAAAAACACGCAAAAAACAGGAACTCACATTGGGCACTTGGTTAATAGGTTACAAAAACAACAACAACAGCAACAAAAACAACAACAACAACAACAAAGCCTTTAGCCCCAAACACGTTGGGGTAGGCTAGAGGTGAAACTATAAGTTCTCGCGATCAACTCATGGTTCTGGCACATGGATAGCAAGCTGCCACCCGCCCCTGTCCATGGCTAGTTCTCTGGTGATATTCCAGTCCTTTAAATCTCTCTTTGCGGACTCCTCCCATGTCAGATTCGGTCTACCGCGACCTCTTCTGACATTATCAGCACACTTTAGGCGTCTGCTATGCACTGGAGCTTCTGGAGGCCTGCGCTGAATATGCCCAAACCATCTCAGATGATGTTGCACAAGCTTCTCACCAATCGGTGCTACCCCAACTCTATCTCGTATGTCATCATTATGGACTCGTTCCTTCCTTGTGTGGCCACACATCCATCTCAACATGCGCATCTCCGCCACACCTAACTGCTGCACATGTCGCCTTTTAGTCGACCAATAGTTTAGCGCCATACAACATTGCGGATCGAATCACTGTCCTATAGAACTTACCTTTTAGATTTTGTGGCACTCTCTTGTCACAGAGAATGCCAGAAGCTTGGTGCCAGTTCATCCATCCAGCTTTAATTCGATGGTTCACATCTTCATCGATATCCCCATCCTTCTGCAGCATTGACCACCTGCCCATCAAGGCTAAACTCCTCCTCCTCATGCCTAGTAGTACTGAAACCACACTTCATGTAATCGATTTTAGTTCTATTAAGTCTAAAACCTTTCGATTCCAAGGTTTCTCTCCATAGCTCTAACTTCCTATTGACCCCCATCCGACTATCATCGACTAGCACCACATCGTCTACAAAGAGCATACATCCTCGGATATCTCCTTGTATACCCCTTGTGACCTCATTCATCGCCAAGGAAAAAAGATAGGGGCTCAAAGCTGACCCCTCGTACAGTCCTATTTTAATTGGGAAATGATCAGTGTCGCCATCACTTGTTCGAACACTTGTCACAACATTATCATACATTTCCTTAATGAGGGTAATGTACTTTGTGTTTCTCCAAGGCCCACCACATGATATTCCACGGTATCTTATCATAGGCCTTCTCCAAGTCAATGAACACCATATGCATGTCCTTCTTTTGCTCCCTATATCTCTCCATAAGTTTTCGTACCAAGAAAATGTCTTCCATGGTCGACCTCCTAGGCATGAAACCAAACTGATTTTTGATCACACTTGTCATTCTTCTTAAGCGGTACTCAATGACTCTCTCCCATAGCTTCATCGCATGGCTCATCAGTTTAATTCCACGGTGATTAGTAGAACTCTGAACATCCTCCTTGTTCTTGAAGATTGGTAATAATATACTCCGCCTCCATTCGTATGGCATCTTGTTTGCCCGAAATATGAGGTTGAAAAGCTTGGTTAGCCGTACTATCGCTATGTACCCGAGGCCTCTCCACACCTCAATGGGGATACAATCAGGGCCCATCGCCTTGTCTCCTTTCATCCATTTTAAAGCGTCCTTGACCTCCAACTCCTGGATTCGCTACACAAAACGCCTACTAGTATCATCAAAGGAGTCGTCCAGTTCAATGGTAGAGCTCTCACTCTCCCCATTGAACAACTTGTCAAAGTACTCCCGCCATCTATGCCTGATCTCCTCGTTTTTTACCAGAAGCAGATCTGCTCCATGCTTAATGCATTTGATTTGGTCACTGGGTTAATAGGTTATTCCCAAACAATGATACAAAATAGCATATTATTGCATATAAAGTATCCAAGATTGATAGTATAATAGCATGAAACAATAAAAAATTATAGATACGTTAGAGACATATCAATATCCTCAAAGCATCTTCTGCATTGTTTTACAGTTTTTTATTGTCATCATCTTTCTTGGTTTTTACCCTACTTTGGTTCCAAAAGATTCAACAGAATCCTGACTATCAGTATAGTCCACATGCTCCACATAAGCATCATTTTCCTCTTCCTTTTTATTAGCTTCCTCCTTTTTCAAATCTTCTCAGCAAGATCTTGCAATTCCTTGTCTGGCTTCCAATATTCCCCCCTACACATTTGGCAACCATCGCCTACTGCTTGTTAACTAATTCCATTAGATTTCCCCTTTCCTTTTCCAACCAAAAAAATCCTCATTTCCTCCCTGGCTCTAAGGGCCACTTGACTAACATGCTCTTCCTCCATCTCATGAACTTTCTTAATCACAACATCTAGACCAGATTCCACCTTTTTCCTAGCCCCAATATCTAGCAACTATTCCTTATGAGCATTAAGAACTTCTTCACTTATTTTCTACAATTCCTCAAACTATGCCAGATTAAGACTGCCCAATGAGACAATAAGATTACTTCTTTTCCAGCAACACCTTGACTAGAATTATTTTTCAACCTTTTATTCATCTCTTGTCTACAAGGTTATGTTGTCCTTGTCAATTTCCAACACAAGGCCTAAAGTTGAAGCAACTTCACACATCCCAAAATAATTCTAAAACACTTAGGAACTTTTCCAAAGTTAAACCAAACAGTATATAATTTCCCAACGGCGAGAGAGTCAAATGCCCAACTTTTAACATTGATCACAACTCCTGTTCCCAATAGATTGATTTCCTCACATTTGCTTAACTCCATCAATCAACCTTTATTAGGAAATCTAATAAGTAAAGCATTCTTCCCATGTCCTTTACTTCTTCATTTCTAGTTCCAACTAAACATGTAGTTGAAACCTTCAATGACTTGTGTTTCATTGATCTCTCCAGACATGATCTTGACAATCGCCAATGGATTGGTGTTCTGAATATCTAGCACTTCCTTGGAGTTTTGTACCAGCAGTACCCCAAGTCCTCTAGCATGCAACATAACCAAAAAAAAATCGCACTGGTTTCATCTGTCTTAACAAAGTACACTCATCAGTTATATGATTCTTCTTGCCACAAACATCACAATGACTAAGTTTACAATCTTTAGTGACATGTCTGGGATCTTTGAATTTATTGCATACAACTTTATTGCCAACTCCCCCACTTAACTTGTTTCCTTCTTGCCCAACTCTGAAACTATCTTTTGCCCTGTTCTGACTTGCATTCTAAATGTAGCTTCCAGCAGAAACATTAGCATTAAAACTCACCCCCTTGTCTGATAATACCTAGCATTTCTCGTGTCACTATCACGTACAACTTGGGACCAGGCGCCATCTCATGTGAGGAAGAGGAGGCTCATGGAATGTTCCCCAATACTACAGCATTGCTTTGAGTCAATTGAGCCAACACAGCCACAAAAAACTATTTTGCTGGTTAAGATCAGCGGCCCCAATAATCTGGGTAATCCCCCCCCCCCACACACACACATAGAATTAGAAATTCCAACTCCTCTCCAGTAGCAGATCTCACATTGTCAAGTCCGCAGCCTCCACTAGAGCCTGCCTCCCAAAGGATCCCATCACTTCTAGCATCTTGGCGATCATGATTTTTCCTCGTCCTCTTCCTCCCTGGTTCAATCTCTTGTTTCTTCCTTATCATTGAAAATTTTGTAGCTATCACCTCCATCTTCTGTCCGACGACACTTCTAGATCTCTCTGCTATCTTTATTGAAATGACCCCCCAAACCTTCCACCATTTCTGTCCATCTCTTCTTCCAGACCAAATTTCGGTGCCCAAGGAAACCCTAAGCCCCACTATAGCTCAACAACTAGAACAGGGGCAGGAAGGGGAAGCTCATTTATATAAGTGAAGGATCTAGAAAGAACATTTTTATTATGCGTATTCATGTTAATTGGGCCAGGCCTACCAAGGCCATCTTCTGAGCGTATTCTCAGGGCCCAATTGTTCATATTTGTATTTTTCCCTCCCAATTGGGATTGTAAAATTCATCTCTTCTGAATAGAGAATTATTCCCCACCTTACAGTCCTCTACCACCACATAAAATTCTTCATCGCCAACCTCTGACCAAATGTCAGGAATGGCCAGGATTTTGTTCATGTTTATTCTCACAATATGACCATCCATATAATTTTTAGCTCCAAAAACATGAATAGCATCATTTCCATAAGCTGTGATTTTAGCTCTGAATCTATCACAACTACTGTTACCGCAACCATCCTCGGTATCAGATAATTGGCGTTGTAATTTTTTCTTACTATATCCCCCCTGTCCTTTTGATCTTAATCAATTCATCACCCCTCCCTGTACTGTTTAAAGGATGGTGCATATAATCAAAGATCAGATCGAGGATTACCTAGGATATCTGACGAAACCCCAGTCTCCTTGTCAGATTCCTCCCCTGGCAGCAACCAGAATCGATTGCTAGTGGGGGAGAATCCTGTTCCGCAGGCGCGAAGCGAGAGAGACCGAGGATGCATGCAGATTGGCGGGGAGCGTGAGCCACCATGTCTGATTTCTTCCACTTCCTCTGCGCTCTCATTTCTGGCATCTCCGATTCCACGACTCCCTCTTCCTCCTCTGCTTCGATTTCGATCGGAGCCATCTGTGTGGCAGGAGTAGGTAGTGCCATGATCATCCCCACCTCGAACTCCTCTAGCCCCGTTGGAGCATGGTGGCATGATCTGAACACCCACCATTTCGCTCACCGAAATGTAACCCCCGCCTTCGTCTCCACCATTGCCCACAGCATCGCGACAATTGAGCCCACCGGCATACCCGTGGGAGTAAGCCTCTCGTCTTCCTCCATTGTCAGGTTCTAGAATACCTTCTTCGCCGCGCATCTGAGCTCACCCAGACTTGGAAACCATGAAATGATCTTCCTCAGCTTCTCCATCCTCTCGTCGTGCCCGCTCGCCAGATCCACCATCACTCTCCCCATCTTCAATCTCCAATCCTCCACCTCGATTTGGATGGGTGGAGATCTCTTGGCTAGCTCAAAGGGAAATTGAGATCGAGGCGCGTATCTGGAGGAGACCGCAAGGCCGAATTATCACCAATTGGGTCGGGGGTGGGGGAGTTATGGCGTCCAATGACCTCGGGAGCCTCCCCATGCACCACCACATCTCTATTTAATCTGTTGTCCACATGAGCAACGTGACAGGGAAACAAAACCTCAGTATGTCTCACGATCACCTCGCCGGGCTGGTTCGCGTTGCTATTTAGCACCCAGTTCCCGTCGTTGAGCGGGAGTAGTTTTTTTTTTTTTTTGAAACAGAGGCAAAAGATTTGCCTCATTCATTAATTAAGAAGGAGAGTTTTGGTACAGAAACCTAGGCTTTACATCTTAGCCCATCGTTTGAGCGGGAGTAGTCACCGAGTCGAATCCTGCGAGAGAAGAATGCCCCTCTGGTAGCAGAGGAGGCCAGCTGCTTGCAACCCGGCGATGTACAACACCGGCCACCTCGAATCGCCTGGAGTTGTGTCACCGACTGCATCGCCTAACCCTCTCACCCCCCTCCGGTGAGTGTGACGCAGTTCAACAGTGTATAATCATGAAGCGTGCTATATCTCATTACGCATAAAGCTAGCTTTAATTAATGCAACATGGTTGACACACAGACACACCGACAAAGGAACTAAATTTGAGTATATATATATCGGGCAAGCTGTTGTATGTCAGCCTGCATGTTTGTTTGTTTATACTTGGGGCTCAAAAAGAAATGAAATGCCGGGTTCGTTTGTTTAAACTTGGGGCTCAAAAAGAAAAGAAAGTAGGGTTCGTTTGTTTAAAAATGGGGCTCAAAAAGAAATGAAAGCATGGTTTGTTTGTTTAAACTTGGGGCTCAAAAAGAAATGAAAGCAAGGTTCGTTTCTTTAAACTTGGGGCTCAAAAAAGAAATGAAAGCAGGGTTCGTTTGTTTAAACTTGGGGCTCAAAAAGAAATGAATGCAGGGTTCGTTACTTTAAACATGGGGCTTAAAGAGAAATGAAAGCAGGGTTCTACTTGTAGTAGTAGTAGTCTATACGGACGTGGATTTTTGGCTCTGGGGAGCATATGCTCCCTAATGAATAGTAAAATCAATATAAATAGTAAATAAATTTTAAAAATTCTGATTTTTTTTGTAGATGTTCATATTAGTGTGGCAAGTGTGCTTGCCAATTTTCATGTCATATGGGACAACGATGTTTCGTCGGTGAAAAAAACAAAATTAAGTGTAACATTTGGAGGTAACATTTGGCGTTCGACTTGTTTTTTTTTTGTACAGGTCAAAGTGCTTATGTTTTTCACCTGCAAATTTGCATGTACCATTTGGATATGACAATGAACACATATACCTACTAATAAAAGAAATAGGTATTTTTGATCTGTCATGTATTTTTATAGAAAAACCCCTCACGTCTTTTAGACTTTACCCGGACTCCAGAAAAAAGTCCGCTACGTGCATCCCTCGGCTAGGTCGAGTCCGGGCCTGCGCCCGTCAACAGGTCACACGCAAAAAAAGTTCTTACTTCGTTCGACCGGGCTCTAACAAAAAGGTTGTACAGCAACCGTTTCGGCTCTACATGTAACTTAAACTGTCTCCTTTGCGTTAAAAAAGGATGACCGGCAGCCGCGGACCGCAATCTCTGGCCAGACGTCACGATCTACCCGTCCCACCGAACACTATCTCTCTCTCACACAAACAAAACGGCGGCGGCGGCTGATGAGAGATCTGACCGCGGCAATGCGTCGAGCTCTACGGGTATGGGAGAATATCAGGTGCACCGGGAGCACCTGAGCATCGGTGCTCCCGTGCGTCGTCGGCCGTCGATCTGAGATCCAACGGTAAACATCGATGTTTTGGACCTGCGCGTAATTATGGTATTCTTCGGGGGTGTTTCTGCAAAACATCGATGTTCACCGTTGGATCTCGAGATCGACGGCCGATGACGCGTGGGAGCACCGATGCTCAGGTGCTCCCGATGCACTAGATATTCTCCCCTACGGGTATTGGTGTATTGCCCCTGCCCCTCACCCAGTCTTTTTCTAGAGTCGGCGGGCGCGGAAGACAGGGACTGGCAGCACAGAACGTGGGCTTCACGGGTTCAGACGGTGGCAGCGCCGGAATTGAGCCGGCATAGGGGCAGACTAGGGCGTACAACTTGAGGGAGGAGAGGACTCTGCTTACAAAGTTGTGTTTTGAGAAGGAATTGGCTGGAAATTTTTGCCATGGTTTTTGGGATGAAGAGATAATCTATATCTATATCTATATCTATACCTACCTACTAATAAAGCAAGGTGATATTCTTGGTTTCGTCCCGCGTCTGATTCTACATTATTGTGGAATTATAAAAAGGCTATCGCTTCTTACCATCGGAATTTCGTCCGTTTTACGTACGTCTGTTTGGTTAGCGAACAGATTTTTTCGTACGTTTGTTTCAGCCCAAGGAAGGCAGCCCACCTGGCCACCCTGCGTGCGTGCCCAGGCTCATGCGGCCCAGGAGAGGAGGCAAAAAGAATTTGGTGGTCCGAGGGATCGAACTCCCAATCTACCAATCACTCCCGAAGACTCCAACCAACTGGGCTAGCTCACGCTTTGTGCAGAATAAGGATTCGTTTTTTTATTAAATAGTACCACCTCGCCCCTTTACAACCTATTGCACTAATTTATATATGCCTGTGATCAGAAATCAACAAGCCGTCTTGAGAATCAAGGGAAGAAGGAGTTAACGAAGGAGAGAAAATCGATAAAATAAAGAACGGAAAAGGCGCGGCTACAGGAGAACCGATTAAAATAGAAGGATTACGGAAAAGACGTGGCACGCTTCGGAAGAAAAAAGGAAGAGGAGGGATCGGAGAGAAAATTGTGATTAAATAGAACGGAAAGAGCGGATAAGACGCGGCAGGCTTCGAAGGAAAAAGGAAAAGATTGGATCGGAGGAGAAAAGCCCGCATGCACGTAGAGCTACGCAACTGGATTTTCAGGCTAGCGTCGATTTCGCCATGATGAGCACAATGAGGCGCTGCAACCGATCGGGAGCGCCGCCGGGGTCTTACCCCGCTTCTGCGACTCGGCCAAGGCCTCCAGCGCGACACGGCCTCAACAGAAGCGAGGGAGATATTGAGCATTCTCTGGAGCCTTCTGCAGCGTGTGAGCCTTGTGCGCGCGGGGCGAGGCGGTTCTCCTCGGGGATAGGTGTTATGTTATCGGTCGCTTGATTTGAAGGGCACAATTTTGTCACCCCGTTGCAACGCACGGGCTCTTTTGGGATGAAGAGATAATAAGATAAAACTAAGAAGAAAGGTTGCGCACATGGACGTATCTGCAACTATGTACGTGGTAAGGGGATAAAAAGGCAAAAAGCATCACATGGTGGGATCAAGTAACGCGATCGGTTCCTTCACATCATTAGTCACATAGACGAGAAGAACATAATCCTTTCCGCTAGATGGCCATAAGGCGCCGGTTGCAACGGAGGTGCTACTACGTACAGTTTCCAGTGAAATTCATGGTCCAGTTTTGCACCGCCTGTCGCTCATGGGGCGCCCTGCTCTCCTTCGAAGGAGTTCTACAGCCTTCACCAGCGCCGAAGCTGTTAAACTTCTCCCCCACGGCCTGACTGATAGTCGCATGCCAGTCACAAGCCTTCCCTCCCGTTTCAGTTTGACTTACCTTCCCAAAGCAACCATGGGATATCTTCAAAGACCTCTTCACCTCTCATTGCATACAGTAGTCAAGGACATCAAACAAGTACATCCCCTTCTTTTGCTAGCTATTCTTTTTTAATACGTAACATAACCACTAGATGTCCAAATGCGCAACCACATAAGTTTTCTAACCTATGCTTTAGACATACGCCATTTGATTTTATCCTCTATCAAGCTGTCTAAAACAATTAATAAATTTTCACATTTTTTCTAAATATAATAAAAAATTGCAGCATCCTCTTTTTGTGCAACATTTGCAATCCAAATAAATACTTTTACTTGAACGATGCAGTTGATTAGATTTTGGAGTGCATATTTGCTTTAAAATACACGTCAAATTTTCTCTCCCGTGACAACACACGGTCATGTTTGCTAGTAATAATAAACAAGACAAAGATATCCCAACTTCTACTGTACATAGTTTATTAGAAGTAGTTTCTTTTGCGGCACAAGTAGGAGGGATATATCATGCAAAAAAAAAGTAGGAGGGGTAGATAATGATGAATTTTTTTGCACTTGCACCACTCGTTCGTAGTAGAGGCCGGGTTGATTTCCTTACCTACCGACGCATATCTATGCAATCGATCATGGCCACGTAGTCGCTACCAAGCTTACGGCCGCTGCCACCGCGTCACGCACATCATCAACTTGCTGTGTGGTCACCACGTTCGCGGCCGGCAGCTGGTTGACTCACAAACGTGCGCTCCAAACGCCCGAACAACACATGCATGCGGTTTCTCGCGTACTTGACTATAAATACACATGCGAAACAGCAAGTTTTCTTCATCCTGTCTTCCTCGATAGAGCAAGAGTACTTGACACGAGCACAGGAAGATGGCCAAGCATCCGGCTACGGCTACACCTATCCCAACCCCACTCCCATCATAACCCCGCCCCCACCGGCTACTGATCCTCCGCCGAGCCCTTCCCCACCTCCACCTGCTACTCCTCCGCCCAGCTCTACCCCTACACCGGGGTATCCCACCGCGCCGGCTACGTCCCCATCGGTTTCTCCTCCGACGAGCCCTACTACCACCCCTGTCTATCCCACCCCCACTCCTACCACGCCTGCGCCCCCACCGGCTTCTACCCCTGCCCCGTCTCCACCTGCCACCGGGCTTAAGGTCGGCTACTACGATGACAAGTGCCCTGATGCGGAGAATATCGTGTTGGACGCCGTGCGCAACGCCACCGCCGGCGTGAAGGCCGGGCTCATCCGCCTCTTCTTCCATGACTGCTTTGTCCGGGTACGTATACATAGTTACATATGTAAAGGAAGTTTGATTGATAGACGCCAGTTCTGCACTGCACCTGCACGATTGGGAAGCTAACAACGGTATCGTTGCATGCATGCATGCTTGTTACTTGGGCGTGGATTTCAGGGTTGCGATGCCTCTGTCCTGCTGAACAAGATCGCTGGCAAGCCGGAACCGGAGATGCTCGGTATCCCGAACCTGAGCTTGCGTGGCTTCGAAGTGATAGACGCGGCCAAGAAGAAGCTCGAGGAAAAGTGTCCCGGTGTTGTCTCGTGCGCCGACATCGTCGCCTTCGCAGGCCGCGACGCCAGCAAGTTGCTCAGCACCTACAAAATAAACTTCAATATGCCGGCCGGTCGCTACGACGGCTACGTGTCCCTCAAGGACGATGCCCTCCCCAACCTTCCCCCACCCTTCGCCAACCTCGGCACACTCACACAAATGTTCGCCAAGAAGGGACTCAGCCAAACCGACATGGTCGTGCTCTCCGGCGCGCACAGCATCGGCCGTTCGCACTGCTCCTCCTTCCGCGACCGTCTCCAGCCGCCGGCCAACGACAACTCCACCACATCGATGGACACCACGTTCGCTGGGAAACTGACCCAGGACTGTACCGCCGGTAGTAATCCCACGGTGCCGCAGGACTACAAGACAGCCGACGTGTTGGACAGCCAGTACTACAGGAACGTGATCGATCGCAAAGTGCTCTTCAACTCCGACGCAGCGCTCATGACGTCGCTGGAGACGAAGAGCTTGGTACAAGAGTACACTAAATGGTTAATTGGAGATCTCGTGTGGTACAAGCATTTCGGGGAAGCAATGGTGAAGATGGGCAATATCGACGTGAAGGACAGCACCAAGGGTGAGATCAGGAAGAAGTGCGGGCTCGTCAATTAACCCTACACCGGTTCATCGCCTCTTGATGGCAAATATTGTTCAGTTCATGCTTTTTGAGTGTGCCTTCTGGTCTCCCTTTCTTGTTTATTTTCCACAAAGTTGTTTGCTCCTTGGTTCATTTCATTCATTTTTGTTGTGATCATTATTGTCCATTATAGTCAACTACCGGCAATACTTTATATGGAGATTGATGAATAAATTTCTGTTTAGCATTATTACGTATTGGGAATATATCTTCCCTTTTTTGTATGTGTTATCCTTTAATACAAAGAAATGATGCTGAGTAGTGCTGAGCTTAGCTAGAGTGTGTATGGTCAAACGATCCTGACTGGATGCAACGACTCTTTTTCTTTTGATAGAGGGTAACAACAATTGAGAGTGTGATCCTGACCGGATGCAACGACTCTTTTTCTTTTGGGAATCGTTTATAATCGACAGGCCGGCCGAAAGCTTCCGCCGGATGCGAGCCACGCTGGCATCACGCGCCCACGCAAGCTGCGCCCCGCACGAGAGACATGTTTTTGGTGGGCCCGCGGGGACCGCCCCTTATCTTCTCAACCGCACATGCCTTTCATCCCCTACCTCCAGATGCATCCCCTCCCCGCGCCGTGTTTCTTCTCCTTTTCTCCGCGCCGCTGCAAACCACCACAAAGCACATTGATCAGTGGCGGTGCCCTCGTGTGAAAGACCTCCCGCCCCCTGTGCTGTTCGTGCACCCCTCGGGGCAACACCGCCGTTCCATGGCTGCGTTCTTCGCCATGGCCGCACCATCGTCCCATGGCCGCGCGTGAGAGAAGCTGCAACCGGCAGCGCAAAATGCTACAACCGGTGACCAAGATAGCTTCAACCGAGCACAAAAAAGCTGCATCCATTTTGAATGGGGAAGCTTCAACCGTTGAATTGAAAAGCTTCATCCCGCTTTATAGAAAGCTTCAACCGGCTTCATAAAAAGCTTCAACCCGCGGGTGGCCGGCGACGGCGAACTTGCGGCCGGCGACAGCATATAGCTGCAACGTATGATCAAGGAGCTGCAACCGACGTCCAGTTTTCACTACGGGAAAACGACGAGCTGCCGTGTGGGCCGCTCTTTGCCGTGTGCCCAGAAGCTCGGAACACGGCAAAGCCAGTCTATGCCGTGCAGGTACAAAAAGGAGCACGGTGAAAATAGAGAACACGACAAAGACGAAATAAAGAACACGGCAAAGACATGGACACGGCAAAACACAGACAGGGCACACGGCAAAGCAGAAAAGCACGGCAAATTCGGAGGTGGCACACGGCAAAGCTCACCGGCACGGATAAAATTCGTGACACGTGGCTTTCGTGTCCTCTTTTGACGTGGCGTTATAACGGCTGATCTTTGCCGTGTGCACAGGAAAAGAACACGGCGATGTGCACCTTTGCCGTGTGGATCGCAAAGACACACGGCAAAAGTCTGTCTTTGCCGTGTTCCTTTGTCCGCCGACACGGCAAAGATTGCTTTCCCATCTTTTCAATTCCCGCCTTTCTCTTCCCGCCGATTTTTCCCGCCATTGCAGCCATCGCGTCCCTATATATAGCCGTGTGTGTCTCGGCTCGAACACAAAACTCACCCAACCCAGCAATTCTCCCCCGCCATCACCGCCGAAGCCCCTCCGATTCCCTTCTTCCGTCGAGATGCCTCTTCGTCTCCGCGCCAACCAGAGCTCCACGTCCGAACAAATAATTGATACTTGCATCGATTTTGACAAATTTTATATGGTTTTTATCATAATCTTGAAAGGATTCTGTTGCTATACTATGTTTTCAAATTTGAACAAACTAAAATAATGTTAGCTTCAGATTTACAGAAAAAACCCTTTTGTTTTGACTTTTTTGTATATTTTTCATTTCTTGGCCAAACGAAACAAATTTTATATCTACATTCGTCAGATTATTTCTAGGATTGTGGTGGCAGGTGTAAAGACCCGGCACGCGGCTCTGGAGTGCGACCCCCTTCACGGGTCAACGGGGCTAGGGTTAGGCCGGCCGGGGCCCTTCGAGGGGTAGCAATGCCACCAAAGCATCGCTCCGGGTCCTGATACATGTCTTAAAGTGTGGTGGGATGTTTGAACAAGCAATACGTGGCTCCGGAGTGTGGCCCCCCTCACGGGCGGCGATACCACCGAAGTAACATTCTGCGGTTCTGGTGTTCCGTGAATTTTCCTGAACACTCAGAGCGTGATCAATTCATGAAAATTTATGATAGGCTGGGCTCAAAATTTGATTTAAAATGTTCCTATGGGCTAACCTAGCACAACCAGATAGAAAAGTCCACTGGTCCAACGCCATCCGTCGAAAGTCAGAGGGGTAGATCTCCGGGTCAACCGAGCCAGGGTTAGGCCGCTCGGGGGCCTTCGGGGGGTAGCAAACCCACCAAAACTTGTATTAGGTCCTCATACATGTCTGACAGTGCGGTGGGAGGTTGAAACACCCAGCACGCAGCTCCGGAGTGTGACCCCCTTCATGGACGGCACTACCGCCAGCACTTAGAGGGGGAAACTGCCACAGATTGTAGCTCGGAGGGAATCTTGTGATAGTCTGGGCTCAAAATTTGTTTTAAAACGTTCCTATGGGCTAACCTAGCACCACCAGGTAGAAAAGTCCATTGGTCTAGCGCCGTCCGGTGAAATTCAAAGGGGGTAGCTTTCCCGGTCAACCGGGCCAGGGTTATGCCGCTCCGGGGTCTTCGGAGGGTAGCAATGCCACCAAAACTTGCATTGGGTCCTCATACATGTCTGAGAGTGTGGTGGGAGGTTCAAACACCCAGCACGCAGCTCCGGAGTGTGACCCCCTTCACGGACGGCACTACCGCCAGCACTTAGAGGGGGAAACTGCGACGGAGGTTCAATCCGGAGGGATTCTTGTGATAGGCTGGGCTCAAAATTTGATTTAAAATGTTCCTATGGGCTAACCTAGCACAACCAGATAGAAAAGTCCACTGGTCCAACGCCATCCGTCGAAAGTCAGAGGGGGTAGATCTCCGGGTCAACCAAGCCAGGGTTAGGCCGCTCGGCGGCCTTCGGGGGGTAGCAAACCCACCAAAACTTGTATTGGGTCCTCATACATGTCTGACAGTGCGGTGGGAGGTTGAAACACCCAGCACGCAGCTCCGGAGTGTGACCCCCTTCATGGACGGCACTACCGCCAGCACTTAGAGGGGGAAACTGCCACAGATTGTAGCTCGGAGGGAATCTTGTGACAGTCTGGGCTCAAAATTTGTTTTAAAATGTTCCTATGGGCTAACCTAGCACCACCAGGTAGAAAAGTCCATTGGTCTAGCGCCGTCCGGTGAAATTCAAAGGGGGTAGCTTTCCCGGTCAACCGGGCCAGGGTTATGCCGCTCCGGGGTCTTCGGAGGGTAGCAATGCCACCAAAACTTGCATTGGGTCCTCATACATGTCTGAGAGTGTGGTGGGAGGTTCAAACACCCAGCACGCAGCTCCGGAGTGTGACCCCCTTCACGGACGGCACTACCGCCAGCACTTAGAGGAGGAAACTGCGACGGAGGTTCAATCCGGAGGGATTCTTGTGATAGGCTGGGCTCAAAATTTGATTTAAAATGTTCCTATGGGCTAACCTAGCACAACCAGGTAGAAAAGTCGACTGGTCCAACGCCATCCGTCGAAAGTCAGAGGGGGTAGATCTCCGGGTCAACCGAGCCAGGGTTAGACCGCTCGGGGGCCTTCGGGGGGTAGCAAACCCACCAAAACTTGTATTGGGTCCTCATACATGTCTGACAGTGCGGTGGGAGGTTGAAACACCCAGCACGCAGCTCCGGAGTGTGACCCCCTTCATGGACGGCACTACCGCCAGCACTTAGAGGGGGAAACTGCCATAGATTGTAGCTCGGAGGGAATCTTGTGATAGTCTGGGCTCAAAATTTGTTTTAAAATGTTCCTATGGGCTAACCTAGCACCACCAGGTAGAAAAGTCCATTGGTCTAGCGCCGTCCGGTGAAATTCAAAGGGGGTAGCTTTCCCGGTCAACCGGGCCAGGGTTATGCCGCTCCGGGGTCTTCGGAGGGTAGCAATGCCACCAAAACTTGCATTGGGTCCTATCACATGTGTTGACACCTGATTTTGGCACGATGCAAAATGCAGTAAAGGTGGACTCAGGCGAAAAGTGAAGATCCAAACAGAGGTTGAAGATGACCCGGCAAGGAGGCGATCCGGCAAAGCGACCCGGCAAGATACCCTGATGATACTCCCGGGAAGGCGGCAGCCTGACGAAGACCGAAGATCAAGATGGACGTAAGGAGACGTAAGATCAAGATAGACGTAAGCCAGCACGCTTACAAAAATACTTCTGGACCCTGAGCGGAATTAAGCGGTACTGCCACCCCCAAGCGGTACTACCGCTTGAGCGGTACTACCATGTATTACTACCGCGCCAAGTACCGCTTACGAAAATACTTCTGGAACCCCGAGGACCCCCAAGCGGCAGTGGCGCGGCACTAAGCCATACCCAGGGCGGTACTACCGCTGTGAAGCGGTACTACCGCTTGCCATATGCGCGCGTTAGCTTTATGGGAAAATAAAGAAATAAAGAAAAGTGAAAATAATACAAAAATAAACATTTATAAAATATAAACCTTAATAAAATTTTAATAAAGAAACAAGGAAAACCTTAAAAAAAATGAAAAACAGCCCTTTGTCGTGTGCGTTTATCCGAAGCACACGGCAATGGTCGCTTTGCCGTGTGTTTTTATCCAAAGCACACGGCAATGATCGCTTTGCCGTGTTCAGCCGGGATACACACGGCGAAGGTTGCTTGGCCGTGTTTAACAGGTAAGGCACACGGCAAAGTGGACCGCTTTAGGCCCACTTAGGGTTCCGACCAGCCAGTTCGACTCAGACAAAAAAAATAAAAATCCCCCACGCCAGCTCCCGACCGGGCCGCCGCCGCCCCCTCCACTGCCGTCGCCGCCCCTAGCCTCCACTGCCGCCCACCCGGTCGCCCCTTTCCTCCACCGCCGCCGCCCATTTGCTCCCCTCGAGCCGCCGCCCCCAGGCCCCACGGCGCTGCCGCCCCGTTCTCCTCCACTGGCTGCCGCTCGCCCCCACGACCAGCCCGCGACGGCATGGCCGAGCTCCGCCGTCGGCTCGTCGCACGGTAGGCGCGGGCGGCCCGCTGCCACCTACCGTCCCGGGCGGCCCACCGCCACGACCGTCCGCCGCCACGACCGGGCACTGCAGGTATGTCCTCAGTCCTCTCCTATCCCATATTACTCTGCATGTACTCTGCTCTACATGTGGGATTTATTTGTTGTGTGCCATCCATCAATCAAGCCTGCAGATTTTATTTTCTTGCTTCAGCAAAAATTGTTTGTGTGCTAGCTGTTCATACTGGACGCCATTCAAGAGTTTTATTTGTGGTGGAGGAACAGACTGAGGTTTACTACGCAGTAGCAGTACTAGTGTATCATATTTCTATCTAGTCCTCTCCTATCCCATATTACTTGTCTCAAATTTATTAAAATGTTCGATAAGGCTAGTTAGAAATATTTTGGGGGTGGGGAAATAGATATGAATAATTTGGAGGAGCGCAGAAATATTTATAACCGTATTACTTGTCGCAGATTGAGAGCGGGGCTATCGTCGGAGTGCATTTTGGAGGAGCGCCACTCATCCTCTTCGGCGATCGATCACGCTTCGGGGGTAAGCCCTCGAACTAATACCGGATGCAATTATTGTGAAATATAGATTGAAAGCATTGTATGTATATTTTGGCACTGATTAAAGGATGGAGAATCGCGAGTGGATGTACACGGGCAGAACTAGTAAGTGGGACTTTACAGATGAATGGAGAGACAAGACCAAGCAGTTTGTGGAAAGTGCGTTTGCAGACCCAGTGGGACCACCTCCAGGTTACGTGGATGATTGGTGGGGCAACGATGATAGCGATGATGACACAACAGTTGTTCGCGATGAGCCGGACACTGGCTACTGAAGTTTGTAGCAACTCTATGTAATAGTGATTGTAAAACTAGCCTATTTGTGAGAACTCTATGTAATAGTGATTGTAAGGCCCTATTTTGTATTATCGACTCGTGGATGATTTTGTATGTAATTTGTTGCATTATAATCTTCTTGATTTACTAGTTGTTGTCTGTATTAATATTCATCTATTTACATCATTTTTGTATCATGTGTACTAATGAAAGTAATCTTTTTGTCAATGCTGGTGATTGAAAGATGCCACGAGGAGGAGGCGGAAAAGGAAAGGGGGCGGCAAAGACCGTCAAGCACAAAGTCAAGAAATTGGCGAGTATTGTGACGAAGGTTGTTGGGACCGCTTCGGGATCCACTTCGAGACAGCCAGACAGTCCTCCCCCAGCCTGTCCTCCACCTCTTGAGCCCAGGAGGCAGCGTACGAGGAGGCATCCTGTTAGTCCTCCCCCAGCCCACGAGGAGGTGGAGGCGGACGTGGAGGATGCGAAGGAGGAAGTGGAGGAGGAGCCTAGGGCCTCTGACTTTGTTCACCCGGGTTTTCTTCGTCCCTCAACTGAGGGGGAGGAGGAGACTAGGGCCCTCTGAGGAGGTGGAGGACAGCAGCTCTGACAGTGACTTTGAGGAGGAGTCTAGGGCCTCTGATGATGAGGCTAACAGTAGACAGTGGGTAGAGCCGGAGGAGTACGTTGAGTCTGATGCTGAGTTGTTGGATGCCCCGGCTATCACTCGTCGTCAGCGTGGGACCAGCGGGCTCCCCAAGCTACCTTACGAGCACAGTCATATTGAGCTCCAACCCGTTGGAAAGAGGTACATGTTTTCACAACTTATCAGTTGTGGTTGCATTCTAATATTATTTTGCTTTACTCATTGTTGCATTCAGATATTCTAATGTGATTTTTGCTTTTCATTGTGCAGGGCGTTTGCATATAAGGATAATATCAAGCCGCCTCGCTCCTATGTGAGCATTCTTGGCTGCCTCCTCAGAAGGAATTTTCCTGGGATTGTGAAGCTCCCTAGTGGTGGCAGAAGTGTAGCTTGGAGCTAGGAGCACTACAGGTATGCAAAGAAACCGAGCAACGAGTTTAGAGACATGCAGGAGAAGGTGCAACTACTTTTCTGGGTAAGTTCCATTCACTTCTCATCATTCAGTAATGCCTTTGACAATAGTAGCACTAATGGCTTTCACCCTTTTTTACCTTTGTGCATGCTTGCAGAACTACTTTGCCATGGAGAAGGATAAGGAGCTGCAATGCATGGCCGTGTTGCAGAAGATTTGTACCAAGATGGTCACGGACATGCACTACGAGGCACGTGTGAGCTGCGTTCGCAATTGGTACGCCGAGAAGCAAAACGTTCGCATTAGCAAGGCGCAAGCCCGAGAGAAGCTTATGGAGCCTTGGCAGTACATGCAGGTAATAATATGTGTATTTTCATTCATATGTGTATTTTTGACTTGTTGACCGCATCTAGTTTCATTAATATGTGTGCTTTCTGCAGGTGGTTCCTCAGTATGTGAGTTCCGACAAGAAATGCTACGCGGCGATGGTGGACTACTGGACAAGCGACGAGTACAAGAAGAAGCATGAGGATGGACAGATCCATCGAGCGGTGATGGACGGTGGATCACACTGCCAGGGCAGCCTCCCTCTCGAGGTCTCCAGGAGAAGAGAGGTGAGCACGGCAATTCTTTATTCTTGCTTTCGACGTTATTCTTTACTCCGCAGGCCCCCTTCACTTATCTTCATGCTCTCTCTTTTGCAGGCCAAAAAGACAGGCGTGGATCCCAACTTCTTCGATTATTGGGAACTGAAGCGTACCATGAAGAAGCCTCATCGTAAGACGGGGTCGATGTGGGTGAATAAAGGAGCACAGATGCGGAGTACCAAGTTCGTGGACAAGTTCAAGGAGGTACACGGGGCTGACGCCGACCCTCGCACTGCCCCCTTTGACCCCGAGGTTGTCGTGCTGGCGGGAGAAGGCGCGAGGAATGGGCGCTTATGGATTGGTGACGGCTCCATCGACCCTATGACCATTCCTAGTCTCTCCCAGCTCCGAAAGGGCAGGACGAGCTCCCAGCCTGCTATAGAGACCCGCCCACGGCTTGGGGTCATAGCTATAGACGAGATCCGGGTATGTTCTTTTTTCTCCCCAATCTACACTCCATTTCATATTTTCTGTTGCAACAATCATGATAGAACGAATGGCACAACGTAGAATGAGGTGGCCCAAGAAAGGAGACGGCGCGAGGAGGTGGAGGTTCTGGTGAGCCAGCAGCAGCAGCAGCTGGCCCAGCAGCAGCAGATGATGGAGTGGATGAGAGCCCAGATGGTTTCCTTGATGCCGAATGGCGGGACTGTTCCTCCTCCTCCTTTCACCTTCCCGTGGGTAAGTAGTCATGCGTCTAAGTGTCAATACATATGCCATTTTACTGTCTTGCACCTATTGTCAAATAATGCTCACCATTTTGATTGTTGTAGTCACAGAGTTCGGTGGGCGGCTCCAACAATGCGTCCCAAGGTCAATTGGAAAGCCCGTTGACGCCTCCTATGTCGGGTCAGCAAAGCATGAACAATCCGAACGCCCGCGCGTTGTTCCAGGTTAGTTCTCCAAAATTTGTGACTCACGTGCTTCTAAGTTTAGCCTCACTCACTTTAGTCTTTGAACTTGTCCAAACCATATGACTTGTCAATCTCATTTTTTTTGCTTTGGAACTTGTAGGATGGGCATCATGAGGCCCCTTGATCATCAACGGCGTGGCAGATGGACTATGTGTTGTCAACTTGTTGGATGATGACCATTTGGTGAACTTGTAGGATTTGTCACTTGTTGGATGTTGTTTGGACTTGTTTTGATGTTCTATGTGCTATGTGTGTATGATGATGACCATTTGGTGCTCTATTTGCTATATTGCTCTATATGTTGGTATATTTGTACTATATATGTGATTTTGAACTGTTGCATATATTGCGGTAATATGAATTGCAAGGCTGTAATCAAAAACAGCAAAAAAATGGGCCAGGTAGGCGGCTTTGCCGTGTGCATGCACACGGCAAAGCTGCCACGTGGCGCGCACCTGTGCTTCCTGGGAAGTGTATGGGTGACCAAATGTCACCTTTGCCGTGCGCATATGCTTGGCACACGGCAAATATGGCGACCACTGGGTTCCTGAAAGGTCCTTTGCCGTCCCGTTTGCTCGAGGCATACGGCAAAGCCCCTCCGGTTCTGCCATGCTGGCGGCCTCCAGGCACACGACAAAGGATCCAGAAATGCCGTGTTGGCAAATGAGAGGAGCACGGCAAAGAATCGGCCAATGCCGTGTTTGCAAATGGACGGAACACGGCAAAGAGTCTCGAAATGCCGTGCGGGCAAACTGAAGGAGCACGGCAAAGGAGATGCTGACGTGGCGCCGTCAGGTAGGCAGGAAACCGTCAAGTCCACTTTTGCCGTGTCAAGGGAAGGAGGGCACACGGCAAAGCCTTTGCCGTGCTCCGCTCAGAAAGGCACACGGCAAATATTCTTTGCCGTGCCGTTTTTTGCCGTGTCGCCTTCGCCGTGCTCCAGGACACGGCGTTTGATTTGCCGTGTTGCGAAACGGCTTTGCCGTGTATATTGCCAACACGGCAAAGCTTGGTTTTCCCGTAGTGTTTGTTGCAACCTACATTTGCCCGTGCTACCACCGGCGTCGAGTTTTGCTACAAGTAGTATCAACAGTTGAAAAAAGCTTCAACCAGCGTAGGAAAAGCTTCAACCGGCGGTGAAAAAAGCTTCAACCAGCTTCGGGGAAAAAAATTCAACCGGAGGAAACAACTGCAACCGACGACGAGAAAGTTTTGACCGAGGCAACAATGGCGAGCGGCAACAACAGGAGCTGCAAGGGCTTCCAATGACTTGTGGCGAGCTGCAGCCTCTGCTACAAGCAGCGAGCTTGACAACGATGGCGAGAGGCAACAACGGGAGCTGCAAGGACGGCGACCGGTGGCGAGGACGGCCGGCGAGAGGGGGCGGCGGGAGAAGGACCGCTCGACCGCGGCGGGGAGGGGGAGAGGGGGTGGAGGGGGGGCTGCGCGTTGGGCGAGGATGGCCAGCGAGGTGCTCGTGTTCGTTGGCTGAAGGTTGGGGATGAGGAGATCTGACGGTCAAGGTAGCCCAAATCTGACGGTCAGGGTGCGACCGGCCCAAATTTGGGCCGGCGCGCCGACGCAGATCAGTGCCCTTTTCTTTTGAGAGAGGGTAACGACAATTCTACTAAGTGCACTATCAAAATCTGTTTGTATGAAGCCCCCCCCCCCCCCCCCCCCCCCCTCTGGCTTATTTTTGGTTTTATGTTTGAAACATCTTGCCTTCTACATAGGTTGTCGCATGGCCGTCTAATGCTTTCATAAATTGTATGATGCATCATGCAACACTCTTTATTTTCCTCTCCCCCATGCATTTCATTAGAAATCCACTTCTTATTATTTTACCCTTTGAGCACTTCGGCCCACGCGAAATTGAACATGAAGCTTATGACTCCGTGAATCTGAAGGTTGTCGGGCTAGAAATAAGAAGAAAAACAGTAAGCCAACCTAAATTCTATGAGTTCAAAAGTTTCAAAAGATATAACGTGCTACACTAGCAGACTCGAGTATTTTCCCTGTGTTGTGCGAGAGAAAAAGGGAAGGTGAACATATAGTGATTTGCAAATGCAAGCATCTACGTAAACTTTTGCTAGGTCTTACATGAAACAAAGGCACAGGGTATTATTAGGCAAATAACGCATTACTTGTGTACAAAGTTTTTTTTACATTCGTTGATTCTCATGAAAATATTTAGCAATGACAAGTAGCCTGATATAGAAATTTCTCAACTAATATTGGCCGGGCCAACTCATACGTCACTACCGTCCCTGCCAAGACCAAGAAGCCCACCATAGCTAGTGAGCAGGGACACTACTGAAGAACTGGCAGACCACCACCGCGCCGAACCCATGAACACTTTGTACTCCCAAGGCGACGCCTTCAAAAACTAAACAATTTCGTCGCTCCGTCGCCACCCAATAAAGAGATTTCAGGCTTTCACCTGGGACCAGGAGGCGGAGGGTGGGGTATAGGTCTCGAGGTTGCCCACCAGAGGGAGAAACGTGCCACGAGCGTCGCCAACATCGTGACCGGCACCGCCGTTCAAAGGTTTCCCACGGCCGAGAACCCTCACCCCATTGCCCCACCAACCAGAAGAACAGGACAACACAAGGTAGCCCGCATCACGGATAGTAGTGGAGTACAAGGAGCATTTGAAGTCACCATCGATCAAGAACTAGGCATGCTGCTGACTCACCGCCCAATGCGGCCAATAACGGCATAGCAAAGAGCTGGCACCACACCACCCCCCCCCCCCCCCCCCCCCCCCCCCCCGCGTCGAGGCGCCCTCTCCTATTGTGACCGCCACAACCCGCCACCCCTTGTCCACCAGAACGGCCTCGACCGACCTAGCCCCCACCGCCACCATTGTGGAGCTGCACCGCCACTTTCTAGCTTAGCAGCTACCGGATCCGCGTGTTCCTGCCGTCAGTGACCCCGCCAGACCCAGCTCCCCCACGAGCGGATAACCCGTGCTGCCGGGATCTCGACTAGGGGAGGGAGGGGAGAAGCCTCGCCGCCACCAGCGCCACACGGGCTTCACCCGACGACACCCTATGGAAGCGACGAGGATGAGGGGGCGTGGGGGAGGTATCCTTGCGTCGGCAGCGGATTTGGAGCTCCCGTGACGCGCACAAGGGGCGCACGGGAGTGACAGGACGGATGTCTGAAACACTTCAGAAAGTTTTCCATTATAAAATACTCCCTCTATTCATCAATATAAGACGTTTTAGAGACTTGATACAAGTCTCTAACACGTTTTATATTTATGAAAAGAGGTAGTACAAAATTACCAATAGTGAATAGTGCCTGATGTTCCATTCTTACCTTTCCTGAATTATTAGTATAGTTCTACCAATTCTAAGTGCACCCGTATTTTTTTTCAAATATCATTGGTTCGAAAAAGTGTAACTTTACTTTTATGAAAATTGCAACATGCAACTGGGTGACAAAAAGCAAGTTACACACATGAAATTACACTTTACCTATTAGTTATAACTTAAAAGGTAACGCTCGGTGAGAGAAAGAGGGCTAAGGTGATATTCCAAACCCTAGATGTCTGTCGCCGCATTGATGGCTCTTCGGACAGGGAGGACCGGTTCATGGGCGGCTTGCTAGGGAAGTCTTGGAGGGCTTCTGCGGTTGGAGAGTTTCAAGTTGAGGTCTTCATTAGGCGGTGCTTGATGGTACCTGAAGCTTGAGGCATACGGATGAGTCCAACGCGGTGGGCTTCTATGGCAGCTCGTCCTAGCTAGGATCGACATTGACAAATGGCTCTAGATGGCGGCAAGTTTGATCTCAACTCCGGATTTGGCATACAGCGGCGTGGGTAATTTTTCAAATGTTTTTTTGGGGGAATCTTCATGTTTGGTTTGGGACGGCGCGGTGGCAGCACTTTCCCAGTTTTAGAATTACAAGCAAATATGTCTGTGCGTTGCAACGGGAGAAAAGCCACTGCAGTCCCTAGACGAATAAATGTGGCCTAAAACACAAAGTTACCTGCAGTTACCAGTTATGCCCCTGTATACTACAAAGGAAGTGGATTCTTCATATTTCCTTGAGCTATTAATTCTAAATCCCTGGACATAACTTAATCCTAGTCTTGCTGGAAGTGGTTTGTTGAATATAATGATTGTCAGAATAAGAATCTCATTCTATTTCATGCAGACATAAAGGGTGTGAGCTCATGACCAATTATTGTAGTTATTCTGATAACACCAGGAAATCATATAAAAATAAACGTTGGTACATATTTTCTTTTGGGGGAACCTGTCATGTGTCTTGTTACTTACTTATCGAAAAGGGCTACAATAGACAACCTATACTTGTGGGTTATCACTTCATTTTAGACTGACAAAGTTATTTAAAAGTTCCACATTTTGTATAGGTGTGAGAGCCTCTAAACTGATCACTCTGGAACTTCCAAGCTGTAGAATAAAGTGTGTAACAATCTGATTTTTGGCCCAACCTCATATGTTTGGTGAGAGAAATCTACCTCTTATGTTGATTTCAATGTGCTTTTTGCGCCAACATTTCAAGCGAATCCTTCTAGATATAATCCCCTCTTTCTTTTTGCACCTACCTCTCCAATCGAAAAGCTAAATCTTGAGATATTTTTAGTGTTGCTGAGATTATCATCTGAAGCACAAGAACAAGGATTCATAACCAAGCAGCCCAAATCTTATTACTTTTGGAGGGCATGCACCTCCTAGACCAGCTAGGTGCTTGAGAGTCTTTAAGTTTGTAAAGAAAACAAGAAGTATGTAAGGGCCCGAAGATCGTGTACTTTATGAAGATGTACTGTTAATTGAGGCTAATCCTTCATGGGCTTGGCATACGTCACGGTGGAACAGGAAGGTTGCTCCTTCGCGGACCTTTCGTGGGCGAGAGTCCTCTGTAGACCGTCCCTAGTGGGATCTCATTGTCATGATCCTTCTTATCTTAGATCCTCCGATGTAGTATAACTCCAAATATCAGAACCACAAGAAAAATCATCACTGAGCCAACACGTGTTTGCATCTCCCTAACTCTACCTTTTTACTAACACTTGCATGTCTTACTTTCCGTTCTAGGCAACTATTGTAGACTTGCATGTGTAGAGTGTTTGATAGATATGTAGAAAAGCTAGAAATCAGACTACTTATAGACTGACTTTATCAGACTAGCTAAAGGCCTTCAGATCAAAAGCATATCATATGTCCGATTTAGTAATTTGGCCATGCAGAAGTTTGGGTTAGTCTCATCTCTAATTGGTTGATACTTCCTAACTGTTTTCGTAATAACGCACATCCTCCATTCACGCATCCCTCTAGGCAATTATCCTCCTTAAATATTGCTAGGTAGTTGCATGGGTCTCTCCTGAAATGGCACGCGATTCGTAGGAAGATAGGAAACAGTGATTTGTAGTCCGTACCCTAATGTTTCTTTAGTTTGTTTCCAAACATGTTCTTCCATAAATCAGGGGTATATCTATGTCCTTAAATCAGACGAGTCTTCTGTTTTTGGTTTTTACACGTAGGATATTTGCTTCCTTAGTAAGCAAATGTCGATTCCATTACTATTTAAATTTGCTTCCATGAGAATCTTGTGATGTTTCAACATCAAAGTCATTTTTTAGTGTAATGCTTAATTAAACCTGCATCCGTTTATCTATGATTTTACTTCCACTGTGAATTAAACTTGCTATCACTACTAGGGAAAAGCTTATAGGTAGCCACTTACTAGTAGCGCGGGTTTATACCCCTCGCTACTGCTATTTACTAGTAGCGCGGGTTAGTAGTAGCGCGTGTTTTTAACCCTCGCTACTACTAAGTGGTCTCTACCGTCCCCCCCCCGGGACGGGCCATAGTAGTAGCGCGGACCCGCGCTACTACTAAGTTGATAGTAGTAGCGCGGGTTTATAACCCTCGCTACTACTAAGTGGTCTCTACCGTGCCCTCCCGGGATAGGCCATAGTAGTAGCGCGGGGTATAAACCCGCGCTACTACTAAGTACAGAGTTCTTTACCAGCCCTGAAATCCCCATCTCCTCCGCTAAATCCTGCCTCTCTCCCGTCCCTCTCGCCCCTCTCTCTCCATCTCACATGGACGACCTCACATGGACATGCCATAGTAGTAGCTCTCACATGGACCTCCTGCCCAGGCGCGGCTCCTCCTCCATGGCGCGTAAAGAGGCCGCCGCCTCGGCCGCCGGAGTCCAGGAGCTCGCCGGTCTTCCCAGTGTCTCCATGCCATCACGCCAGAGCACCGGACCACCGGCGACCAACCCCGCTGCTCCCTCCATCTCCTTCTTCTCTCTCCCGTTTTCCTTTTTCTCTCTCTCTCTCCCTCTGGTTTGACTTACCCTCCCATGTCCATGCCCATGCAGGTCGTCGCCATGGACGACCAGGAGCTCTCTGCCTTGGCTGCGAAGAGAAGCCCCCCGCCGCCGCCTTGCTCTGTCCTGGATCTAGGCCCTCTCTAACAGCCGCTGCCGGATCTCGTCTGTCGCTGCCCGTCCGCGCCTCCGGCGACCCCTGTCGTCGCTGCATCGAACCGTTGACACCATTGATAGCACGCACGGGATCGATATTTTTTTTTGGTTTTTGAAATTAATAGTAGTAGCGCGGGTCACAGGCACGCGCTACAGATAGTTAGTAGTAGCGCGTGTGGTACGCGCGCTACTACTAACACACATACTAGTAGCGCGGGTGCACCCGCGCTACTACTACAAGTTAGCTGTAGCGCCGTAGTAGTAGCGCGGGCACCCGCGCTACTACTAGCTGTTTAACCCGCGCTACTACTAGGTTTTTTCCTAGTAGTGTGGTTAGCATAAAATTCATTTTCTATCTAATGTAAAACAATTCTATCGACTAGAGGATTGCTCTAAAGTAATCATTATCATGGGTACATATAACACATGCTTCAAGTATATTAGGGACGTAATTCCAACAAATACAAATACAAATACATAATGAATATTTTTACTACATATACATCACAATCTTGTTTCCGTTGACTAGAGAATTGCTTTTGACCAAATATGACCTCCTTTCCATAAAAAAATGTACCATTATCGTGATTACACATAACACATGCTACAACCATAGTAGGGGCGTGATTCCAGGAAATACAAATGTGCTCGGTTTGCTTCCATCATTGAAAATCAAGCTTCCAACAGAAGAAACCATGCTTCATAATCCATAATCATTTTTCTCCAAGCAACTGAGTGGACGTCTAAGCAAGTTTGCTTCCAAGACGACGACCATGATATACGGCACTGAGATGCTTGATCACACGTCGCACGCCATGCCCACCATCGACCACCAGGCCATGCTTACCCATCGTAGTGCATGTGTTTCCGTTCCCTTAAACAATGTAGAAATTTAGAAGTATGAATTGTTTGCTTTGGATACAAACATGATGCTTACGATGCAATACAAAGTATACAAATGAAGCAAACCAAAAATGTATAAGCAAAGTGTGAAAGATATGAAGCTATAGATGGTGAAAAAGCATAACTAAGGAAACTGCGCACCGTAAAGAATCACATGTATGATTCATATAAAGCATGGAAAATTTGGATGCATCATATTTATACAACCACAACGTAATTTCTACATAGTGGAAACATATTTTTTTTAAATGGGAATACAAAAGATTTACGCGTAGTCATTAAAATTCTGATTAGTATGGGGTGACAAGAATCTTGTGCATAATATATGTGAAATTTTAGGAATCATTATAGTTGTCGGTTAAGTTAAAAAATGATACCTACAGGTATGAAGCATGTAGACGAAGCAAACTAAACATAATGTGGAAGCACACGTTGAAATGTATGAAGCAAAATGTACTTAATGAACAAGAGTTAGCATGGCAAAATGGATCAAATTATATGGACCGATGATGCAAAAACATAGTATGTATGAAGCACGGAAAGTTGAAACATGATATTTATGAGGATAATGTGAACCGAGATCAGATGAGGGCTTATTCATATAACCTGCCACCCGTGGTCTCTTCATCTCCGAACATATACACCAAAGATGCCAAAAACGGAGGTGCTTTATTGATCAAATACAGAATGAATGACACAAAATCACACCCACAAACATGGGATAAACTAAGATATTTGAGATAGATAGCTAACACAAATTATAGAAAACAATTATGTTTCAAATCAACTAATAATGAATGGGTTGTACAGTATTGTGAGGAGATGATTCAAATTGTAGGTCAGATGAAGATGGGGTGGGATAAACCTTTGGTACTCCACTCGTGATCACAATTGCAGGTGAAGCAAGCCACAATTGCAGGTGAAGTAGGGTCTGATCCAACAAATTCGCCAGCAGGCTACAATTGCAGGTGAAGCATGGTCAGATCCCGCTAGAGATAGACACAATGGCTATGCAGTTTGCGAGGTGGGGGGGGGGGGGGGGGGGGGGGGTCCACGAAAAATGGATCTCATCTCGCTCCCGTGTGGCTCCAGCGAGCTGCACTGGGGCGCTAAATCCGGCCGCTCGGGGTCTCCTTCCCCTCCCCCGCTCCCCTCGTCGCTGTTGGAAGGGGTCGCCGGGCAAAGCTCGAGCGGCTTTGGCGGCAGCGAGGCCCTACGATGGCGTAGAGGTGATGGATCTCCTAGCTTGGTGACGGGCTGTAGTGAAGACTCTCGCGAGGGCAGACGTAGGTGGCGCATCAGGAGTAAGCGGATGGGGCAGTGTGTATGGTGTGTTCCAGCAGCAACAACTCACAAGATGGATGCATCCCAGTGTCATGGCTGCCAGACGGCGTGATGTTCATCCACCGTGTCCTGCGGTGTCGCCTTGGTCCGTCGCTCGCCTTGCACTATGATACGTCTTGAATGTATCTATAATTTTGGATTGTTCCATGCTATTATATTATCATTTTAGAATACTTTATATGCATTTATATGCTATTTTATATTATTTTTGGGAACTAACCTATTAACCCAGTGCCCAGTGACAGTTGCTGTTTTCTGCTTGTTTTTGGCCTTTCAGGAAACCAGTACCACACGAAGTTCAAATGCCACAAAACTTTTTGATGATTTTTTCTGGACAAAAATAAGACCTAGAAGCTTCGGAGGGAGTCCAGAGACAGCACGAGGCGGTGCCAAGGCAAGATGGCGCGCCCAGGGGGTAGGCACGCCTTCTTGCCTTGGGACCACCCCGTGTCTCCGTTTGACCTAAAACGTTTGCCAACATATGAAACAGGCATATTATTTCACTTTTATCATGTACTCTCTCTGTAAAGAAATATAAGAGCGTTCAAATCACTATAGAGGGAGTATGATTATTATATTTTTCAAGGGGCCCATCGATTTGTTATGTCTATAGGGTTCGCCAATGATTTAAAATATTTTCTGCCAACTTCTAACCGGCTCTAATTTCCTTATGTTGCCAAACACCAACACTTCTGATGGATGCTTGATTCATCATGGAGAGTTTTTGTATCAAGTTTTCATAAGGTAATCATTTTGTAACCTTACAGTTGTAACAAGGCCTGTATCTTCAGCTCTTTTGTGCAATATTTACGGTCAAATTTCACAGTTCTTATTCAATATCGAGATCTAGACCTAACTATATTGTTTATTTTCTATTCATTTTGGAAACACTTAGATGTATTTTAAATTTTTCCACAAGGGTACACAAGCATATAAAGTTATAAACTCTATACGTACAATTTTGGGTGAAGTTCGATGAAAGGCTAATTAGCAAGTATGGAATAAAACAAGAGTAAAAGTTTTAAATAAGTTTTGAACACTCATAGGAACAATCAATAATTTACTTTGATATTCAGAAAATAAATGTTCACCAAGCACTATAAACTTATGAGATCAGGAAACTATTTTAAACGAAAATTCTATGTTACTTTCTATTATCACTCGACCATTTTGAAAACCTTTTTTATTAGTGAAAGTTTGAGAAGTTTACCTGCACATTTTACTGGTGGTATTCATTTAGCAAGATATCACATAAAAATATTAATGTTCTATAGTTCGGAGTTTCAAATTACATTACCATATATGTTTCAAGATATATTACGATACATGGAAAACAATTAGGTAAATGGAACTGAAATCGCTCCAATACCCGGAATTTGTGTTTTTAAAATATACTTCAAATAGTTACATGTATAAATGGTGACACCCTTTCTACAAGGAAATAAGTAGTGTATTCGGCGGCTCTACATCCTCCCCAAATGAGAACAACAAACATATGATTAGGGCAGTTGTTCAAGCATGATTGCATCTTCTTTAATTTCCTGATTTAATAAACTCTAAAGCAATATAAAGTTATACCACAATATCCCAAAACATATTTGTTTGGTGGAGCTAGATGAGGGTTTCATCTAATATATATGCGTGCTTCTGTAATATCATAAAACCATATTTCTTCATAATACATATTAAGAAAATTAAAAATTCCTTTCCTTTTGGACCACTCAAACATATTGTCACATGCACCATGAGAAAATATTTCACAGTTTCACAAAGCCGGAGAGTATCCTCTTGCTAACTGAGATCGAACATTTGAACTTTTATCTGATAAATGAGGAAATTTGAAACATATATTTCTTAACATCTGACATAATACTGAAGCTATGAGAGAGCAAAGTTAATAATTAATGAGATTTTTTAGACTTACTTTTTCTACTAATCAAATTCCAGTGTGTGCGGATTAGTTGTTTAATAAAATTTATAGGACAACTGATAACATATGTTCAATTAATGGTTCATGGTTTTCACTGAGGTAGGCCAACGCCACTGTCATGTATTCTGTTTCCCGGCATATTTAATCAGTTCTTACACCTTTTCTTTCAATCTTCTGCTGCTCTTGAGTGTATCAGCTTCAAACAACTCCTATGGTGATCTTCGATGGATATGGTAACAATGCCGAATATTCTTACTGGTATGTAGATGTTACTTCACACGACCATTCTTCTATTTTTTTTATTAGTGTATTGTATTGTGGCAGCTTAATAAGCTAAATCATGGACGATCAATACATCAGTCAGGAGCCATGAAGCTTGCTTATGTAGTGCAACTAGCCTTTTTTCACGTACAAGTATTATATCGACCTAGCTACTTCTATATAATTTATGCATGATATTAAATGCATCTATAATTATATATTAATTTTACCTGCTATATCTAGCATTTCTTCTATGTTATAATGTTATAATCCAAGAACTTAGAATTCTTTTGAGGAAATGTTAGTTGATATACGTGGCTCATGCATGTCCTTTCTAATCGACAATTAAAGTGTCTGACGTATGTTGCAAAGACTCTCACCCGTTACTCTATAATTTTCGGAACAAAGCATATATTGTCCTTTTCTTCCGCATCAACTTTTTCTAAATTAATAAAATGTGTATGTACTTTCTCTCAACATCTCATCGGCATAAGAAATGTTTTTTTCCTTTTTAGTTTTTCTTTTACTGTAATATTTCTGTAGTTATTCTCTTATACGCTCATAAGCAAAAATAATCAGTACTCATATGCAAGTTTATGTATGCGGTTCACATTAAGTTTTAAATATTAACACTGCCATGATTATAATTGTGCCCGTGCGAATGCATGGGTCGACGACTTGTATCTATAATTTTTGATTTTTTCATGCTATTATATTATCAATCTTGGATACTTTATATGCATTTATATGCTATTTTGTATCATTTTTTGGGACTAACCTATTAACCCAGTGCCAGTTCCTGTTTTTTGCCCCTGTTTGACTTTTCTGAAAATCAATACCAAACGTAGTCCAAACACGATGAAACTTTACGACATTTTTTATGGACCAAAAGGGACCCTAGAAGGTTCGGGAGGAGCCAGAGGACGTACGGGAGAGCCACGAGCTCACAGGGCACACCCTGAGGGTAGAGCGCGCCCACCGAGTGATGGGGATGTGTACCTAGGGTAGGGTCATAGGCCTGACCTACCTGCCCTTCCTAAGGACACTGCCCCAGAAAGCTTAAGGGCTACAAGGAGATCTCCGACTGAAATCACCAAGGCATACAAGTCACTCGACAATATCCACTCGGAGATTACCTTTCACTCGACGGTTATCTTTCACTCGGAAGAACCGGGAGACAGTCGACCGCAGAAGACTAGAAGCCACCCCAGGGAGGCCATCGGGCAGGCGCTCGTCTGTATCATTAATGGCATTTATTATGTACGTTACCAGTAACGTACGTCTTATAAGCACGATTTGACCCTTCGATGCCGGACACTTATGAGGGGCAGCGCACTCTATATAAGCCGCCCCTCCCCTCTGGCACAAGGGTTCAGACCCCCTGTAACTCATACATTGCACTCGACAGATAAGCAAAGCCTCTCCGGAGCACGAGACGTAGGGCTGTTATCTCCGCCGTGAGAGGCCCGAACTCGCTAAAATACTCGTGTCACCCATATGCATCTCGGTAGATCATGCTCCTTTACCCTACCCCCTTCGTACTGTCGGAGTCGTTCCCACGACAGTTGGCGCCCACCTTGGGGCATGGCGTCTATCGAGCCATGATGTACATGGTTTTTTCTTCAATCTCCGACGGCAGATCAACGATCATCGTGAGAGAGATCGGCTGCTAGAATTCTGGCCATTGCGCCATTCATACAAAAAAAAGGATCAGGGAAGTATCCATTCAATCTAGTATTTTTACAACAAATTGTCTCACAATGAGTTTGTCTATTCCTCCTGTAGGATCAAACATCACCCAGGCGTGATCAATCATTAAACGAAAAAGGAGGAGAGGCGATACATCTCCATTCGACGCCGCAAGGCTCCTCCGCCTGGTCGACTGCCTGCCGGCGGCTTCCATGCCGCGGGGCTTCCCCAGTCGATCGCCCGCTCGACGGCGGCATCGGCGCCGTGGAGGAGTAGGCCCGACCGGTGACGCGAGACTCCTCCCTTTCCGCTCTCCGCAGAGACACGAACCTGGCCGGCAGCGCGGAGCTCCTCCACCCGGTCGCCCGCCCGACGTCGGCCTCCACGCCGCGGAGGCATCGGCCTGGCCGCTGCGCAGCGCTCCTCCGCCCAGTCACCTCCTCGTCACGCAAGGAAACGGAAGAACGTGGGGTGCCCGTTTTCGCTAAGGTAATTGCGTCATTAAGCGGCTCATCAGGTGAGTATTTCCAACGCCAGTTACTCCATGGAGTGAGTGCCTAATTACCGCGGCCAATTAATGGTCGTCGGCGCTCCACCTCCTCTTTTCCTCCGCTCAGGGCGCGCTCTCTCTCTCTCTCTTTCTGCGTACACGGTCTCTTCGCATGCCTCACTATGTGTAATTACTAGTAGATGCGTCCGTACCAGAAAGTTATGTCGGGCATGCACGTGTCTTCGCATGCTCCACCCGGGTTGACTCAGGCATGCTTCCATGCACTCCCGTATGGTAGTGCTAGTGCATGCGCGCACTCAATTGGCAAACGCACTTGACCCAAGTGCAATTCATGGGCCAATTACCATTTCATTAAGATAATCACCCTATTAAGCGGCCAATTAGTTATTAGTGCACGCATGCATGCACTATAACCACCGGGCTTTAAGTCCTTCGAAAAGGCGTCAATGCAGGAGCGTTTTTGATCAGCAATAAATATTCGTGGCTATACTTGCTATACTAACTTGCAGGTCATTCGTCCGTCATAATCTCCGGACAGCAATATACTGGGATGGACATTTCATACGACCAACTAAAGCGGTGACACGCAGATGAAATTTGCGTCCAGACGACTAACGTGTAGCGATTTGTCCGCCCGCTACGTCATCACTCAACCGGACGTATCTTCGTCAGTCGGCCGCCCCGCGCGTCACCACTCGACGAGACACGTCTTCGTCACTCGACAGCTCCGCACATCCTCATTCAGTCGGATGCTCCATCGCCACTCGGCGAGACACGTCATGGTCACTCGACAGCTCCGCGCATCGTCATTCAGTCGGACGCTCCATCGCCACTCGGCGAGACATCTCTTCGTCACTCTACTGACGCGTCGCCATCACTCGGCAGCTCCGCGCATCGCCATTCAGTCGGAGGCTCCATCGTCCCTCGGCAGCTCCGTGCGCCTTCACTCTACTGGACGCGTCGTCATCACTCGGCAACTCCGCGCATCGCCATTCAGTCGGACGCTCCATCATCCCTCGGCAGCTCCGTGCGCCTTCACTCTACGGGACGCGTCGCCTTCACTTGGCAGCTCTGCGCATCGTCATTCAGTCGGATGCTCCATCGCCACTCGGCGAGACACCTCTTCGTCACTCTACTGGACGCGTCGTCATCACTCGGCAGCTCCGCGCATCGCCATTCAGTCGGACGCTCCATCGTCTCTCGGCAGCTCCGCGCGCCGTCACTCGGTGGGACGCATCGTCATCACACGGCAGTCCCGCGCGCCGTCACTCGGTTGAACGCGTCTACGTCCGAGTGACGCCCCGCACGTCGCCATTCGGAGGACACGTCTTCATCGGCTTGCCCGACAAGCTAAGTATTTTTTCATATTTCATCCACATACATTTTACATACGGACAACTAAACGTCCAGAATCATTCGGATGAATACTGCACACGGACAAGCAATGTGCAGGTTTCCTTGGACAACTAAACGTCCGGGCATTCGACAGCTCCGCGCGCCGTCGCTCAACTGGACGCTCCTTCGTCACTCGATCGCTCCGTGCGTCATCATTCAACTGGACGCTCCTTCATCACTCGGTCGCTCCGCGCACCGTCGCTCAACAGGACGCTCCTTCACCACTCGGTCGCTCCGCGCACCATCGCTCAAGTGGACGCTCCTTCGTCACTCGATCGCTCCGCGCGTCATCATTCGACAGGACGCTCCTTCATCACTCGGTCGCTCCGCGCACCATCGCTCAACTGGACGCTCCTTCGTCACTCGATCGCTCCGCGCGTCATCATTCGACAGGACGCTCCTTCCTCACTCGGCCGCTCCTGCGCCGTCAGACAGCTAAGTCATTCTTCACACACTGCATTCAACTAAATAGTTATTTTCGCATTACCGAGTGTCAAGTAAGTCGCACATGACGTTCGCTCGGAGGCCGCGCCACCGAGTGTACCTCTGCGCTCGGTTGCTTATTTTCATGTCGGAACACTACACTTCACTTTCGCTTCTTTTGGGTCTAGTACTCAAACGAGTACAGTCGGATCCTTCACTCTTTTAGACTCTTGCTGGCTCCGGACTAGCAAGAACCTGGCACACCCAGTGGGTGTCTAGGAGTGTAACTTGCACAAATCATTTCAGTAAACATCAATTTACTTCGAGAATTTTTTATGTTAGCTTGTGCTATTTTTCATACACAGGTTACACGATCACTGGACGCCTCTGTGCGCCATTCTCGACGACATACAAAACTTGACAGCTCCGCGCATCACCACTCGTCGGACGCTCCATCGTCCCTCGGCAGCTCCGGGCGCCTTCACTCTACGGGACGCGTCGCCTTCACTCGGCAGCTCTGCGCATCGCCATTCAGTCGGACGCTCCATCGACACTCGGCAGCTCCACGCGACTTCACTCTACGGGACGCGTCGCCTTCACTCGGCAGCTCCGCGCATCGCCATTCAGTCGGACGCTCCATCGCCACTCGGCAGCTCCGTGCGCCTTCACTCTACGGGACGCGTCGCCTTCACTCGGCAGATCCGCGCATCGCCATTCAGTCGGACGCTTCATCGTCACTCTGCAGCTCCGCGCGACTTCACTCTACGGGACGCGTCGCCTTCACTCGGCAGCTCCGCGCATCGCCATTCAGTCGGACGCTTCATCGTCACTCGGCAGCTCCGCGCATCGCCATTCAGTCGGACGCTCCATCGTCCCTCGGCAGGTCCGCGCGCCTTCATTCTACGGGACGCGTCGCCTTCACTGGGCAGCTCCGCGCATCGCCATTCAGTCGGACGCTCCATCGTCACTCGGCAGCTCCGCGCGCCTTCACTCTACGGGACGCGTCGCCTTCACTCGGCAGCTCCGCGCATCGCCATTCAGTCGGACGCTCCATCGTCCCTCGGCAGGTCCGCGCGCCTTCATTCTACGGGACGCGTCGCCTTCACTCGGCAGCTCTGCGCATTCGCCATTCAGTCGGACGCTCCATCGTCACTCGGCAGCTCCGTGCGCCTTCACTCTACGGGACGCGTCGCCTTCACTCGGCAGCTCGGCGCATCGCCATTCAGTCGGACGCTCCATCGACACTCGGCAGCTCCGGGCGCCTTCACTCTACGGGACGCGTCGCCTTCACTCGGCAGCTCGGCGCATCGCCATTCAGTCGGACGCTCCATCGACACTCGGCAGCTCCACGCGACTTCACTCTACGGGACGCGTCGCCTTCACTCGGCAGCTCGGCGCATCGCCATTCAGTCGGACGCTCCATCGACACTCGGCAGCTCCCCGCGCCTTCACTCTACGGGACGCGTCGCCTTCACTCGGCAGCTCCGCGCATCGCCATTCAGTCGGACGCTCCATCGCCACTCGGCAGCTCCGTGCGCCTTCACTCTACGGGACGCGTCGCCTTCACTCGGCAGATCCGCGCATCGCCATTCAGTCGGACGCTTCATCGTCACTCTGCAGCTCCGCGCGACTTCACTCTACGGGACGCGTCGCCTTCACTCGGCAGCTCCGCGCATCGCCATTCAGTCGGACGCTTCATCGTCACTCGGCAGCTCCGCGCATCGCCATTCAGTCGGACGCTCCATCGACACTCGGCAGCTCCGCGCGCCTTCACTCTACGGGACGCGTCGCCTTCACTCGGCAGCTCCGCGCAACTTCACTTTGCGGGACGCGTCGCCTTCACTCGGCAGCTCCGCGCGCCATCACTCTACTGGACTCATCACTCGGCCGCCCCGCGCGTCGCCACTCCGACGGATGCGTCTACAGCACTTGGCCGCCCCGTGCGTCGCCACTCCGCTGGATGCGTCTCCGACACTTGGATGCCCCGCGTATCGCCACTACGTGCCGCCCATCTTCATCACCCGGCCGCTCTGCGCACCATCGCTCAGCTGGACACATATACAACATAACCCTCAGTGGGTGAACGACTTAGCTGCGATTCCGTATCGCCTAAGTTAAAAACCACTCCGAGTGGGGACATCCTCCACACTCGGAGGCTTAGCTGCGATTCCGTATCGCCTAAGTAAAAACCACTCGGGGGCTTAGCTGCGATTCCGTATCGCCTAAGTTAAAAACCACTCCGAGTGGGGACATCCTCCACACTCGGGGGCTTAGCTGCGATTCCGTATCGCCTAAGTTAAAAACCACTCCGAGTGGGGACATCCTCCACACTCGGGGGCTTAGCTGCGATTCCGTATCGCCTAAGTTAAAAACCACTCCGAGTGGGGACATCCTCCACACTCGGAGGCTTAGCTGCGATTCCGTATCGCCTAAGTTAAAAACCACTCGGGGGCTTAGCTGCGATTCCGTATCGCCTAAGTTAAAAACCACTCCGAGTGGGGACATCCTCCACACTCGGGGGCTTAGCTGCGATTCCGTATCGCCTAAGTTAAAAACCACTCGGGGGCTTAGCTGCGATTCCGTATCGCCTAAGTTAAAAACCACTCCGAGTGGGGACATCCTCCACACTCGGGGGCTTAGCTGCGATTCCGTATCGCCTAAGTTAAAAACCACTCCGAGTGAGGACATCCTCCACACTCGGGGGCTTAGCTGCGATTCCGTATCGCCTAAGTTAAAAACCATTCCGAGTGAGGACATCATCCACACTCGAGGGCTTAGCTGCGATTCCGTATCGCCTAAGTTGAAAACTCTTCCGAGTGACGAGCGCTTCTCTCACTCGGGGACTTAGCCGCGAACAAGTTTTCGCCTAAGTTAAAAACTCTGTCGAGTGAATAGCATCTCATTCACTCGGAAACTTAGCTGCGAACCAGTCTTCGTCTAAGTTAAAAACAAACAAGCAAAGATTGTCTCTATCAGACCCCTGCCGATGCAAGCACTCGACAGCGGTCTCGGGGACTACACCCAGTGGGTGCACTCAGCGTGCCCCCACTGGACATATTATCACTCGACCAGGTCCGTCCTGACGAGTGGCAAGCAACTTTCGAAACGAACTCAAGACCCCCGCCGATGCAAGCACTCGACGGCGGTCTCGGGGACTACACCCAGTGGGTGCACTCAGCGTGCCCCCACTGGACCTACTATTACTCGACAAGGTCTGACCTGTCGACTGGAAAACAACTTTCCGGACCCCGTAAAAAACGGACCTGATTTCGAGCTCAGTTTCGCTCGGACCTGATTTCGAGCTCAGTTTCACTCGGATTCGAGTTCAGTTTCACTCGGACCTGATTTCGAGCTCAGTTTCACTCGGACCTGATTTCGAGCTCAGTTTCACTCGGACACATTTCAAGACAGAATCGATCAGGGTGGACAACAAAAGTTTCAATCGACGCAGATTTCTAAGAAGCCTCAAAATGCACTCGGAATTTTTGTGTCTTGTCAGAACCTGCATTGACTCCTTTTCCACTCAAACCCCGATCCATTCGGGGGCTAATGATGGGGATGTGTACCTAGGGTAGGGTCATAGGCCTGACCTACCTGCCCTTCCTAAGGACACTGCCCCAGAAAGCTTAAGGGCTACAAGGAGATCTCCGACTGAAATCACCAAGGCATACAAGTCACTCGACAATATCCACTCGGAGATTACCTTTCACTCGACGGTTATCTTTCACTCGGAAGAACCGGGAGACAGTCGACCGCAGAAGACTAGAAGCCACCCCAGGGAGGCCATCGGGCAGGCGCTCGTCTGTATCATTAATGGCATTTATTATGTACGTTACCAGTAACGTACGTCTTATAAGCACGATTTGACCCTTCGATGCCGGACACTTATGAGGGGCAGCGCACTCTATATAAGCCGCCCCTCCCCTCTGGCACAAGGGTTCAGACCCCCTGTAACTCATACATTGCACTCGACAGATAAGCAAAGCCTCTCCGGAGCACGAGACGTAGGGCTGTTATCTCCGCCGTGAGAGGCCCGAACTCGCTAAAATACTCGTGTCACCCATATGCATCTCGGTAGATCATGCTCCTTTACCCTACCCCCTTCGTACTGTCGGAGTCGTTCCCACGACACCGAGCTCGTGACTAACACGCAACTCCATTTGACCTAATTCCACCTCTATAAATTCCCAAATATTCTCAAACCAACAGAGCGACACCCGATGGACGGGGGCTTTTGAATGTGCATAATCGACTTCTCAAACAAATGAATACCTCAAAATCAAAGTATGAAGAAAAAAACAGTGAAGAGTGCATCCCAAAAATTGGAAGCTGGAGGATCTCTTTCCTTCATTATGGAGATGAAGGGGTTTATCTTTTTTATTCTATTTTACCTAAGAGAGAGGAGTGGGTCATAGTATTTTTCATGTGTTAGGAAGTTATTTACCTAGGGTGATAACAATTAGCTAGTAGTGGTTAACTTATGATGATCATAATGGTGATGCATTGTTATATCACTATGATGGTGATGAGTTGTTATATCACTACGATGATGATGAGTTATTATATCAGTATTTACCTAGGATGATAATAATAGCTAGTAGGGGTTAACTTATGATGATCATTATGATGAGACATTGTTATATCGCTACAATGATGATGAGTTGTTATATCATTATGATTATGATGAGTTGTATATCATTGCTACAACATAAAAAAAATGTATAAGGGTGTATAAATACAATATAAATATGTGCAAATGAACATGCAGGTATAGTAATGGCACGGGGTAACACCCGATGCTACAACTAGTTAGTAGTAGTGTGGTTCCAACCCCACGCAACTGCCAATAAATGTAGTGCCGGCCCCGTGCTGCTGCTAGGGCTTTAGCCCGTGCTACTACTAGGGTTTCCTCTAGTAGTGTGTGGACCTATTGGTTCTTGACTCATGGTTATTGGGTTAGGGAAGTGTGGTATTTTTTCACCCGTTGCAACGCCGGACTCTTTTGCTCGTATTAACCTGAATAACTAACTAGCAACTAGGAATACTATATAAAAACTACTCTAAAAACTATACTAAACAATTATAACAAATAAATATATGTGATATTTTATTAAAAAATAAAAATGTGAAGAAGCTCAACTCGAGGAGCTAGGAGAGGAGACTGTGGACATGGTGGAGGAGCTCCGGGGTCACTGATCGAGTGTTCCGCTGGTAGGCTGATTGGACAGGAAATAAACGATGAGGTGGGCGGCGTGTGGCCAACGGTGGGGAAGGAGGGGATAGCGATGCAGCAACCAGGGTTAAATTTACGAAATTTCACATATTTCAGTGGGCACCGAAATATTTTCAACCCCGAAATTTCGATGCAGATTCAAACTTATTTTTAAATAAATTTAAATTATGTTCAAATTCATTAAAATTAAGTGAAATTTGAAATCTCAAAATCCGAAATAATTTTCGAAATATGCGAAATTTCCGAAATTTCGCATATTTCGGTGAGGTCCGAAATTATTTTGTTTCCGAAATTAAAAACCTTGGCAGCAACTAGGGTAAGAAGGAGGAGGCCGATGGATCGGTTGGGGCAACGGGGAGGAGGAGGCAACACGTCGGCGATTGTGAAAAGACGAACGATGAGGCAGGTGAGCAACCACTCGCGGTGTCTAGCTTCCATAGCGCGGGAGACGAAGGTTATGTGCTTTGCCGAGTTTCTTTTCTCACGGGTGCTCAACAAAAAAATGATCGCTGGCATTCCCTATGTAAAAAAGGAAGATGCAAAAACACTGACGATTGTTATCGAGCAGTAGCACGGCAAACCAGTAACCCCCTTGTATTCTGTCTTTAAATAAAGGAAATGAAAAAGAATTGCCGAGTTCCTGTTAGTTTAAACTAAACAAAAACAGATCGCTGTTACTGTCTCTCACCTGGCCATTGGTGGGGCCCACCTATCAGTACACTGTCGAGTACGTACCAATAGGAACTCGGCAAAGAATAGACTTTGCCGAGATTCTTCTTTTCACGGAGTCCGCTTTCCTCGGCATTGAGCAAATAGTTATTTTTACTGGGTTCCTTTGATATGCCGAGTTCATATACGTTCGTAGTTGGCATTGGCTGCCGACCACCCGGCGAAATAAACCCGGCAAACTATGAGAACTCGACATTCGTGGTGATTCTATTACTGCGTATGGGCTACATGATTCGATCGGCCTATAAGATGGTGTATTTAGTCAAATATGCATGCAAGAAATTCTGTTTTTCACTAATTTTTGAATACACTAGTTGATACTTAGAGACAAAATTGACAACTATATTCGGTAACAAACATTTAACACAACGACCGGGAAAACAATTTGCTGGTCCACGAAAGAGAAGCTGGGCATTGCCCTTCGTCCCCAACGGAAGAAGTACATATCCATCCCTTACATACGGCACACGATACAATTATCAAAACATATCGGAACCACTAGATGCCACCCGAAACCCACATCAACAGAGGAAATAATGGGCATGGAATGTCAACTGTGCAAGCTGTGTCCTGCGAGGTTAATTATGCTCACCATGCATGTTCCCTCTTGACTTAAAACACGCAACTAACATATGCATGTTCAGTGTTCACAAGATATTACACAAAAATCCCGTGCATGCATAATATCCATCACTTGGTCGTTAGAGAGTCTAATTAGCTGGAATGGTTCAAGCTACCTATAAATAGACCTGCACAACGCAACGTTTTCTGCACCCATCAATCTTCGCACTCTCTCTGGATATAAGCCGGCCTCTTGGCTCTAGCTAGCCGCAGAGATCATTGCAACCATGGCTACTGATAAGCTTGCTGCCTTGGTTGTGGTAGGATTGCTCGGGTGTGTCGCGCACACATGCCAAGCGAGCTACGGGTATCCCAACCCAATGCCGCCCATCCCAAGCCCGACACCTCCTACGGCACAGGCGCTGACCCTGAACTACTACAGCTATTCCTGCCCTAATGCGGAGGCAATTGTCAGGGAGGCAGTAAAGAACGCCACAGACAAAAATCGCGGCATTGGAGCCGGGCTCATCCGCCTCTTCTTCCACGACTGTTTCGTCAGGGTACGTGCTAGCTAGCTTATATTGTTAAATTCATGCAACGCCCATACGTGTGCAGCAATAAATATTGGAATGCAAGTTTGTGAGCTCCTCCTAACGGACGAGAGCTCCTTTTGGTTCTAGGGTTGCGATGCCTCGGTTCTCCTAGACGCGACGACGGCCAACCCGGAGCCAGAGAAGCTTGGCATTCCAAACTTCCCGAGCCTCCGCGGCTTTGAGGTGATTGACGCTGCAAAGGAGAAGGCTGAGAAGGAATGCGGTGGGGTTGTCTCGTGCGCTGACATCGTCGCCTTCGCTGGGCGAGACGCCACCTTCTTCCTCAGCAACAAGACGGTAGACTTCGAAATGCCGGCCGGCCGTTACGACGGGCGTGTGTCTTTCGCCAACGAGACCCTCCGCGACCTGCCCCCTCCATTCGCCAACGTCACGGTCCTGGAGGCAATGTTCAAAGCCAAGGGGCTCGACCTCGACGACATGGTCACCCTCTCCGGCGCGCACACCGTCGGGATCTCTCACTGTTCGTCCTTCGCTGACCGCCTTCCAGCCGACCCCTCGGACCCCACGTCAATGGAGCCCACGTTGGCTAGCTCGCTACAGCAGAGGTGCAACCGCGGCGGTGACCCTGTGGTGGTGCAGGACGTCGTTACCCCCCGTGACCTGGACAGACAGTACTACCAGAACGTACTTGACCGTAAAGTGCTGTTCAAATCGGACGCCACGCTGCTGCAGTCGCCGCAGACACTCAAGGCTGTGGAACACAACGCCAAGAACCCCGGGAAGTGGGAGCGAAAGTTCAAGCAAGCAATGGTTAAGATGGGCAACATCGAGCTGAAGACCAAGGCCAACGGGGAGATCAGAAACCAGTGCAGGTTCATCAACTAGCTAGCGCGCTGTTGATAAGAAAAGGAAAACTCCGTACCTCATATTGACTCATGAAGCCGGCCGGAGACTGATCAGAATAAGCTCGTGCTTTTGTGCGTGTCTTAGCTTAATTTCCGTTACTGTTTATTCGCTACGATAATTGTTTTTATCGGTCCATGTTTTGCTTCCTTCACATCTGTATCGAAAATATTGGTGTAATTTATTTTCAGAAGATATTATCAAACTATCTTTATAGTATGCTAAAAAATGGAAGCCACAAATAATATGTTAACGAACATGCATGGTGAATCCTGTTTTGGCCTTTTACCAAGGTAGCCTTGAAATACCGAGCGAATTTGAGACGAAATTTAAAATCAAATTATGAATTTGATTATTTATATATGTAGATATAGATAAGGTTTGAGTAGCCGGCCGGACGCCTTGCACCTAAAAGGTGAGCCGAAACCCACGATCTTTCGAGGAGAGGCAAATTGACAACACTCTACGTACCAAGACAACTTGATTGCAACATGATTACATGTACATATATTTAACTATACACGTTGAGTCTTCAAATTCAAAAAAGGTATTAAAAATTTATCAAATTTCCCGCTATATGATTTACTCGTGAGATACGAGAAACATGGTTACTGGGCGGTAATAGATTTTACCAACTGGTAACCAAATCATTGGTTTAAACATCTTGCCTTCTACATATACTAGCATAGTACCCGTGCGTTGTCATGGACCGGCAAATATATAGAAATGGACCAATGATCAAATGGTAATTGGTTAAAGGGCCGTTAATTTTACTTCACTGATTTTGACCAGAATACATGTTCAAGTTCCATCAATTTTTTATTCATAAAATATTGACACTAGTAGAAAACAGGGCTTTGGTCCAGCCCTGAAAAGCCCATTAATCCCGGTTCACTCACGAACCGGGACCCATGGGGGCATCGGTCCCGGTTCGTGAGGCCAGGGCGCCGGCCGGGCCTCGTGGGCCATTGGTCCCGGTTCGTCTGACCCCTTTGGTCCCGGTTCCAGACACGAACCGGGACCAATGGGCCTCGCTCCTGGCCCACAACCATTGGTCCCGGTTTGTGGCTGGAACCGGGACTGTCCCGGTTCCAGCCACAAACCGGGACCAATGGTTGGCCTATATATACCCCCTGCCCGCGAGGAGAGCAGTGCACTGCTCTGTTTTTTTGGCCGGCCGTGGGAGAGCTTTGTGGTGTTCTAGCTCACCTCCTATGCACATGAGGTGTTCGATGAAATGCCCGAGCCACACTTAAGCTTTCTCCTCTGGAAGCTCCTTGTCCAAGCTCCATTTTCCTCAAGATTTGTCTAGGTTTGGCGGTCCGTCCTGTCCCGTCCCCGTCCTCACCGCCGTCGATCGCCCGCGCCCATCTCGGCGCCGGCACCACCGTGGTTAGCCTCTTCTTCTTATCTTCTTTCTAAAAGAAAAAAGTTCTTACTTGTATGATTTAGATAGATACTTGTGTAACTTTCTTACTTTTATTATTGTTTGTTATTATATAGTGCGATGGTTTTGGTATCCGCCTCCGTCGGCCCTCGTCCTGTCTATGATTTAGATGTGGTATATATTATCTTTGATAACTATTTGTTTTATTTAGTGTTTATGACAATTATGTCGACCAACGTGACATAGATTTTTTTAATCTAGGAGGTATGTGAACCGGAAATTCCAACCGACATAGAAATTCTTGTCGAGAAGTTAAATTTGGTTGAAAAAGAAAACAATTACTTGAAAGAAAAATTACAAAGAGTTGAAGAGGAGAAGATGATGTTGGAGTTGCATGTTGCCGATGTCGTCGACGATCACAAGATCAAGATGGATGCAATGCGCTTGAAGATTAGAAAGATTAGAAAATATGCCATTCATACTGAGGCTTGGTATCATTATGCCGTTGGATCAATTGGTACCTTAGTTGCGGTTATGATCGCATTTGTTGTTGCATATAATTTTTTTACATAGTTTCAATGTATGTTTTAATTAGATGCTCTAGAGAGTTATATGTTGTTCAATAATGAGAACTATATAACGCACGCAGATGAACCGGCAATGGATGTACGGTGACCGACGCACCTCCGAGTATATTAAGGGCCTGCATAATTTTCTCGAAGCGGCTGAGGCAAACAAGCAGAATGGTTTTATGCATTGTCCATGTACTGTCTGTGAGAATACGAAGGCTTTCTCCAACTCTAAAACCCTTCACTTCCACCTGCTTGAGAAGGGTTTTATGCCACACTATAATGTTTGGACCAAGCACGGAGAAAGAGGGGTTATGATGGAAGACAACGAAGAAGAAGAGGATGATGACAACTACCCGCCCCTTGAATACGGTGATGCTGCAATGGGGGAAGCTGAAGATCAAGAGGAACCAGACGATGTGCCCGATGATGATCTTCGCCGGGTCATTGTTGATGCACAGAGAGAATGCGAAAGTGAAAGTGAGAAGTTGAAGTTCGATCGCATGTTAGAGGATCACAAAAAAGGGTTGTACCCAAATTGTGAAGATGACAACAGAAAGCTCGGTACCACACTGGAATTGTTGCAATGGAAGGCAGACAATGGTGTATCTGACAAGGGATTTAGTTCGCTACTGAAAATAATGAAGAAGAAGCTTCCAAAGGATAACGAATTGCCCGGCAGTACGTACGAAGCAAAGAAGGTTCTATGCCCTCTAGGATTGGAGGTGCAGAAGATACATGCATGCCCTAATGACTGCATCCTCTACCGCGGTGCGTACGAGGATTTAAACGCATGCCCGGTATGCGGTGCGTTGCGGTATAAGATCAGAAGAGATGACCCTGGTGATGTTGAGGGCCAGCGCACCGGGAAGAGGGTTCCTGCCAAGGTGATGTGGTATGCTCCTATAATACCACGGTTGAAACGTCTGTTCAGAAACAAAAAGCATGCCGAGTTGATGCAATGGCACATAAAAGACCGTAAGAAAGACGGAAAGTTGAGAGCACTCGCTGACGGGTCGCAGTGGAGAAAGATCGAGAGAAAGTGGAGCGACTTTACAGGTGACCCGAGGAACGTATGGTTTGGTTTAAGTGCAGATGGCGTTAATCCTTTTGGGGAGCAGAGCAGCAAGCATAGCACATGGCCTGTGACTCTATTTATGTATAACCTTCCTCCTTGGTTGTGCATGAAGCGGAAGTTCATTATGATGCCAGTGCTCATCCAAGGCCCTAAGCAACCCGGCAATGACATTGATGTGTACCTAAGGCCATTAGTTGATGAACTTTTACAGCTATGGAATGGAAGAGGTGTACGTGTGTGGGATGAGAACGAACAGGAGGAATTTGACCTACATGCGTTGCTGTTTGTAACCATCAACGATTGGCCTGCTCTCAGTAACCTTTTAGGACAGACAAACAAGGGATACCACGCATGCACACACTGTTTAGATGACACCGACAGTATATATTTGGACAAATACAGGAAGAATGTGTACCTGGGGCATCGTCGATTTCTTCCGACCAACCATCAATGTCGAAAGAAAGGAAAGCATTTCAAAGGTGAGGCAGATCACCGGAAGAAGCCCGCCCTCCGTACTGGTGATCACATACTTGATATGGTCAATGATTTACAAGTAATATTTGGAAAGGGTCCTGGCGGACTATCTGTTCCGACTGACGATGCGGGACGCGCACCCATGTGGAAGAAGAAATCTCTATTTTGGGACCTACCCTATTGGAAAGACCTAGAGGTCCGCTCTGGAATCGACGTGATGTACGTGACGAAGAATCTTTGCGTGAACCTGCTAGGCTTCTTGGGAGTGTATGGGAAGACAAAAGATACACCGGAGGCACGGGAGGAACAACAACGTGTGCATGAAAAAGACGGCATGCATCCAAAGCAGTATGAAGGTCCTGCCAGCTACGCTCTTACCAAAGAAGAGAAGGAAATCTTCTTTGAATGCCTGCTCAGTATGAAGGTCCCGTCTGGCTTCTCGTCGAATATAAAGGGAATAATAAATATGGCAGAGAAAAAGTTCCAGAACCTAAAGTCTCATGACTGCCACGTGATTATGACGCAACTGCTTCCGGTTGCATTGAGGGGGCTTCTACCGGAAAACGTTCGATTAGCCATTGTGAAGCTATGTGCATTCCTTAATGCAATCTCTCAGAAGGTGATCGATCCAGAAATCCTGCCAAGTTTAAGAAGTGATTTGGTGCAATGTCTTGTTAGTTTCGAGCTGGTGTTCCCACCATTCTTCTTCAATATCATGACGCACGTCCTAGTTCATCTAGTCGACGAGATTGTTGTTCTGGGCCCTGTATTTCTACACAATATGTTCCCCTTTGAGAGGTTCATGGGAGTCTTAAAGAAATATGTTCGTAACCGCGCTAGGCTAGAAGCAAGCATCTCCATGGGCCATCAAACAGAGGATGTCATTGGGTTTTGTGTTGACTTCATTCCTCACCTTAAGAAGATTGGTCTCCCTCAATCGCGGTATGAGGGGAGACTGACTGGAAAAGGCACGCTAGGAGCAGACTCAATAATATGTAGGGACGAGCATTCTTGGTCTCAAGCACACTACACAGTTCTACAGAATTCCACCTTGCTGACCCTGTATGTCGATGAACACAAGAATATTCTGCGCTCCAAACACCCGGAGCAGCGTGACGACTAGATTACATATGAACACATCAGGACTTTCGGCAGTTGGTTGCAAACACGTCTCATGGGTGACAACGCTGTTTCTGATGAGTTGTACTCGTTGGCCAGGGGACCATCTTCGACTGTATTGACTTACAAAGGGTACGAGATAAATGGGAATACATTTTACACGATCGCCCAAGATCAAAAGAGCACCAACCAAAACAGCGGTGTCCGCTTTGATGCAGCAACCAATAGGGGAAAGGACACATATTATGGTTACATAGTGGACATATGGGAACTTGACTATGGACATGATTTCAAGGTCCCTTTGTTTCAGTGCAAATGGGTCAATCTGTCAGGAGGCGGGGTACAGGAAGAACCACAGTACGGAATTACAACAGTGGATCTGAACAATCTTGGGTACACAGACGAACCATTCGTCCTAGCCAATGATGTGGCGTAGGTTTTCTATGTGAAGGACATGTCTACCAAACCGAGAAAAAGAAAAGATAAGGAAGCGAATACATCATACGATGAGCCAAAGCGCCACATAGTTCTTTCAGGAAAAAGAGACATCGTGGGATTGGAGGGCAAGACAGACATGTCTGAAGATTATGAAAAGTTTCATGAAATTCCTCCCTTCAAAGTCAAGGCTGACCCAAGCACCCTGTTAAACAATGAAGATTATCCATGGTTACGGCGCAATAAGCAAAGGACACAAGCGAAGAAAAAGTGAAGACTTTCTCTCCACAACTATATCATTGCAGTTACATGTGAAGAAATGAAATGCCTTTTGTAACAGATGAGTTTTCGTATGAAACCCTAATACTTCGAAAGAGATTGTCCGTTTTGTACACGAAGTGCATCCAGTTTTTGTCGTAACCCTCTCAACTTTTTATAACATGCTATGTGGGTGAAATGATGATACCATGCCAACTTTCAACCTTTTCAGAGTTCATTTGTAGTGCTTTTCAATTTCAGGGTCATTTAGCTTAAAAAAATCAGTAAATGCATGAAAAATACCAGATGAAGTCACAAAGGGTTGAAAATTGATGATGTGGCCTTGAATGGTTCATTTTGAACACACAAAAAGTCTGGAGTTCAAATAAGTTCAAAAAAAATGAAATCCCTTTGTAAGAGATGAGTTTTCGTCCGAAACCCTGATACTTCGAAAGAGATTGTCCGTTTTGTACACGAAATGCATCCAGTTTTCGCCGTAACCCTCTCAACTTTTTAGCACATGCTATGTGGGTGAAATGATGATACCATGCCAAATTTCAACCTTTTCAGAGTTCATTTGTAGTGGTTTTCAATTTCAGGGTCATTTAGCTCAAAGAATGAACTAATAGCAAAAAGAATAAACTAGAAAACTTTTATGAAACACTAATATCAAAAAGAATGAACTAAAAATAATCAATTAAAATATTCTGTTATGATCAACTAAACAAAACTATAATATTCTTCAATAGCAAAAAGAATCAACTAAAAAGCTTTTATAAAACTCTAATAGCAAAAGGAATCAACTAAAAAGCTTTCATAAAACTCTAATATCAAAAAGAATGAACTAACAAGAATCAATTAAATATAATATTTTTCAATAGCAAAAAGAATCAACTAAAAAGAATCAAAATAATATTAACTAAAATTATCAAAGTATTTATTTGTTAAAAACTATAATAGTAAAAAGAATGAACTAAAAAGAATCAATTAAATATAATAATTTTCAATAGCAAAAAGAATCAACTAAAAAGAATCAAAATAATATTAACTAAAATTATCAAAGTATTTATTTGTTAAAAACTTTAATAGTAAAAAGAATGAACTAAAAAGAATCAATTAAATATAATATTTTTCAATAGCAAAAAGAATCAACTAAAAAGAATCAAAATAATATTAACTAAAATTATCAAAGTATTTATTTGTTAAAAACTTTAATTGTAAAAAGAATAAACTAAAAAGAAAATAAATAAAGCAAAAAACAAAACAAAAATACTGGATTTTTTTTAAAAAAATGCCGCCTACTGGGCCAACACGGCCTGCATACGACTAGAAACCCATCACGCTAGTTGGGCCAGGATGCAGGCCCGCTTAAGCCTCAGTAGGCCCACAGGCAGAGAGTGCGTTTAGGCCCGTAGGCCTGCTAAAGAGAGGAGCTCGAGAGGGTTGGCGCAGCAGCGCTTATAAACCACTCTCGGCGCCTCTCAGCTAGCGAGGTGGGACTAAACTTTCACCACACCGCTGTGCCAGGCTATTGGTCCCGGTTGGTGCCACCAACCGGGATCAATGCCGCCCTTTAGTCTCGGTTGGTGCCACCAACCGGGACCAAAGGCCTCTGCTTCCCGCCCTTTGGGCTGCTGAAAAGAGACCTTTGGTCCCGGTTGGTGGCACCAACCGGGACCAAAGGGGGGCATTGGTCCCGGTTGGTGCCACCAACCAGGACTAAAGGCTTTGCTATATAAGCCAACACTTAGGAATTTTTCCCCAAATTCTCACATCTCCCCCGACGCCGCCCGGCTGCTCCTCGTCGCTGTCACCGTCGCCGCCCGATCCTCGTCGCCGCGCCTCCTCGTCGCCGTCGCCCTCTCCCATCGTCGCGCCTCCTCGTCGCCGTCCCCCTCTCCCATCGCCGCGCCTCCTCGTCGCCGTCGCCGTGCCCCCTGCCTCCCCAGCCCCGTCGCCGCCCGCTCCTCGTCGCCGCGCCTCCTCGTCGCCGTCGCCCTCTCCCATCGTCGCGCCTCCTCGTCGCCGTCCTCCTCTCCCATCGCCGCGCCTCCTCGTCGCCGTCGCCGTGCCTCCTGCCTCCCCAGCCCCGTCGCCGCCCGCTCCTCGTCGCCGCGCCTCCTCGTCACCGTCGCCCTCTCCCATCGCCGCCCCCAGTGAGCACCCCGCCTTCCCCCGTGCCCCGGCCCTTCCCCGCCGCCGCCGCCGTCGCCGACGCCCTCTGCATTTTTTTTCATAATTTTTTTTTGTTCATATAAATTTTTAGTAAATGGATATGTATGCATATTGTTTTTCTAAATATATGAATGTATGTTGATGTATGGATGATCCATTGATGTATGCTTTTTTTGTCCATTGATGTATTTTTTTTGTTCATATATATGATGATTTTTTTGTTCATAGATGATCATATGATGTTCTTTTTGTTCATAGATGATCATATGATGTTTTTTTGTTCATATGTATGCATGGATGTGGATGGATGTATATATATAGAAAATGATCATATGATGTTTTTTTTATTCATAGAATATTTTTTTGTTCTTAGAAATTAGTTAAAATTTACCAAGCGACGTCGTTGTCGATCTACCCCCTCCCCGATAACTTCGACATGAGGGGGGACGTCGGACATGACATGAGGGGTGAGCGTCGTTGTCGTCTACCCCCTCCCCGATAACTTCGACATGAGGGGGGACGTTGGACATGACATGAGGGGTGAGCGTCGTTGTCGTCTACCCCCTCCCCGATAACTTCGACATGAGGGGGGACGTCGGACATGACATGAGGGGTGAGCGTTGTTGTCGTCTACCCCCTCCCCGATAACTTCGACATGAGGGGGGACGTTCCCACATGACATGAGGGGTGAGCGTCGTTGTCGTCTACCCCCTCCCTGATAACTTCGACATGAGGGGGGACGTCGGACATGTCATGTGGATTTTTTTTTGTTCATATAGAAAACTCCGGTAACATAGATTTATCAAGAATGCCCCCATTATGGATTTGCACAAGTTGATCCAATTTTTTTTTCTGATCTCATCTATATATATATTCTTCTATATGTCACGTTGTCTGTCAAAGTATTCAAGAAATCCATGGCTTCATCATTAGCCAGAAGTAACAGGCGTATGATGCTACGAAGCTTTTCAAAGTTGTTTTGGAACGGAGTTCCGGATAGAATAATTCGCTTTTTGGTACGAATTTCAGCAAAGGCCTTCTAAATAGCGATATTCGGAAGGCTCTTGCTGAACTTCGTACCAAAAAGCTAATTAATTATCCTATCCGGGACTCCATTCCAAAACAATTTTGGAGAGCTTCGTACCATTATGCGCCTGTTACTTCCAGCTAATGATGAAGCCATGGTTTTCTTGAATCCTTTGACACTAGACAACGTGACATATAGAAGGGTAGATGAGATCAGGAAAAATATGGACCATTTTCTGCACATCCAGAATGGCGCCATTTTGTTAATTAAATCCCTTAAAGGTTAAGAGAATCCCTTGTTTGACATTCATGAGAGAGGCGGTCCGGACGTCGGACATTCATGTTTGTATATTAATTGCCATGTTGTAATATTTGCAGAAACTATGGCTCAAAGAGACTTGGAACAAGAACAGTTGTTGGGGGACATAATCCTCGGCGGACGTGATGTCTTGTCGTTTCTCAACGACACCGATGGTCTGGAAGGAGAGGATGACGGCTCCAGTGATCGAACAATGGAGGAGGAAGGACATGATCATGATGGCTCCGGTGACCGAATGCCGGAGGAAGAAGAAGACCATGATGACGGCTCCGGTGACCGAACGGAGGAGGGAGCTGTTGCAAAGTCCGGCGAGGTATATATATTAATTAAGCCTGTGCTGACTAGCTAATTGATGCATTAATTGTTTTGGTATGTACATATATTAACTCTTCTTTCTTCTTTTATAGCCCTCCGGATCGAGCCAAACTCCGGTAACGAGACGAGGCTCGAAGAAGAGGTTGCGCAAGGATGAAAGGTTCACGATCATAGCACTCGCGGATGATGGCCATACGATTGAACCCAAGCGGACCAAGAACGCATTTTCTGCTCAGTGCGGAGTTATTGTTAGGGACAACATCCCGATCAGCATCAAGCAATCACTACTGGAATCTGCTACTTTGCCATCTGCCAGATCTTTGCCGTCTGCTGGCAGACGGCAAAGAGCCTCTTTGCCGTCTGCTTTGAGAAAGCAGACGGCAAAGAATTGGCTGATGGAAAAGAACCTGGTTGCCATCAGCCAATTCTTTGCCGTCTGCCAGCAGATGGCAAACAATCTTTGCCATCTGCTGGCAGACGGCAAAGAGGTCCCACCTCTTTGCCGTCTGCCAGCAGATGGCAAAAAATCTTTGCCGTCTGCTGGCAGACGGCAAAGAGGTGCCCAGCGGACGGCAAAGAGGTGCCCCATCGTAGCCACCCGGCCCACCCCCTCTCTCTCTCTCCCCAGCCCCACCACACCGGCCCGATCCACTCCCACCCCACCACTCTCTCTCTCTCTCTCTCTCATCCCTAAAAAAATCTCTCTCACGAACTCACCCCCACCCCGGCTCCTCTCCCCACGATCTCCTCGCCGCCGCCACCACCCCGCCGGCCGGTTCCGGCGAGCACCGGCCGCCCGCAGCACTCCCCCAAGCTCCGCCCCTCCCTCCCCTCCGTCTAGATCCGTGCCTCAAGGCCTGCACCCTTGCCCGCGGCTAGGGTTTCGGGCGCCTCCCGTGTTCTTGCCGGAATCCACCACAATCGGCGATGGCGAGGCCGGAGCTTGCGGAATCCGTCATCGGCGTTTCCCAGGTAGGCCCTTCCCCTCCTTCCTTGCTCGGGTCCACCCTCTCCTCCTCACCTTGCCTTCTCTTCCGATCCGTCCCTTTGCTGCAGGTCGCCATGGCAGCCGCCGCCACAGCCCCAGCGCGCCCGCGCCCTTCTCGACGGCTACGACATGGCCGCAGCCACCCCCGCTGCCTCCGAGGTCAGGGTCGACGCGCTGCAGGAGGAGATCGCGCAGGTCGCCATGGCCGAGGCGTCCGGGGCCGACGGCGGCGAGGCTGAGCAGCGCGCCACCGTCCTCGCGCAGCAGTGGTTCCGCCCCGAAGTCAGAATAGATAACATGAAAATTGCAGCATTTCGTGTTTAGATTATTACACTTCAGACATGGCATGAATGGTGTTTAATCCAACAGAGCAATCGAAATGATGACCGTGCCAGTAAATTAGATGCATGCAAATTAATCATGTAAAGTTGCAACTAACTCGTGAGTGGACAGAAGCCAAGAGCAATCTACCATTTTATATCAAATCCTTGCCTCATCATCATGTCATACTATTAGTCCTGTCAAACCGGCATATTTCTTAGACGAACAGCAGGGCCATAAATCATAGAACTTGATGTGTACACCTGCATAGAGCAGAAACAACATTAGGTGTAATTTTGTTGAGATGAACCTGAATATAAAAACAAACATTCAGAAGTAAGCTCTTCTGTTAAGATTTCTATCTTATAATCCACTGTCATAAGAATTTGTAAGTAGCTATACCATGAGCCAAATAAAAGGCAGCATGAAGAATTAATGTTAAGTTTTCGACAACACAATGAAGTCGTCATGTTTAGAATACTTTTAGAAAGAAAGTAGCAATTGTAGAGCAAGCAGAGAGAAGCAATACTAATTAATTTTTTCGACAACACAATTGTGGTGCCCCTCAAGATTGGTGACCAGGTACGAATGCCGTTGATCTTTATTTTGGCTGCAAGCATTTTAGAAATACAGGGTGCTAATCTAATTTCTGTGTCAGGTACCTGCTGATGGAATCCTTATTAGTGGTCACAACTCCTCTGCTACGGCTACAACTCCTCTTGGTGAGCTTCTCCTTGCTCCCCTCCTCTGATCTCTCTAATGCATGGCCCTAGTTCTTGATCTTGTTGGATATGTAGCTCTATTAGCTGCTGCTAGATGCTCCAGATGAGCATCAACTTGGGTTGGAGCTCTCTGTGTTGATCTATGGCTATTTTAGTGTTTGGTCAGTGGCTGTGATCTAGGCCATTTTTTATGTGCTCCATGTGGTTGTTATCTCACTGGTTGCTCATGTGTATTTGTGATATATACATGCTCCTGTACTACTCTGATCTAGTGTAACTGCTCCTGGGGTTGTTGATTTGGTCAGTAGTTGCTCAAGTGTGTAGGTATACTCCTGTGCATTTGTGGTAGCACTGGCTGTTTTAGATAACTCTTGGATTTGCTAAATTGCTCAGTGGTTACTCATGTGCTTGATATATTGGGATCTTTCCCTGCTGTTGTTGCTGTCAGCTAGTTCACTAGCTGTTGGTAGTAATTTGATTCAGTTTACTGAATCTCTAATTTCACCTTTCCTTTCCATTGGTCTGTTTAACATTTGGAAATCAGTTATCATCTCAGTTGTTAATTATTGCTGCTGTTGTTACTTGCAGTAGCAGTTGATATGATACTAGCCCCCTGTGCTTGTGGGTGCAGTGCCCTATTTGCAGAAAAAATACCATGTGCATGTGTGGTGCTGTGTTCTGCAAGAGCAGATGATCAGTTGGGGAGCTACCCTGCTATTTCTTCTATGTTCTATCTCTTTGCTGGTGAACAGATACTCACTTGATCTTAGTTTGTTTCTATTACTTCTTAATACTGGTATGAACAGATACTACTTGGTCTTGGCTATTACTTTGTCTCTCTCTAGTAGCATATGGACAGATGCTATACTTGGTTTTTGGCTGTTACTTTCCTATCTTCCTACTGATAAGACAGATACTGAATTGATCTTGGGCAATGATGCTGGTCTGAGACCCCTCTCTTAGGCTTAATTTACATGTGGCTTTTCCTGTGCTGTGATGAACTAGCCCTGGCACTTCCAGGCTGTCTGAGCACAATCCCTCAAGTATACCTATTGTCACTGGACAAAACTGATTGTGGAGATGAAGTCTAATCCTTGGCTTTAATCACTAGTTTTTAGTTGGCTTAATTCCTGGAGCTAGTACTGATAGTGGTCTTTGTGTTGGCATTTAACTTACTACTAATTGTGGTGGCTTCTAGATTGGGTCCTTGGCTGGTTCTCTCCTTTGGATTTTTGGTATTGGTTTACTCTATTTGGCTTTCTAATTAAGATCACTTTGAAAATCAGGATCTTAACTAAGATTGTCTTGATCTCAAGTGCTGGCTCCTACAGCATTGCATTTCACCAAGTGAAATGCTACATTTCTACTCCTAACCCATTCTCTCTTTCTTAGTGTTTTTGTTATGCAGGTTGGAAGAAAAGAAGAAGATCCAGAGAAGATCTTAGTAATAAGATAGTTTTTAGGAAAATAGATATTTAGTTTTAGGTCATTTCTTGTAATTTCCGAAATGTAAATTTAATTACTTAATCATTTCTGATTCTTTATAATATGACTTTGTATTACCTATTCCAATTATTAATAAAGTTTTTAATTTACATGTGTTCATGACTATTGGTAATATGTGTTGGATATGCTATATTGGTCATATATATAATTTTCTGTGTAAATGAATTGATATAAGAAAAAACAGGGGCTATATAGCCACTTTGGCCTATTTGGCCTCTTTGCCGTCTGCCAGCAGACGGCAAAGAGCTTGCTTTCTTTGCCGTCTGCCGGCAGACGGCAAAGAGCTTGCTTCTTTGCCGTCTGCTGTCGGACGGCAAAGAAGCAAGCTCTTTGCCGTCTGCGGGCGGACGGCAAAGAAAGCAAGCTCTTTGCCGTCCGCTGGCAGACGGCAAAGAAAGCAAGCTCTTTGCCGTCCGCCGGCAGACGGCAAAGTGGCCTTTGCCGGCAGCCGTTCAGCCGGAGTGTTTGCCGTCTGCTGGCTGACGGCAAAGCCTTTGCCGTCCGCCAAGCATGCCTTTGCCGTCTGCTATAGCAGACGGCAAAGTGCCTGATTCCAGTAGTGAATGGAATAAGCCTAAGGACGACGCCCCTGAAGGTGATTATGTCACCGATAGACAGAAAGATGATCTTTGGACCGCGCTGAAGGCAAATTTCACCCTACCGCCAGAGGAGGATCCGAATAAGCCAGTTATAGAGCCACTGGTCAAGGCATGTGCTCTTAAGAAGATGGCAGATCTATTCAGGAGGTGGAAGAATGAGTTGAAATCAAAGTTTGTCGACAAAGGGAAGACTCCAGAATTCACCGGCCGATTTGAGAAGATAAGAGATCACTGGCCCGCATTTGTGGCCTACAAGACATCGGACAAGAGTAAGAAAATGTCAGAGACAAACAAGAACAACGCTGCAAAGAAGCAGTATCACCATCACACGGGGTCAGGTGGCTACCTCAAAGCCCGGCTGTTGTGGGACAAAGCTGAGAATGACCTGATTGCTAAAGGGGTCGTACCACAGACATTGAACTGGCCAGACCGTTCAAGGACTTGGTTCTTCGGGGTTGGGGGAACTTTGGACCCTGAAACAGGGAAGTGCCGTTGGACGGACGAGCAACTTGCAATACCCTTCACGAAGCTTCAGAAGTATATCACCGCAGCGCAGGAAGGGACGTTCATTCCCGACAGAGAGAAGGACGAGCTGACTGAGGCCCTAGGGAATGCTGAGCACCCTGGACGAACACGAGGCACACCAGGCTCCATTCCGTGGAAGGTTGGGTTTCCCGACGCAGGCGGTTACAGAAGCCGGGAGAGAAAGAGGAAAGCGGAGCTGAGCGACATGCAGAAGCTCAATGCAAGACTACAAAAGCTAGAGGAAGCTGAGAGCCAGCGAGCTGCCGGCCAACCATCTCAGCGGCACGAAGCTACCCCAGAAGCTACCCCGCCATCTCAGCGGAGAAGCAGCGTCGCTTCCACGGAGCCCGTTCAGCCTGACTTCACGTCTCCTAGCTACCCCGTGGATACTATCACGGAGGCTCAACATTGCGAGCTTATGACGAAATGCCGGAACCTCACTTTCAAGGCGGCTGTCGGCTCTGTTGCACCTCCTCAACCCAACGGAACTTTTCACTGCCGTCCGATTCCACATGGCTATGCTGTTTGTGATGGTGGATGAAGTAATGGAGGGATTTGAGGAGCTCGAGCTTGACCACTCTACAGGTGAAGGGGAGAATCGGCTGGTTCGTGCTCTGAGGAGTACATGTCTATGGCAGAAGGAGTACATCAAGCTTCCAAACTGGACGCCTCCGCCTCCTCCTCCTCCTCCGGCGAGTCAGGGCACTCCGCCTCCTCCTCCTCCTCCTCCGGTGAGTGATCAGGGCACTCCGCCTCCTTCTCCGGCTCCTCCGATGCGTGAGGGCACTCCGCCTCCTCCTTCGCCTACTCCGGCGCGTCGGAGCAGTCCGCCTCCTCCTCAGCCTCGTCGGCAACGGCGGAAGACAGACGCCGCCGCTCCGGCTCCTCCGGCGTGTCGGATTCCTCCGCCTCGTCAGCAACGACGGAAGAGAGACGCCGCCGCTCCGGCGGCTAGCAGTACAAGCAGAGGCGGGAGCCAATTCAGATACGGTCCATCTATCAAGCCTCTGGAAAAGTTACCATATGAGAGGACCGAGCAGGAAAACGAGGACATATGTCGTGCCCAACTGAGGGACCATTTTGCAAAGAAAACTCCACCTCCGAAGGAGAAGGTAGATCCGGTGAAAGTGAAGCGCACTATCAATGCCCTGAAGCGACCACCACCGCCTCCGCCGGATTCCAACTATGAGTGCATAATTACTAAGACACATGCTGAAGCGCAGCAGTCCGGAAGTACTTCCAGTGCTGCAAGAACGAAAAAACGAAGAAGTGGTAAACAATTCCCCAGCTCGGCGAACAGGAGAAGCAATCGTGCCCCCCGCTCAAGGTGTCTAGCGATATCGCTAATCATCCGGTGCTACTGCCCAGTACCACTCTTGATGATTACCTGCCCAATGATGTACAGTTTGAAATGGCTGAGGTAGTAGACGTCTTTAGATACGAGCACGAGAAGCCTCTCGTCGAACCTGATCATCTCATCTAACAATGATGATGCAAAAATTGCATGACTGGTACATGGAAACCTGCAGGAAGTCTGGGAAAGACAGTTTGTTTGTCAGAATTAAAAAAGAGCATGACTTCCCTGGAGTCGACCTGGTGCCTATTGAATTTGTGGAGTTATTTCAATTATACAATCAAAAGGCCCTCGACAAACAACTCATGACTTGCTACTGTCTGTAAGTATTACTTCTATAATTAAGTCTCTAGCTCAGCTCGTTCATTGCATGTATATATAATTATCCCCACTATATTATGCAGATTGAAGATGGTCGAATGCAAAAAAACAGGAATCTTCGACGTTGGGTTCATTAGCCCAAATACCGTAAATGAATGGTCCGTACGAAAGGAGGCTGAAGATACCGAGAACAACTTGCTAGAAACGTTCCTTAGACATCAAAACAAAAGGGAAATACTATTTCCTTACAACTTCAAGTGAGTGTTACTGTCTTCTGCATATTCGGTTTCGCTTACTCGTGGTTAAGTAATGTAATTGATGAGTTATGCGTGCGCAGCTTCCACTATATTCTGCTATCCATTAACCTTGACGGGGCATTAGTAACTGTCTTAGACTCGCTCCGTAAAGATCCCAAGTATTATGCGGACATGACTGCAATGCTCCAGAAGTAAGTTCAATCAATACCGGGACCATATCGGCAACTTTCGTTCATTTCCTGATATCAAGTAATCATTTTCTTTGCCTGCCAGGGTTTGGAAAACGTTCACCGCTATGGTTCCGGGTCTGAAGAAGGAGCTGCGATTTACACACCCCAAAGTAAGTAGTACTAGCTAGTTCCGCGCATCTCTCATTGATTCTAGTTTCATCAATACCATTATCATGCTTGCTTATCAGTTTGATTGAACTCTATTCTCGTAAAGTGCTTGTTGCAGGCACCCAACACTCATTTATGTGGATACTACGTATGCGAGTTCATTCGCTACTATACCTCTGAACGGGCCTCCTCTGAGAAACAATTTGAAGTACGTAAACAATATTCACAATTTTATTTTATATATTACCATCAATTGTGTTGAGTTTCATTCATATATATGTATTGACCCCCTTCTTTAAATTAGATCTGGCAGATGCGGGATGAACTCCTACCACATGATCGCATACGAGCAATTCAAGAGGAATTGGCGGGATTCTTTCTTGACCACGTCATACCTGAACACGGAGAATACCATGTGAAATTGAAATGGTTGTAAGGGATGTTATATATTGTACATATGTAGCAGCGTCGGATAGATATACGAAAACTTATTGTTCGACCAAGCACGAAGAAAGAGATGTCACTTCTCTCTATATATGTTCATGACGATCTTGTGTAATTAATGGTTTCCTTTATTTGCTTACTAGCTAGCGTCGAGTTTTCTCTATATGTGTAGTAGCTAACGTCACCAAGCACGGAAAAAGAGAGGTCACTTCTCTCTATTAGCTCGCTAACACAATATGAAACCCCTAAATTAACCCTTCAAAACCCCAAAACCCCCCCTTCCAAAAAAAAAAACAAAACCCCCAGCGTTTGCAAGCTGCTGACGCGTGGCCGCGTTTTGGTCCCGGTTGGTGTTACCAACCGGGACTAAAGGTCCTCCTGCCTGGGCTCCCGCAGCGGTCACGTGGAGCCCCTTTGGTCCCGGTTCGTAAGAGAACCGGGACTAAAGGTTTTGGGCTTTAGTCCCGACCCTTTAGTCCCGGTTCCAGAACCGGGACAAATGGGCCTCTGGAACCGGGACAAATGCGCCGTTTTCTACTAGTGTGAGCTAAGTATAAAACCAGCATCTTAATCTTCGATACAAAGCCATAATGGTAAGAAACTTCTATGTCTATTGATAAAACTATAATAAACCAGTCTAATTGAAACTATTATATCATTCCTACAAATTCAATACTTCACGACACTAACATAAACTTTAACTAATGTGCTCATAAGAAGCGGCTTCAAGTCACAAACTTTTTGACCAATACCATTCTGATTCACCACATATTATTAACTCCTCCCTCGCAGATTCAACCTTTGCGTCTCCTTGTATTCTAGGGTGAAGATAGTTTCTTGGGTTACCAGAACATGCCCGTATTCCATCACGCCGATAAACGTAAAATAACACAAAATGGCCTCGTCCCGCCAGCTCTGCCCTAATGTATGACGGGCTTCATTACGCTTCTGCTTAATCACAGAGCCAATCTCTAGCTTCCCTTCCATCGCACAGTTGCTCCCCTAATAAAATCTGAAACAAAAAAAACTCAATCAACATCTAGCATTGGTGATATGTAACCTACTTGTCTACTTATTCATACGTAGAATAATACAACCAGTGGAGCTACAACTATTACATGAAGAATCAAGGAGAAAAAAGGATGAAACATATTCATTTTAATTGGTGTCACGCAAAACAGGCTTTCGCTTCGCTTTATATATAAAGAAACACATCAAATACACGACCAAACGATATAATATTATGGGACACTCTCTAATAAAGCAGATCAAAAGATACAACATGAACCTGGAACAAAGCGTGACACCTCGGCAATGCCCGATCGACGACTCCTGAGCTCCACGACAACGCCTCCAAGAGGGCAACGGCACGAAGAGTCGCCGATGTCGAGTCCAAACAAATAGACATGTGTTTTCAACCGGAGCCCTGGCACAAGGACGAGACCCGCGATGACATGAGTGTTCATCAAGCAAGCGGCAGGATGAAAGTAATAGATAAACATTTTCTCTCTGTTGTGTGTACATGATTATTTTATTCTACAACAAAGAAAAACATAACTTGCAAAGTACGACATCAATTACTTCAATGAATTCATAAAGTTACCATATTGCTAGCCTTCTCCTTGTTGTCGACAAAGTACTTGTTTGTCACTCCCTTCAGTTGATGGTTGAGGCCCACATAACATGTAGTTGTTGCTGCCTTGAAAACCACAAAGTGTCTTCTTTTATATATATTCAGATTCAGAAGAATTTATACAATGACAAAGATTACTTACTTGAAGACAAGATCATAAGAGTAAATAAGAACTTGGGGGTAGAATCTTCCAAATCACGTGAGACAACTTGAACTGCCCCTACAAGTGAAAAAAAATCATAACGTTGTGGGAAATAAAGGCACATTCCACTTTACTCTTGTATAGCTTAAACTTGACATTTAACAAATACATTCAGAAGAAAGAATTAGCAGGAGATCTTACTCATCAGAGCAAAGGAGTACCTCGTCAAATTGGTCATGATTAATCCAGGACGAACATAATCAATCGCGATGGTAGCTCCTTCTCGACCACGTCCGAAATATACCATGTTGGTGACTTTTATAAACCATCATATGCAATCATATACAAACTAATAAACCTGGAATTGCCGCCTGGATTTTCTTTTGTTGAAGATTTAACATGAAAGCTCATGGTATCTTATGCAACTGAAGTGCATGACCCTCATGGTCATTGGCAAAGACGTGAGGGGCATGTAACATGCAGGGGTTATGGCCTGGAAGGAACTTTTAGTTTTTCTACTTCTTCTTTGTATATGTTTTCAACTGTAGTTTATCATCATTTAAATGATGATTTGTTTTACAGAATAGAAAAATGACCAAGATATTATGGGAACATGGTAGTGTGTTCTGTCACTATTGAATAACCTTGCCAATGGTCAGCCATATATGGAGAAAAAAGAACAATCAAGATGGTTCTCTAAAGAAGTCATACCATCTCTTGATGCACATCATGTTCATGGATCATAGTCAGGCTCTCTTATCTCAGCTTCATTGTCATCTTTTGAGCCTACAAAATCAACCACTCGTGTTCTGGATAGTTATTATAAATAAATTTCAAGAACAGGTCATGGGTGAATCATTTGGGTACCATACTTAAAAACATTTATGCCTATGAGTGTTTGGCAGGTTATACCGCATGCCATGTAGAAAGCCATACCCAATTTGAATGGATGAATCGTCTTTCGATTGTTCCAGAAATCTCGGGTAAGTCTCATCGGTATGCACAATTGAGCTACTTTGCCATCTATCTTGCCAGGACAAAGATTGAGGCCCACATAACATGTAGTTGTTGCTGCCTTGAAAACCACAAAGTGTCTTTTATATATATTCAGATTCAGAAGAATTTATACAATGACAAAGATTACTTACTTGAAGACAAGATCATAAGACTAAATAAGAACTTGGGGTTAGAATCTTCCAAATCATGTGAGACAACTTGAACTGCCCCTACAAGTGAAAAAAAATCATAACGTTGTGGGAAATAAAGGCACTTTCCACTTTACTCTTGTATAGCTTAAACTTGACATTTAACAAATACATTCAGAAGAAAGAATTAGCGGGAGATCTTACTCATCAGAGCAAAGGAGTGCCTCGTCAAATTGGTCATGATTAATCTAGGACGAACGTAATCAACCGCGATGGTAGCTCCTTCTCGACCACGTCCGAAATATACCTTGTTGGTGACTTTTTATAAACCATCATATGCAATCATATACAAACTAATAAACCTGGAATTGCCGCCTGGATTTTCTTTTGTTGAAGATTTAACATGAAAGCTCATGGTATCTTATGCAACTGAAGTGCATGACCCTCATGGTCATTGGCAAAGACGTGAGGGGCATGTAACATGCACGGGTTATGGCCTGGAAGGAACTTTTAGTTTTTCTACTTCTTCTTTGTATATGTTTTCAACTATAGTTTATCATCATTTAAATGATAATTTGTTTTACAGAATAGAAAAATGACCAAGATATTCTGGGAACATGATAGTGTGTTCTGTCACTATTGAATAACCTTACCAATGGTCAGCCATATATGGAGAAAAAAGAACAATCAAGATGGTTCTCTAAAGAAGTCATACCATCTCTTGATGCACATCATGTTCATGGATCATAGTCAGGCTCTCTTATCTCAGCTTCATTGTCATCTTTTGAGCCTAGAAAATCAACCACTCGTGTTCTGAATAGTTATTATAAATAAATTTCCAGAACATGTCATGGGTGAATCATTTGGGTACCATACTTAAAAACATTTATGCCTATGAGTGTTTGGCAGGTTATACCGCATGCCATGTAGAAAGCCATACCCAATTTGAATGGATGAATCGTCTTTCGATTGTTCCAGCAGTCTCGGGTAAGTCTCATCGGCATGCACAATTGAGCTACTTTGCCATCTATCTTGCCAGGACATATAGAGCTCATTCTCAACACACCTGGTGTCTTGCAAGAAAACAGTGATGATACACTTTATTTGCTACAAAGGACTTTTTATATTAGAATGAATATTTCTTTTATTCCATTTAATTCATAAACTTCATCAATCAGGTCTAGAATTTGTGTTGTCAACAAAGAAAAGATCCAATTTAATTGTAAAAAAGCTATGTTACACAGGACGCAGGTGTCCTGACCGCGTGCTCACATGAGCACGTTTGAACAGTAAAACCGAAAAAAAATAGTAAAACATTTCAAAAAAATCTGAATTTTTTTTGTGAGAAACATTGATGTTTTTTCCGCATACTTGCAAAATTTCATCACTAGATGACATTCGTGGAAAATGTGGCAAAAAGAACAAAAACGATGTTCCAAAAAGTCTGTTTTTTGTAGCATTTTGGAGCATCGATTTTGTTTTTTTTTGCTGCATTTTCCACGAAAGTCATATGGTGATGAAAATTTGCACGCATGTGGGAAAAACATCAATGTTTCTCACAAAAAAAATTCAGATTTTTTTGAAATGTTTTACTATTTTTTTCGATTTTACTGTTCAAACATGCTCATGTGAGCACGCGGTCAGAAGAGCACTTTTGTGTTGATCATGCAATTCTTGCTCCTGCAGACCATTTTGACAGCCATTAAAGAACATTTTTAACGCAAGCAGGAGCATGCAATCTAGGCTGAGCATTATATGGAGTTCATGATTCATCATTATCTTACCTTTGAGGTCAAATAGCTAAGTAGTACTTTATATACAACAAAAATATACAAATTTGTCGTAAGCAAGGAAAAACCACTAATAACACTGTTTTTTATAAGTAATTTCTTTTGAAGCGTACTAACAACACTGTGTTGTATACTTAACCTACCACTATAGAGATATGTCTTAAAGTTTCAGATTCATTCTAACTACAATGGAAGTAACACTGCCCTGCCCATGCATTACAAGCTAGTGAACTGCAATTGCTCGTCATCCAACTGTCACAAAATCACCGGCGGTCTTCACCAACTTACATGTCCCCCTCCGTATGCTATAGCATTATCCTTCTTAAACCTGAACAAAAGCATACATTTCAGCAAGCAAACAATAGAAAAAAACAAATTTCTCAGTCCCGTTTCAAAGTGTCATTCCCACCAAAGTCTTTTTTTTAATGTTTAATCCATGGGATGATTATCTTGTTCTAGTTGACCGCACGTGTAAAAGAAGAACGATATGTATAATGTAAAAGCATTAAAACACACATTAGAAATAGTAGTAGAGATGTCATTTGTAGGCAGTGGATCATTTCCTCAATTGAATCGGCGAGTTAATTCTTCGGACTGGCACTACGTGTTAACTTATAAAATCTGAAATGTCGAATTTTTAGAAAAAGGGAGGTTGCCAGATTTCTTAGCCATATCTCTATTATCAATTAGTCATTCTGCAATTGGAAACTTTGGGTAGCAACATTAAGAAACAAGTGCTAAGCTGCTGAGTGTTGGTAGTTCCGAATCCATGAAGCCTGAACTGTCAACTTGCCAATAACTCTGCATATATATTAACCAGATATAAATTCATAAGTTGTATTGTTCAGACTTCTTAGCAGGTTATAGAATAAGTTCACCGACGGTGGTAGACGATGCAATAGGAAACTATCACATATGGCGGCGCGATACAATGTTGTGGTGGCTTCTTATAAATGGCCGCGTCGGAGGACCTCGTTGCCGGCGTGGTGCATGCATGGTCGGCGCTCCCGATGGGATCCAACTTTGCGGCAAGCTAACTGTAAAATAAGAAGCAATCTTTTATCTCGATTGATTAACGGAACTCAACTGTAACACCTTCGGTTTAATCAATACTCTCTCCGATGACAACATCTTGACGTGCAACCCCCGTTAACAAGGAGTCATCTTGGCATGCGCCCAACATCGACGATTCGGCAACAGGCGATGACATCATAATGTCCGATCGTTATAAACAAGGAATTCGTCCATCCAGCGACGTCGACGATGAGGTTCTCTGACGCAGCCATCAAAGAGAAGTCGCCATAGCTGCACAACATCGTGTCGCGTGTCATAAACGGTTGATTGCCAATCCACGGACGTACCTCATCACGGCTCCACCAGCATGATCTTGGTGCCTCCACCTCACCGTCGCCTAGTCACTATAGGACGGTCGGGGACGGTCGTTCTCCCTCACCTCGTCCGTCTTGTAGTCGTGTGACCCCAAAACGATGGCAAAGGAGCCAGATCTGGACACCGCCGACGGCACCACCACCACGCGCCAGCCGCGGCTCACAGCCAACGTAGCAGTACCCAGCCGCCGCTAGCACAACACTCCTAGTCGAGCTCCGCTGCCTCGTATCCATGGCTGAGCCGCACAGCCGCCTCCGTCTCCCCTACCGACTGCATCCAGGAGGACTCCGCCACGCACCAGCACCACCTCTACGAGCCCCCGACCATGCTCCGCCGTGTAGCTGCTCCCCGCCATGCGCCGACTCTCTGGAGGAATCCTGTCGCGCTGCCCGCTTGACGTCTTGCCCCGCGCGAGGGAAGCCCATCGGGGCGCGCCCACCACGCCCACCGCCCTTGACGGCTGGGCACCGCCTCCACCGCCGGCGACGGCGGCCAGATGAGCACGGGCGTATGGGTTGTTCGCTAGGGTTTGGCTCCTTCCGAGCCGCCCGCGCGAGTGGCTCGGAGGAAAGGGGACAAGTTTGCAGGTTTTTAATTAGGTGGGTTTGCTGGGTTTTCTTTCTTGGTTCATTTGTTTGCAGGCAGGATCGTGGGGAGGAAAAAAACGGACGAAAAAAGACCAGGTGGAAGAGAAGACGAAAACACCAGGTGGAAGGGAAGACGAAAAAAACTCGGAACGGAAGTTACCAAGTCGTCCTTTAGGATTAGAGATATCAGAGGGGATTGTCACCCGATTTATTTCCTTGGTCAAGACGTGCTTCCCTTGGAAGGAGGGAGTTCCTATTGATTTTCTTCCGTGAGAGGGACTCGGGGGACGAGGGAGCGACGCACCAAAAAATCAGACGGATTCTGTAATTTTGGTGATGTATGAAAATTGTAATTAATATGATTGAGCGACTTATGGTAATATTAATTACTTTCGATTTGGTCTTTAGAGATTAGCCATGATTGATTCTTTCATATAAACACATTACTAAATAACTTTTAGGCATGGAATGTTCTGATCCATTTAGATTTTTTTTCTTTGTGTGAGAGGTGAGGCAAAAATAAATAAATGAGAAGGGATGGTCAGAGGTGGGACAAAAAAACCGGACGAAAATAAACCAATGTTACGAAGGTGGGACGAACCTACCATCACGACCGCAGACTGCCCTTTTAGGAGTAGAGATAGTCTTATCGGCATTACATAAGTTGGCATCAGTGGTCCATCATGCATGGACATTGACTCTTGATTTTCCTATCACCCAGGCACCATTAGCAATTAATCCACATCATTTCTTAGAAATCTCAATTCTTGTTATTTTATCGTTTGGGCACTTGTTATTTGGTCCATCCGAAATTGAAGATGAAGCTTACGATTCTATGAAGGATTGAGAGAAAAGAAATAAGAAGAAAACAAATATCAACCTCGAATAGAAATTATGTAAGTTTAAATTTCCAAACGATATAACTGGGCTGGCTAACGGACTCGAGTAACCTTTCCTTTGTTTGGCGAGAGGAATCGAAGGGAAGCTCTTATTGGGACATATAGTGATTTGGAAATGCAAAAGTTTACTAGATCTTAGGGCATCTCCAACGCAGGCCCTCAAATGGACACTGCAGATGTCCATTTTCATGTCCGGACATGCTTCGTGGGCATGATGAGGGAGAGAACCATCCAAAAATTTAATCCGGTTGGGAGAAGAGAGAGTAGAGGGTGATCACATGCCGGGTGGGATATTGTGGTGTGGTGTTCGGTTGGGAGAAGAAAGAAGAGAGGGGGACCATACATGTGAAGAGAGAGAAAATACAGGAGGACCACACGAAGGCTTTGTCTTGGTCAAATGCATGACCGGACTCCCGGAAAGCACCCATGTTTGTTTCTCGGATAACAGAATATGTATGTACAAACTACTAAGAGGACATATAAAGATCCGTTAAATGACAAAAGTCTTCCGGACACTGCGATCCGGACATATAATAGAGGTATGATGGTTTGCTTCGGAAATGACCTTACACGAAACAAAGGCACATGGTATCCTCGGACCAATAATGCGGACAAAGTTTCTTTCCATGTGTTGCTTCTCATGAAAAAAATTGCCAGAACTGAGGTTGGATCATTTTCGGTGCCCCCCGCGTCGCCTCCCCGAGCGAGGCGACCGGGGGCTCCCCTCCTCCCTCCCTCCAGCGCTTCCCCCCTCCCCCTTCCCCCCTCCCGCCACCGCTAGCGGGCGCCGCTGGGCCTTCCCCGCGTGGTGCTAGCGGCAGTGGGCCTGACTTTCCCCTCACGCGGCGCATCTGCTCGGGCGGTGGCGGCTGGCGGCGGTGCGTCTCGGCCGGCGGTGGTGTGGCCCGGCGGCGGTGTTCTCACGGGCCACGGAGTTTCTTGACGCGGCGGCGTGGCCGTTGGTCATGGGGTGGTGCGGTGGCACTGGTGTTTGGCGGCCCCGCTCGGCCCAGATCCGGGCCTGCTTCGGCCCCATCTGGGGTGGGGCGGGCCGGTGGCTCGGTGCGCGACACCTTTGCTCCCGGCTGGTGGTGGTGGCGAGGCGTCGGTGGTCTTCGGGCGGTGAGAACTTTGTCGGCCGGCGTGCTGCAGCTTCGTGACAAGGACTGTCCGGGCCCATTTGAAACCAGCCGGGCCGTCAGGGCCTGGCAAGTCCTTGTCGCCGCGTCTGGTCAGCTCCGCAAAGGCGGTGGAGGTTGTCCCCTCCCATCGGTCGAGTTGTACTTGCTCCCGTAGCCGTTGTCTCCTTTCCTTCCCTCCAGATCTCGTGTTGGCGGCTCCAGTGAGACGGCGATGTTGGTTAGGTGACCGTGGTGGCACAGGCTGGTGGGCGGCTGATTGGGTGGTGCATTACGGAGTGTCCGGGTGGTGGTGGTGGTTTTGGACCGGAAGAAATTCCTGGCCGCTTGTCTGGCACCGATGCGGTGACGCCTGCGGGTGCCGCCGGACCTTCCTAAAGGGCCTCGGTTATACCCCTTCCCCACTGCTCTCTGCATACTGTGGGAAACCCTAGGACTTGTTCAGGCAACTGCGGCATCATCGTCGCTGTCCTTCTTGAAGGTGTTGCTTTGTACGCGACACTTCGGAATGCTAGAATGCGGTGGTACTTCTCCGGAGGGTGCAGTGGTTACCGGTCTTCTTCGCTTCGTTGATCTGCCGATGTCGGCATTTGTTTCTCTTTTCTTTCTCTTTTTTTTCCTTTTAGGCTTGTTTGTGCTGCGGCCCTAGCAAGCTCGATGTATCGGATGGTTGTTTTATAATATAAAGCAGGGGGAAACCCTTTATCGTCAAAAAATTTGCCAACGACCAGTTGGCTGACATAGAAATCTTTCAAATAGCGTTGGCATGGCCAACAAGTAATTTGTTTTAGGAGAAAGCATGGCCAACAAATTTGTCATGCTACTTTGCATGAAACTGAGGTAAATAATTGTTGCTTTACTAAAGTAATAAAATAACAATAGTCTTAGACTGGTCATTGGAGCACCGTGTTTGTATTTATCTGGTTTTTTTTTTGAAAAACCAGCAGGAGCTCTGCCTTTGCATTAAGAAAAAGAGAATCGACCAGTTTATAAGAAAAACCGGCCGAACGGATACAAAAAAACACAGACCAGCCCCGAGGCTACGTACCCAACGAGCCGACTTCCCTGTCACACAAACGACCAGAGTTGCCACCCCACCACATGACCCGGACCCGCCACTCCGGCTTACGAACCTCAGCAACTCACAGACATTGGCCCCGAGGCCGCACTCCACACGAGCCGATGACTCTGCCGCCCACGCGACCAGAACCGACACTCCACAACACCGGGGTGTTCCTCGGAGCCACCGCTCTGACTTACCAACCGGCCTCGAGGCCATGCTCCATCCGAGCCTACGACTCTGCCGCCAATGCGACAAGAACCGACACTCCACAACACTGATCTCCGGAGCCGCTGCTCCGACTTCCTCACCGACCCCGAGGTCGCGTACTCTCCTGGCCGATGGTGAAACCGCAAAGCCAGCAGAGCCACCACGAACTGACGAAGGACAAGACCTCCAAGGCGTCGCCCCCAAGAGGGAAGCGACGAGTACACCGCCGACGCTCGCTCGGACCCTGGAAATCCCAAGACCGAGGCGACAATGGTGGTAAAGGGGCTCCACAACACCGCTAGCCTGTTGGGAACGACATCCTAGGATGTTGTCGACGCCGGCAACGACCAAGGTCGAGCTAGGCTTTTGCCCGGAGCTTACCAAATCCATCCTCACAATAGCCTGCCCAACAAACCGTCTCCGGACATGCTGACCGTCCTCGCCCAAGCCATATGACCAAGTACGTCGGACAGCTCGTCGCCGCCAACAACCATCGGCTCCAGAAACCACTGCAGCCTACCTCGCTCCATTGTAGCCCCACCCACGTAGATCCGGGCATGGAAGGCCCATCTCCACTGCCTCAAACCACTGGTGTTGCCATGTCACCGCCCATGCAACCACCACAGCAGCGCCACCGACGGGAGCCCCCCGGGGCTGCCGTGCCCGCCAGGCGCGAGATCCGGGCCGAGCATCCCCGAAGCCGTCAGCCGCCTGCAGTCGAGCACAGACGCCGCCGCCTTGACCAACACCGAAGCCGTCAGCCGCCTGCAGTCGAGCACAGACGCCGCCGCCTTGACCAACACCCAAGCTGCTGCCACCTCCTCACGAGGCGTGCTGGCCAGCCTGTCCCAGGGTCGCCCGCCCCGGCCTCCTCGCGCTAGGCCGCCAACCACCACCGCGTCGGCCGGCGGGATCGACTCCCAGCGCCATGGCAGACCGCCCCGCCACCCTGGTGACCGAAGCAGTCCGCCCCTAGCAGCCGAACACGGGCACCGACGCGCACCGCCCGTCGGCAAGCTCGTCCCGGGGACGCCATCCCGGCATCCTCTGGCTGGCCTGGCACCAGATCCTCCACCGCAACCACCAGCCTTGCTCGCGCACCACATGGAGGAAGAAGGGGAAGGGGAACGCCTCGCCGCCGTCGTCCTCAGAAGCAACGCGGGCTTTGCCACCGGCTTGCTCAAGCGACAGCGAGGTGCCGAGGACGGTGAGTGGGGGCGGCGGCTAGGGTTGCCATCGCCACCCGAGTCGCCCACAGGAGCGACGCAGGGGGGCTTCTCGGCCTTCCTATATCTCAATGATTTATCTAGTTTTATTTCAGGCTTTTCGGTAATGTTCGTTTAGTGGGAGGAGATGCTCTCATACTCGACTACGAGGGGCTTGTGATGACTTCATCAATCTCAAAATATTGTGTCGGCTTAGTATCTCGAAGGTGCTCATAGGGATAGGATGTGTGTACGTGCGTTTTAGTGTTGTGTGTATGTACATGTATGTTTGTGTGTGCATTATGTTAAAAAGATAATACCAACAGTGAGTAGTGACAGATGTTCAATTCTAAGTTTTCTGATTTACTATAATAGTTCTACCAATTCTATGGACTAGTGTTATTCAAAAATATCATTTAATTCAGAAAAGTGTAACTTTGTTTTATAAAAATTGCAACCTGCAACTGGGTGAAAAAAAAATGCAAGTTGCACACATGAAATCACACTTTTCCAAATCGATTTAAATTTAAGAAAATCTCAGCGAACTAAAACGGTTTTGCTGAAACTACAGATGGATGCAACACTTGGTAAAATTAACAGAAAATGACAACTAGGTATAGTACACAGCTGTGCATCCCGGCAGCTTCGGCAATCCCCCGACTCGCAGGGGGAAGAAATGTCCACCCAATCATTCATCATCCCTCTCACTGCGGCACACGATACTAATAAATCAATTATTAAAAACCATCAGCACATGCATATTAGACAAAATGATCTACCATAGATTCCACCCAACACCCACATTAACGCAGGGAACGAGCGCACGTAATGTCAACCTGTTTGAGCTGTGAGATTATGCTCTCCATGCATGTTCTTGCCTGGCTTTGCTCTCCAAAATATTTCAAAGGAAATATTATTCCACGGGAGAACATTTGTCCTCATCCTCACCCCATGTCCTCTCATTCTAGAGCCAATACACAATAGAGAGAGCACAACATTAGTGGAAAAACGCGGATAGACCAGGTCATATTATTGGCGGGCTCCGTGTAAACATTGTCACTGGAATTTCTGCCTGATAACTGTGGCCGGTAGAAAAATGGGTCTGTCATGGAAATTTGCAGACCAGTGGCGGGTGCGAGACCATGCCCGCTATTGGTTCTATATACACATGTTAGTTGTGGGACAACAGCTTCAGTGGCGGGTGCAAACGAAATACCCTTCACTGGTAGTTCTGCTAATAGTGATGAGCCTGCTCATGAGCCCACCACGATAGAAACACTAAGGTATTTTGTCAAAATTTCATGCGTTTGATTTTATGATTATAGTGTGGAATTTTCTTATGACCTTGTTATTATATGAAAAAATGTTTGAACTTTGTATGTTTCATTTTTTGCTATATTTTAAAGTTTTTTTAATAAATTTGTATTTAATTTGATACAATTCAAATATGACTAGCATGCCTAATTAATGAATGTGTGGTTCTTATTTGTAGATATGGACTAAGTACATACTCCAGAACTTAAATGATATTTTCTTCACCATGTTTTGGGCATTTTCTAATATACATGTAGTTTAAATTTGATTTGTCTAGTAAATAAGAAGAATGCATTAAATGTCATAAATATATCACTAGCAAATATGCACGTGCGTTGCTACAGGAGAAAAACAATTAGATTATGCAGATGTGGTACAGATAAAAAAATGTGAATCAAATGCCAGGATGAGATAAGGACTTTTAAAATGTCATTTTCACAAACTATGTGTGATGTCATGATGAGATAAGGGACTTTTAAAAAGTCATTTTAAAAACTGAAAATGTGATGGTCTCATGACGACTTGTTTTCCTAAGGAGCCACCATGAAATATTTTTTGACCGAGCAAACTACATTGATGGACCATGTCGGAGCTAGACTGATGAATGATGTGTCTTGCCTTGACCTAGCGTAGCGGTGTTTTCCATAACTAGTGAAACTGTGGTACCAGAATAAACATAGTTTTGTATGGAGGCAAAATAAACTTTTAGTCATTTTCATATAGTTTACAAAAACGAACCCATAGGAAGTTGTGTCGATTTTTCGGGGCTCGACGTTTTATAGAACACGGAATTTTTTTCCGTACCCAACGGCCGAGGGACTAAATAAAACCGTGACTAATTTCCAGCATCAGTACACAGCTTTACGCATTAGGCGCATTCATGGTGGTTTTTGTGCACTGACTTTGAATGTGGTACCAAGTTGTTACTCTAGCCCGAAATGTGATGGTTTTGGATAAATAACTCGGTCCGTGATGACTTTACAAATCTTAAGATATTGTGCCGGCTTAGTATCTCGGAGGTACCCATAGGGGAAGGATGTTTGTACATGCGTTTTAGGGTTGTGTGTATGTTAATGTATGTATGTGTGTTATTATTATGTTAGAATGACAATACCAATAGTGAGTAGTGACAGATGTTCAATTCTTAAGTTTTCTGATTTATTAGAATAGTTCTGCCAATTCTATGTGGACGAGTGTTATTTTCAAATATCATTTAATTCTGAAAAATGTAACATTTCTTTTATAAATATTGCAACCTACAACTGGGTGAAAAAAAATGAAAGTTACACACATCAAATTAAACTTTTCCAAGTCGATTTAAATTTAAGAAAATCTCAGCCAACTAGAACGGTTTTGCTGAACCTATAGATGGATGCAACATTTGGTAAAATTAACACAAAATGACAACTAGGTATAGTATACACAGTTGTGCATCCCGGCAGTTTGATCAATCCCGACTCGCAGGGAAGAAATATCCACCCAATCATCCATCATCGCTCTCACCGCGGCACACGATACTAGTAAATAAATTATTAAAACCTATCAACACATGCACATTAGACACAGTGATCTACCATGGATTCCACCCAACTCCCACATTAACGCAGGGAACGCGTAATGTCAACCTGTTTGAGCTCTGCGATCATGCTCTCCATGCATGTTCCTGCCTGGCTTTGCTCACCAAGATATTGCAAAGAAAATATTATTTCACGGGAGAACATTTGTCTTCATCCTCACCCCATGTCCTCTTATTCTAGAGGCAATACACAATCACTACCAGAAACGCGACTAACCGTGTGGGCCAATAGCCGTCAGGAAAATAAATATGGCCGTCAGGAAAATAATTCCTGTCGGCCAACCGACAGGAGCAACCGACAGCCATAGCCTGCCAGGAATGAAGCAGTATGCCTGACGGGCGGCCCACAGGAATATTATTGCTGTCGGTTATCCCTGACGGTTGGCTCACTGGAAAGAAATGCTTCGTCAGATTTATCCTTCCTGGAAAATACATATTCCTGTCATCCAGCTCTCAGGAATGACCGCCAGGAATATTTATACCTGTCGGTTCAGCCGACAGGAATTTGTACGGTAGCTGCAACATGCATGCATTCCTGTGGGCCATTGGACGTCACTGTTGCATGATGTTGTTGTTTTTTATTTCATATTCCTCGCAGAAAAGCAACTTGCTAACCCAGATTCTACAAATGTTGCATTATTTCCCAGAAACCATATGAGAATAAATTTAAGTGACAACATCAGACTTCATATATCATCATCAGTTTCATACATATATAACATCAACAAAGTACACTACAAGGCTACAACAGTACCAACCACAAAAGGACCTGCCAACTACAACAATACTAGCAAAATACACAGGCTTGCAACTACCACCAGATGTCGGTTCTCATTCCTAAGCCATACCGGATACACAAGTCCACAAAAGAGCATATGAAGACCACCAATAGTCTGATGTTATCATGTTGTTTAAGCAGTCAGTTTCCGCCATGGTTGGTTGCGTCAACGGTCTGATCGCCGACATTCCCAGTGGTGTCATTCTCTTCGCTTGACTCCATGACATTATTGTTGCCATCAACCGCTTGCGAGCCAGCTTGAGATGAATTATTTGTCCCCTGAATCGAGCCCAAGTAACCAAATTTTTATTTAATCTGATTTAGAACAATAAAAACACAATACTTTGTTCGAGGACAAGTGTAGACAACACAACCAAATAATTTCCATTTATTGATTAATGCTTGGCAACAAGAATTGATTTTCTTTTCATTAACAAGTCTAGGCTACTTTCAAGTACCAATCAGATGGACCTTAAGCAGGACAAGCATTATTTCTACGAAAATTGGGCACAACAGCTAAAGAATCTTATGAGAATAGACAAGCTCATAGATGCAAACAGCCAAATAACTTAGTAAAACATGAAAAAAAATCTCATATCCAACATAGTGTTGATATTGCATGGACAGGTCAGAAGGAATGCACAAATGCAAGTTGAGTAGTGGACATCACAGATTACACTTACTTCTGGTTGCGAAACAGCTCCATGGCTTAGTATATGTAGTATATGCGCTGGCAAATCTTTCCCTATCTCCTTGAAAAGTGCCTGCAAAAGAAGAAGAAATGTTACTAGAGTTGATACGTGATACTTGAGAAGTTGAGACCCATTGCTTTAGAATGTGGGCATCAATTTGTACATACAGTTATGAGCTGCTCATGCATATCTACTTTCTGTTGTAGCATCTCCTTAGCATGCCTGAGTTCTGCATTCTCTTCATTAACACGCCTGAGTTGTTCCTTCTCTCGAAGTGTGAGCGAAATTGGTGCACTGGCATTCCTTTTTCTAGCTGCTGATTTAATATCTGCTTTCTTAATAGCCCCATCGCCTATTGACACGCGACCATGAGGAATGCCACCTGATGCTTCATATAGCAGCTCACCGTCCAGCTCTCTTCCCTCCCAACTATCTGGATACTTCTCTTTAGCCAATGTAGTATAGTCATCCTGACAATGACAAATTATAGTTTGTTCACAACATGCTAGTAAATTAACATCTTCAAAATCTATAAGCAATATGGCAGTAGAAACAATGACATACAAAGCGTTTTTGTGCTTTCTGGCTCATGATTGCACCATTGCTAATGATTGCGCCATTGTTGCCGTTGCTACTCACATTCTTCATTCCACATTTCATTGCAGTATATGTATTCAGTGTCGTCGCCTTCTCAGGTCCAAGTGTCTCTTCCTACAAGAACGCACAAATTCAAGCAAACTCATGGCATCATGTAATAGAAAAACTAAGTGTGAAGAAAATCATACAATAAGCACGACATACCAAATATTGTTGAGCCTCCACAAAAGGTCGTGAGCCTCCTCGATTTTGAGCAATATCCTCAGATTTCAAGTGAGCTTCTCGGCCCCTCCCCCTATTGGTCTTGTATGCCTTTGATGTCCAATAACGACATAGTCCAGGCCATGCAACTTCCTTGCACCATGGTATCCTACTCTGGAGGTATTGCTCATACTCAAGTTCTCTTGCACAAGCCATTGAGTCATCAAGCTTCTCTCCTTGATTCTCATAGTAAAGCTTCACAGCATCCACACGGAGTTGGTACAACATGTCTTTCACCTTTTTCCTTGCATATGCATCAATAATCCGGTTAGCCTCTTGCTCAATTTGGATTCGGGCACTCTCGTCTTCCTCATCATCCACATGCAGGTCAAACAAGTTCTACATGTTCAGAAATTACCAAATCAGATTTTTACAACATTACAAAGATATGTATAATAATAATTGCAATTACTCCAAAAAATGTACTTACCCAAAACTCTTCCTTCACACGATCTGCGGCTGTCCGCTGCTGAAAATCTAGAGTCGAATCATGATAGTAATCGTACCACTCCAAAGCCGGGCGTGTATTAGTGATGACACCATCATCATTTTTTTCCTCTATTTTTCCTGGATATTCACGTTTGAGAAGAACTCCAAGTTGTGTAGTGTACTTGTAGTTCTTGGGATGATAGGGTACATACTTAAATTGCCTACATGCAGAAAATGGTATTAGTTGCCAAGTTTTTTAAAACTACATTAATTGACGAGTTTTAGAAAAACAGGAAATGACTGTGTAGCAATACATTAAAGATGGAACAAACACATCATTTTTGATACCTTTCACCGTTGGGTTGAAGGCCCACTTTGCGACCACGTGGAGGCACTCTTAATTCAACAGTAGCTCTCATGCGCCTTCCTCTACGCTTCTCAGATGAAGGGTGAGATGAGTTCATAACACCCTTTCGGGACAAAAGGTTGGTAGAGTTATTGCTGCCGGAAATTGTCCTTTGTGAGTTATTGTTGCCAGATCCGCTCCTGGCACGAACATGACGAAGTCCAGTCATCTCCTATAAAGAAAGAAACTATCAGAAACATTCAATACAAATAATATCAAGTTTCAGTTGCATCCAACACAAGAACTAAAATACAAGGTTCAATTGCTTTTAGCATTCAAAATAACACAAACCAGCACAACATTAGAAATCATTTGGATCATAGGTTGGGGCTTGAAGTTCTTCATCTTCGTCATATTCTTCCTCCTCTTCCTCTTCCTCTTCATCTTCATCTTCTTCCTCTTCATCTTCTTCCTCCCCTTCCTCTTCTTCATCTTCTTGTAAAGCAGCAGATTGCTTCTCCAAATGTTCTAACTCTTTTGGATCAGTAATCTCATCCGATGCAAATGAGTCCATATTTTCTAAGCCAACTCCTATATCAATAGTAAAAGTGCCTTCCAACCCATCCTCTTGATAGAATAAGACACCATGTGTTGGTTCTTGTGGAAGATTGTTGCTGGCCATTGGAGGAACATAACCCCGTGGAGGAACTCGAAATACCACCGACCAGTCCAATAGATCTCGTCTAGTCTTACATGGGTAAGACAAGTAGTATACTTGACTAACTTGACCAGCCATAACAAATGGATCAAAATTTGAGAGTTTAGAGGTGTGATTTATCTCTACCAATCCCAAATTTTCAGTTCTCCTTACCCCGGTTGAAGTTGGATCAAACCAGCGGCAATCAAATAAGACTAGCTCAAGTTTCATTCTACCTTCCCAAGTTATTTTAATTATATCTTCAATTACACCATAATAATCAAATGGGTTGTCATCTTCATCAAGTGAAGTAACACACACCCCACTATTGATTGTAGTTAATTCAGATTTCTTCCTCTCGTACTTCTCTGACCGAAACCTATACCCATTCACATCATAACAACCATAAGTAGCAACTCTTGTGCGAAAACCATAAGACATTTGGCGTAAGGCATTGTGAATGCTAGGTGACTTCATGCACTGCAAGATATAAATACTTATGTCAGTTTTGGAGATAAATGAATATTTGGCCCAAATTTAAGTGTTTTAGGGACAATACTTTAGTTTTAAACCAGTCAAAAAAATTAGGCCCATGACAGCTAGCACGCCCTGATTTCCAGCCATTTAGTCTTAACTCACGGAGTTGTTTCGGTGATGGAACAACTCGAGGGCTCTTCCACTGCTCATTATCAAACTCCCTACAGAAAGTTATTAAGAGTTATGGATAATGAAAACATAATAGATCATAGTAGTCATTTTGAGATTTTATGACATACTTGAAAAGATCATCCATTTCAGGCATGTTTGTCAATATGTATAAGAAAGCAGCCTTGTACTCTTCATTATTGAGCTCACGGTATCCTTGAGGGCTCATGCATCGGCCAGGGCATTTAAATATTTCAAGGTCACATGCAGATTCAAATGTAGAGGCACCATCATCATACCGAGGCGCCTTGTTTCTAACAGACCGTACTTTAGGATTAAAATACAAAGAGAGAAAATTAGTTGACTCCTCAACGAGATAAGCCTCAACAATGGAGCCCTCAACTCGAGCCTTATTGCGCACTTTTGGCTTAAGTTTACCTATGCATCTGCGAGGGCAAGTCAAGAAGTTAGCCTAAGAGCCAACACCATCTTATAGTGTGCAGCAAGTTCTGGATTTACCTCTCATAGTTATACATCCATCGGGCTAAGACAGGGCCACCTAGTCGAGCTTGATAGGGAAGATGTACAATTAGATGTTGCATTGAATTAAATAAACCAGGAGGGAATATCTTCTCCAATTTGCATACAAGCACAGCAACATTCTTTTCTAGGGAGCTAACAACATCTTTGCTAAGTTCTTTTCCACATAGCTGCCTATAGAAAAAACTTAGCTCAGCCAAACATAACCATATATTCTCCGGAATGAAGCCACGAAATGCAACTGGTAGTAACCGTTCCATGAAGATATGGTAATCATGACTTTTAAGCCCAAAAATGTTCCTTTGCTTGAAGTTAACACCTCTTTTAAAACCCGCTGCATATCCATCAGTAAATTTAAGCTCTTTAAACCATTCAAGAATGGTTATCCTATCATCTTTCTCAATGACAAACGGTGCCCTTGGCTTGAACCACTTACCATTGTCCTTCAAATCCAAATGTTGCTTAGGGCGATGGCATATTTTTTCTAGATCTTTTCTTGCCTTCACATTATCTTTAGTTTTATTAGGAATGTCAAAGCATGTGTTCCATATAGCTTCTGCTACATTTTTCTCATTGTGCATCACATCAATGTTGTGTCTAAGCTTCAGTTTATCAAAGTAAGGAAGATCCCAAAAGCAGCTTATGTGGGTCCAGTTGTGCAATTTATTATAGTTCTTTGTGTCACATACATTTGCAATCATGTGAGCTCGCACTTCCTCCCCTGACAAACGCCTTGGTGGCCCCTCAAGCACTACTGTATCCTTTCTAAATGAATTGGCTTGGGTTCTGAACTCATGGTCTGGAGGTAGAAAGCGCCTATGGCAATCAAACCAGCAAGCCTTACGCCCATGTGGAAGTATAAATGATTTTGAATCACTCAAGCATTCTGGGCAAGCTAGCTTCCCATGAGTGCTCCACCCAGCAAACATACCAAAAGCAGGGAAATCATGAACTGACGATAGAAAAGCTGCTTTCATTAAAAAGTTTCTCTTCACAGAGGCATCCCATGTATTAACCCCCAGCCATAGTTCCATAAGCTCATCTGCTAATGGTTGCATTAGAATGCCCAAATTCTTTCCAGGATGTTCAGGACCAGGTATCACAAGGCTAAGAAATATAAACTCTGGCTTTAAGAGAAAACCAGGGGGGAGGTTTAACGGAGCTACGAACACTGGCCAGCACGTGTACGGAGCAGCACCCAAACTATATGGTGTAAAACCATCTGTGGCTATGACAAGTCGCACATTTCTCGGATCACATGAAAATTCTGGAAAATCCTTATCGAAATCTTGCCAAGCTTCACCATCACATGGGTGGACCATCTTATCAGACCCAGAAGGAGTGTGAGAACGCATAAGCTTTGCGGTCTCCTCATTGGCATACAACCTTTGCAATCTATCTTTAAGAGGGAGGTACCGCAAAACTTTACGTGGGATTTTCTTTTGGCCTTCCTCATAGCGAGATGTGCCACAAAAGTCACACTTCTCTTTATGCTTGTTATCTTTGTAATACAACATGCAATTATTTTTACACACATCTATTTTGACATATGGCATACCAAGACCTTCTAAGAGTTTCTTAGATTGGTAGAAGTCTTCAGACAAATTAGATTCTGGAGGCAGAAGTTCATGGATTATTTTTAAGGTATCATCAAAATGTGCAATTGACATGTTGTATTGTGATTTCATAGCTAGCAAACGAGCTACAGCAGAAAGACGTGAGTGTTTTGTGTTCTCATGTACCAATTCATCGGCACTACTGACCATCCTATAAAAAGCCTTGGCAGAGGAGGTTGGCTCCTCAGTAACCGGTGGTGGATGGCCACCACCTAGGTCAACCAGCATACTGTCCATTCGATCAGTTTCATTACAGCCCTCTTGATGTACTAAAGGGATAGATCCATCAGCAGCAGCTACAAAACTCTCACCATGTTCTGTCCAGATTTGGTAATTTGGCTTATACCCATGTTTATACAAGTGTTCCTCTACAACGTGCCTTTTTTGCTGAAAATAATTCCGACATTTGGCGCATGGACACTTAATTTTACCACCTTCAGCTACAGAAAGCAAAGAGAAGGCCCGGTCTATAAATCGTGCAGTTTCTTCAAGCCATATATTAGAAGGGACTTGACCAAACACCCAGCCACTATACATCCAATCACGGTTCTCCATTATTTAACCAAGAATTCATACTGAAATAAAATTCACAGAAATGGGGCTATTTCAGAAAAAAATAATGACGTACAAAAGGGCAGAAACACACATAATGATTCACACAAAGATAATTGTTTCAGATATAAATTAAAGAGCTCAAAGCTATAACTTACCACTATAGTTGTTTAAGCTGCGAAAATTATGGCGTCGAAAAGGGTGGCCGACCAACTCCCCTAGCTCTTTGCTGATGTTTCTGTAAAATAATGGAAAGATAATAATACTCTAGGATTTATATGTGTAAATTTCACTTTAGAAAAATAAAAATAGATAGCAGGTAGATGTTACAGAAACTACAACCTAGAAAAATTAAATAGCAAGTAGATGGATGCTACAGAAGCTACAACAAACATACATCTAAGAAGAACCATCACGTGCCCACCAAATGAACAGTACATGTTCATCTACAGCTAGTTTTGCATTGGAAGCCAGAAAAAATGGTGTTTGAACTTGTCTAAATCAGCCGTATACTCAGCATTTATCAGATATGCCTACATTATTGCAACAAAGATTGAACGCTACACATGAATACATCAAGCAAATCGTACATCTAGGAAAGAAGCAGCTACCTTACCAGAGATATGGAGACGGGGCTTGTAAGGCAGCGAGTAGAGGAGTACGGGCAGCCGGAGGTGAAGATGCGTACAGCCAGGTACGGGAGCTCGGTGGGGAGGCGGATGCTGGTGCTCGGGTGGGTGGCGAGGCGGAGACTGGCGCTGTGCAGGTGGCGAGGCAGATGCGGGCGCGAAGGACGGCCTTCGGCGTTGAGGGGACGCGGCCGCGGTGGTGGACCGGAGGATGCTGTGGCGGCGGTGGACCGGGATGGTGAGGCGGCGGACGCGGCGGTGGACCGGAGGATGGTGTGCCGGCGGACGCGGCGGTGGACCGGAGGATGGTGAGGCGGCGGACGCGGCGGTGGACCAGAGGATGGTGAGGCGGCGGACGCGGCGGTGGACCAGAGGATTGTGTGGCGGCGACAGGGGCCTGCAAGTACAGCGGCGGCGGCGATGAACTAGTGGGCAGTGGGCACTGAATTGGGGATCGAGGGTTTCCTCTGTTCGCCCCTTGCTTTTGTACTGGGCCTTAATTCTGTGAGCCCAAACGCATGGGAAAATAGAAAAAAAAAGGGTGGGCCTCTCGCGAAAGTTCGCGCGAAATGAAAATCCGGTGGCGCGAAGCGATAGCCCGCGGGCGCGAACGGCGAATTGTGATTCCTGTGGGCCGGAACGCACAGGGATATAATTTTCCTCTGAGTTTATCCGCAACCTACAGGAATATAGAGCAATATTCCTGTCGGTCGAGCCCCAGCCTACAGTAATAAACTTTTTCATGAGAGCCTTTGCGGGGCCGACAGGAAAACGTATTGGCTCACAGGCTTACTCGTGTTTCTGGTAGTGAATAGAGAGAGGACAACACTACTAGAAAAAAACTTATAGATGTGATCATATTACTGGCGGGCACCACGTGAATACTGCCACTGGTATTTCTGGCTCATAGCTGTGTCCGGTAGAAAAATGGGTCTGCCAAGAAAATTTGCTGACCAGTGGTGGGTGCGAGACCATGCCCATGTTAGCTACGGGACGACAGCTTCAGTGGTGGGTGAAAACGAAATGTCCGCCACTGGTAGTTCTGCCAATAGTGTCGAGCCTGTTCATGAGCCCGCCACGGTAGAAACACTTACGTCTTTTGTCAGAATTTCCTGCGTTCAATTTTATGATTATGATGTATTATTTTCTTATGACCTTGTAATTATATGGAAATTGTTTGAACTTTGTATGTTTCATTATTTGCTATATTTTAGAGTTTTTTAATAACTTTCTATTTAATTGGATACAATTCTAATTTGACCAGCATATCTAATTAATGAATGTGTAATTCTTATTTGTAGATATGGTCAAAATACATAGTCAAGTACATAAATGAATTTTTTTCACCAAATTTTGGGCATTTTCTAATATACATCTAGTTTAAATTTAATTTATGTTTAGTAAATAACAAGAATGCATTAAATGTCATAAATATATCATATGAACACGAAACATTCCAAAATTTGAACATGGAACTTGCAATGGTGTATATTAAACATAGTAAATGTTTGAAGGGGAAAGGAGTGAAAAAATTGTGTTCCCCTTTAAACCTGATAGCTTCTGTATGAAACCTTGTGACTTCCCGAGAATCTCTTACAAACTAAGGCAATGGCACGTATATGTACGTGCACAGCGGACTCACGGCAGATTGACTAATTACAGAAGAACACGCAGATATATCCAACTTAATTAGACCGAGACATACTCACTACTACTGAAATCCCTAGCCGTGGCTGGCGCCAAAAGAATTCGATGTTACTTTCGGTAGCAAACATTTAACACAACGACCGGGAAAACAATTTCGTCCCCAACGGAAGAAGTGCATATCCATCCCTTACATACGGCAGACGATACAATATTCAAAACATATCGGAACCACTACATGCCACCCGACACCCACATCAACGGAGGAAATAATGGGCATGGAATGTCAACTGTGCAAGCTGTGTCCTGCGAGGTTAATTATGCTCACCATGCATGTTCCCTCTTGACTTAAAACACGCAACTAACTTATGCATGTTCAGTGTTCACAAGAGATTACACAAAAATCCCATGCATGCATAATATCCATAAACATTTATGACAACGCACCCTCTTGACAGTCTAATTAGTTAGCTGGAATGGTTCAAGCTACCTACAAATAGACCTGCACAACGCAACGTTTTCTTCACCCATCTATCTTCTCACTCTCTCTGGATATAAGCCGGCCTCTTGGCTCTAGCTAGCGGCAGAGATCATTGCAACCATGGCTACTGATAAGCTTGCTGCCTTGGTTGTGGTAGCATTGCTCGGGTGTGCCGCGCACACATGCCAAGCGAGCTACGAGTATCCCAACCCAATGCCGCCCATCCCAAGCCCGACACCTCCTACGGCACCGGCGCTCACCCTGAACTACTACAGCTATTCCTGCCCTAATGCGGAGGCAATTGTCAGGGAGGCAGTAAAGAACGCCACAGACAAAAATCGCGGCATTGGAGCCGGGCTCATCCGCCTCTTCTTCCACGACTGTTTCGTCAGGATACGTGCTAGTTACTCCCTCCGTCCCACAATATAAGAGTGTTTTTGATACTAGTGTACTGTTAAAAACACTCTTATATTATGGAACGGAAGGAGTAGCTTATATAGTTAAATTCGTGCTACACCCGTACGTCTGCAGCAATAAATATTGGGATGCAAGTTTGTGAGCTCCTCCTAACGGACGAGAGCTCCTTTTTGTTCTAGGGTTGCGATGCCTCGGTTCTCCTAGACGCGACGACGGCCAACCCGGAGCCAGAGAAGCTTGGCATTCCAAACTTCCCCAGCCTCCGCGGCTTCGAGGTGATTGACGCTGCAAAGGAGAAGCTTGAGAAGGAATGCGGTGGGGTTGTCTCGTGCGCTGACATCGTCGCCTTCGCTGGGCGAGACGCCACCTTCTTCCTCAGCAACAAGACGGTAGACTTCGAAATGCCGGCCGGCCGTTACGATGGGCGTGTGTCTTTGGCCAACGAGACCCTCCGCGACCAGCCCCCTCCATTCGCCAACGTCACGGTCCTGGAGGCAATGTTCAAAGCCAAGGGGCTCGACCTCGACGACATGGTCACCCTCTCCGGCGCGCACACCGTCGGGATCTCTCACTGTTCGTCCTTCGCTGACCGCCTTCCAGCCGACCCCTCGGACCCCACGTCAATGGAGCCCACGTTGGCTAGCTCGCTACAGCAGAGGTGCAACCGCGGCGGGTGACCCTGTGGTGGTGCAGGACGTCGATACCCCCCGTGACCTGGACAGACAGTACTACCAGAACGTACTTGACCGTAAAGTGCTGTTCAAATCGGACGCCACCCTGCTGCAGTCGCCGCAGACACTCAAGGCTGTGGAACACAACGCCAAGAACCCCGGGAAGTGGGAGCGAAAGTTCAAGCAAGCAATGGTTAAGATGGGCAACATCGAGCTGAAGACCAAGGCCAACGGGGAGATCAGAAACCAGTGCAGGTTCATCAACTAGCTAGCGCGCTGTTGATAAGAAAAGGAAAACTCCGTACCTCATATTGACTCATGACGCCGGCCGGAGACTGATCAGAATAAGCTCGTGCTTTTGTGCGTGTCTTAGCTTAATTTCCGTTACTGTTTATTCGCTACGATAATTGTTTTTATCGGTCCATGTTTTGCTTCCTTCACATCTGTATCGAAAATATTGGTGTAATTTATTTTCAGAAGATATTATCAAACTACCTTTATAGTATGCTAAAAAATGGAAGCCACAAATAATATGTTAACGAACATGCGTGGTGAATCCTGTTTTGGCCTTTTACCACGGTAGCCTTGAAATACCGAGCGAATTTGAGACGAAATTTAAAATCAAATTATGAATTTGATTATTTATATATGTAGATATAGATAAGGTTTGAGTAGCCGGCCGGACGCCTTGCACCTAAAAGGTGAGCCGAAACCCACGATCTTTCGAGGAGAGGCAAATTGACAACACTCTACGTTCCAAGACAACTTGATTGCAACATGATTACATGTACATATATTTAACTATACACGTTGAGTCTTCAAATTCAAAAAAGGTATTAAAAATTGATCAAATTTTCCAGCTATATGATTTACTCATGAGATACGAGAAACATGGTTACTGGGCGGTAATAGATTTTACCAACTGGTAACCGAATCATTGGTTGAAACATCTTGCCTTCTACATATATAGTCTTATGGGCGTTACATAAGTTGGCATCAGTGGTCCATCATGCATTGACTCTTGATTTTCCTATCACCCAGGCACCATTAGCAATTAATCCACATCATTTCTTAGAAATCTCCATTCTTGTTATTTTATCGTTTGGGCACTTGTTATTTTGTCCATCCGAAATTGAACATGAAGCTTACGATTCTATGAAATTCAGGATTGATGGAAAAGAAATAAGAAGAAAACAAATATCAACCTCGAATAGAAATTAATTATGTAAGTTTAAATTTCCAAACGATATAACTGGGCTGGCTAGCGGACTCTAGTAACCTTTCCTTTCTTTGGCGAGAGGAATCGAAGGGAATTGAAGCTCTTATTGGAACATATAGTGCTTTGGAAATGCAAAAGTTTACTAGGTCTTAGGGCATCTCTAACGCAGGCCCGCAAATGGACACTGCAGATGTCCATTTTCATGTCCGGACATGCTTCGTGGGCATGATGAGGGAGAGAACCATCCAAAAATTTAATCTGGTTGGGAGAAGAGAGAGTAGAGGGGGTGGCCACATGCGTGGTGGGATATTGTGGTGTGGTGTCCAGATGGAAAAAGAGAGAGGAGAGGGGGACCATACATGTGAAGAGAGAAAAAATAGAAGAGGACCAGACGAAAGCTTTGTCTTGGTCAAATGCAAGACCGGACTCCCGAAAAGCCCCCACGTTTGTTTCTAGGATAACGGAATATGTATGTACAAACTGCTAAGCGGACATATGAAGATCCTCTTAAAAGACAAAAGTGGTCCGGACACTGCGATCCGAACATATAATAGAGGTATGATGGTTTGCTTTGGAGATGACCTTACACAAAACAGAGGCACATGATATCCTCACACAAATAATGCGGACAAAGTTTCTTTCCGTGTGTTGCTTCTCATGAAAAAAATTGCCAGAACTGAGGTTGGATCATTTTCGGTGTCCCCCCTCCCCCGCCTCGCCTCCTCGAGCGAGGCGACTGGGGGCTCCCCTCCTCCCTTCCTCCAGCGCTTCCCCCCTCGCCATTCCCCCTCCCGCCGCCGCTAGCGGGTGCCACCAGGCCTTGCCCGTGTGGTGCTAGCGACAGAGGGCCTGACTTTTCCCGCGCACGGCGCATCTGCTCGGGCGGTGGCGGCTGGCGGCGGTGCGTCTCGGTCGGCGGTGGTGTGGCCCGACGGCGGTGTTCCCACGGGTCACGGAGTCTCTTGACGCGGCGGTGCGGTCGTTGGTCGTCGGGCGACGCGGTGGTGCTGGTGGTTGGCGGCCCCCGCTCGGCCCAGATCTGGGCTCCTTTGGGCCCCGTCTGGGTTGTGGTGGACCGGTGGCTCGGTGCGCGGCGGCATTGGTCCCTGGTGGTGGTGACGAGGCGTCGGTGGTCTGCGGGCGGTGAGAACTTCGTCGGCCGGCATGCTGCAGCATGGTGACAGGGACTGTTCGGTCCCATTTGGGCCCGGCCGGGCCATCTGGGCCTGGCAAGTCCTTGTCGCCGTGTCCGGTCGGCTCCGCAAAGGCGGTGGAGGCTGTCCCCTCCCACCGGTCGAGTTGTAGTTGCTCCCGTGGCCGTTCTCTCCTTTCCCTCCCTCCAGATCTCGTGTTGGCGGCTCCAGTGAGACGGCAATGTTGGTTCGATGACCGTGGTGGCACAGGCTAGTGGGCGACTGATTGGGTGGTGCGTTACGGAGTGTACAGGTGGCGGTGGTGGTTTTGGGTCGGAACAAATTCCTGGCCGCTCGTCCGGCACCCCCGCGGTGACGCCTGCGGGTGCGCCGGGCCTTCCTGAAGGGTGTCGGGTATACCCCTTCCCCACTGACCTCCGCGTACCAGGGGAAACCATAGGACTTGTTCGGGCAACAGCGGCGTCGCCGTCGCTCTCCTTCTTGAAGGTGTTGCTTGGTACGCGACGCTTCGGAATGCTAGGAATGCGGTGGTACTTCTCCAGAGGGTGCAGCAGTTGCCAGTCTTCTTCGCTTCGCGGCGAAGTTTTCACCAACTCTCGAGGGGAGAAAAGGGCAATGCACGGTACTGGAGAGGCTAGCAAAGTGTGGAAAGGTAGGAGTGTGTAATATCCATGGACTCACATTAGTCATAAAGAACTCATATACTTATTGTGAAAGTTTTATTAGCCCTCGAAGCAAAATACTACTTGCATGCCCCTAGGGACTTGGTTGGTAGGAGTTAACCATCAGGTGCATCCGATTATAACAACACTCAAGGATTACAATCAGAAATAAAAACGCTCACACTTCACCACCATGCCATGACCAACACTTAGATGAGAAGTTATTAATAAGCCTTAATGATGATATTTCTACTAATCAATGATCATGCGCCAATACCCCTTCTTTAGACTCTCAATATGATTTAATTGAAGCATGACAGTGCAATAATTTCTATAAAATATAACCGCCTCCGTGCTCTAAAAGATATAAGTGGAGCACTAGAGCAACTGCCTAACTCAAAACATATAAGTGAAGCACATAGAGTATTCTAATAAATCATGATAATTGTGTGTGCCTCTCTCAAAAGGTGTGTCCAGCAAACAATGATTGTGGAAAAATAAAAGGAAAACAAACTATAATGCATGACACTCCAAGCAAAACTCATATCATGTGATGAATAAAAATATAGCTCCAAGTGACATACTGATAGATTGGGGATGAAATAGGGGATGCCATCTCGGGGCATCCCCAAGCTTAGACGCTTGGGTCTTCCTTGAGTATTACCTTGGGTGCCTTGGCAATCCACAATATAAGGGTCTTGCCGCTCCTTATTCCTTCATCCATCATTGTATCGCCCAAAACATGAAAAAATTTCAGTCAAAAAAAATTCAGTGAAAAAAAATGAAAACTTCAGCACACGAAACTCAACAGAAACCTCATGAGATCCATTAGTATAATGAACATATCATAACCTTTAGGTACTGTTATAAACTCATTAATATTTTATAAATGCATAATATCTAATTTATTATACCTTCTACATGACTTATACCAACCGATATAATCCATAGCATCATCAAAACAAGCAAACTATGCAAGCAAAAACAGAATCTCTCTAAAACAGAACAGTGTGTAATGATTTGTACTAAAACCATACTTATGGAACTCCAAAACTTCTGAAAAATTGGGACGGCCTGGGGAATTTGTATAAAAATAATTTTTTAAATTTTCAGAAATTTATCAAGTTCCAGTAAAAAAACAAAAATAAAATACTAAGCGCAACAGATTCTATTTTTGCATCGTATCAATTCTACTATCATCCAAATCATCTCAAAGGCTTTACTTGGCGCAAACACTAATTAAAACATAAAAACACAATCATTACGGCAGAAATGATTATGTCGTCACACCAAAACAGATAGTAAAAGAAAAAAATTAAGATAACTATTGGGTTGCCTCCCAACAATCGCTATTGTTTTATCCCCCTAGCTAGGCATAATGCATAGTATCAAGTTTTGTCATCCTTCCAAATTTATTACATAGGTGGCCCTCATAATAGATACATAAGGTGGCCTAATTCTCTTTCTATGGAAGTGTTCCATCCCTTTCTTTAATGAGAATTGGAATCTTATATTTCCTTCCTTCATATCAATAATAGCACCTATGGTTCATAGGAAAGGCATACCAAGTATTATAGGACAAGACAGATTGCATTCAATGTCAAGAACAATAAAATCCACAGGCAAATAGTTCCTATTATCAAGTATAAGCACATCATTTATTCTACCCAATGGTTTCTTAATGGTGGAGTCCGTTAGATGCAAGTTAAGGGAACATTTAGTCATATCGGTGAGACCTATCACATCACAAAAATAATTTGGTATAGTAGAAACACTAGTACGAAGATCACACAAAGAATTACATTCATAATCCTTCAATTTAATTTTAATTGTAGGTTCCAATTCATCATGAAATTTCCTACGTATTGAAACCTCTAAATCAAGCTTCTCTTCATGAGCTTTTATCACAGCTTCCACAATATGTTTAGTAAAAGGTTTATTTCGTTCATAATCATTCAATGAATTAATCATGGATTGCTACAAGGAAATATATTCAATCAAAGAACAATTATCATAATTAAAGTCCTTGTAATCCAAAGTAGCGGGCACATCACTATTTAAAGTTTTGACCTCTCCAAACCCACTTTTATCATTTTTATCATTAGGATCATCACCCTCCGAACAATTGGGACGCCCTCTAACTAAACTTAACAAATCTCCAGTCCCTTCTTCATCAAGTTTTACATTACTAAACAATTCAATAGGTGATACACCAATCATTTTAATATCTTCATCATGATTACGGTAAAAACCGGGTGGAATAGCCTTTTCTAAGATTTCTCGCTTAGCACTCAACCTAGCATGCTCTCCTTGATTTCATTAATAGATAGTTGAATAGATTTAATGGACTCATTTATATCATGCTTAGGTGGCAAAATTATACTTTTAAGAGTTTCCACATCATGAGCAATTCTATCCATGTTCCTAGCTATATCATCAACTTTATGTAGTATTCCTTCTACCATAGTATTGAAAGTCTTTTGAGAGCTAATAAATTCTTTAATTTCATTCTCAAGAGAAGAGGGTGTCCTATTATTATTTTTGTATGAATTACCATAGGAATTACCATAATTATTATAGGGATTACCGAGATATGGTCTATGATTGAAATTCCCTCTATAAGCATTGTTGTTGAAATTGTTTCTAGAGATAAACTTCACATCTAGAGCATCATTATTTTTCTTAATAAAATTAGATTTTGGCACATCATTAGGATCAACATGCTTATTTTTACTAGCAAACATATTCATAAGAACATCCATCTTATCACTCAAAGTAGTAATTTCTTTGACAGAGTTTACCTTCTTACCAGTTGGAGCTCTTTCAGTGTGCCATTGAGAATAATTTTTCATCATATTATGAAGAAGTTTTGTAGCTTCTCCCAATGTAATTCCCATGAAATTATCACCTGCAGCAGAGTGTAGAAGATTTCTCGACACAAAGTTTAGTGCAACATAGAAATTTTCTATGATCATCCATAAACTTAAACCATGAGTGGGTCAATTTCTAATCATTAATTTTATTATCTACCAAGATTGTGCAATATGATCTTTCTTAATTTGCTTAAAGTTCATGATTTGATTTCTAAGATAAATAATCTTAGCGGGAGGAAAATATTTGGCAATAAAAGCATCTTTACACTTATCACACGAATCAATACTATTGCGAGGCAAAGATGAAAACCAAGTTTTAACACATTCCCTTATTGAGAAAGGTAAGAATTTTATTTTAATAATATCATCATCCATATCCTTTCTCTTTTGCATTTCACATAATTCAATGAATATATTAAGGTGGGAAGACGCATCCTCATTAGGATTTCCAGAAAATTGTTCTTTCATAACAAGATTTAGCAAGGCAACATCAATATCATAAAACTCTGAAATAGTGGCGGGTGGTATTGGAGTACTAATAAAATCATTATTATTAGCATTTGATAAGTCACACAATTTGGTATTTTCTTGAGACATAGTGGCAAAACAAGTAAACTAGCATACAAAGATATTTTTGTGTTTTTGAATTTTTCATAGAGAAGCAGAGGGAGATGAAAAAGAGAGGGAAATAAGATAGGCAAATAAAAAGTAGAACAAGTGAATGACAGTTTGTATGTAGCTACCTGAGGAGAATTTGATGATGTCTCCCCCCACAACGGCGCTATAAATTCTTTCTGCTACTTTTGAGTTGTGTTGGGATTTTCCCCGAAAAGGAAGAGTGAAGCAATATAGAAGCTGATAAGTATTTTCCTCAGTGAGAACCAAGGTTATCTAACGAATAGGAAAACCATGCAAATTCCTGTCTTCAGTAACTACACACATAAAAGCAAACACTTGCACCCAACACGGGCAAGAGGGTTGTCAATCCTCTTGACCTCGTTACTTGCAGGATTAATTCTGATAGTGATAGATATAATAAAATAAAAGTAAAAACAGAAGAGTAAAATTGCAGCAAGGTGTTTAGGTCTTTAGCAATATGATTAAGTAGACCTGGGGCCCATAGTTTTCACTAGAGACTTCTCTCTTGAACACATAGCATATAGTGGGTAGACAAATTATTGTTTGGCAATTGATAAAAAAGCGCATAGTTATGATGTTATTCACGGCAATGATCATGTATATAGGCATCACTTCCATGAAAGTAGACCAAAACGAATCTACATCTACAACTATTACTCCACTTTGAGAGTGCTTCTATGCTTGCCTCTCTAGGTATTAACTTCATAACAAACAGAGTAATGCTTGGAGCAAGGTGACATGATGTATACAAAGTAAACGCAATCAATATGAATAAACCCCATCGTTTTATCCTTAATGGCAACAATACAAATAAGTGTATTGTCCCTTTATGTCATTGGGATATAGAGCACGGCAAGATTGAATCCATTACAACGCACCACTCGCACTGAAGATAAATCAATCTAGTTGGCCAAACCAAACGGATAAATCGGAGAGAAATATGAAGCTATAACAATCATGTATAATAAAGTTAAGATTTGACTCAATTACTTTCAATGAATAATCTGATCATAAACCCACAATTCATCAGATTCCAACAAGCACACCGCAAAAGAAGATTACATCAGATAGAATTCCAAGGAGAAAGAGGAGAACATTGTATTGAAGATCAAAGAGAGAGAAGAAGCCATCTAGATACCAACTATGGACCCGTAGGTCTGTGGTGAACTACTCACACATCATCATGGAGGCAGCAAGGTTGATGAATATGGCCTCCGAGATTGATTCCCCCTCTGGCAGATTACCGGCGAAGGCCTCCAGATGGGAGCGCGGCGGAACAGAGGCTTGAGATGGTGGAGAAAGTATTTCCGGTGTCTCCCTATTGGTTTTGGGGTATTTGCGAATATATATAAGTGGAATTAGATGAGACGGTTGCGCGAGGGAGTCACAAGCCTGCACATCACACCCTACCCCCCTGAGCACGCCTTGCGGGCTCGTCACTCTCTCGTGTATCTTTTGGCCACCTCCCGAAGCTTCTAAGGTCTCTTTTTGTCCAAAAATAGCCCCCTTAAAGTTTCATCGTGTTTGGACTTCGTTTGATACTGTTTCTTTGAAAAGGATAAAAACACACACAAAACAGGAACTGGCACTAGGCACTTAGTTAATAGGGTTAGTCCCATAAAATGATATAAAATAGCATATAATTGAATATAAAGCATCCTAGATTGATAATATAATAGCATGGAACAATAAAAAATGATAGATATGCTTGAGACGTATCAACACGTTGGAGGCGCACGAGGTCAACGATAAGAACAACGCTAGATGTGTGTTGTATGCGCCACCATCTAACTTTCGGGGAGCACATGTGGCAGGTGGACAATTATAGACCGTCGATGTCCATCATCGACCTCACGTCCACGGGCATGGGCGATGGACAGGTTGCGGACACCTCTGAAGATGAGTATGTGATACTTGTGATCTGCGTTCTGTTTTTCCGTGAAGAGGAACGAGTGATGCAGCACAATATAGGTAAGTATTTCCCTCAGTAGAGAACCAAGGTTTATCGAAACAAAAGGAGTAACAACCAACCCCCATCTTTAATTAGCGGCTACATAAAAAGAAACAAACACTTGCACCCAACGCAGGCAAGAGGGTTGTCAATCCCCTTGGACTCGTTATTTGCAAGCTTATGAGTAGTGTGGTTGGTAGTAGATAATTATGAATTGCAAAATAAAATAAAAAACAAAAAATAGCAGCAAGTAAATAGTAGCGTTTGTAAACTTATAAATGGATAGACCCGGGGCCATAGTTTTCCCTAGTGGCATCTCTCATGAAAATAAGCATACGGTGGGTAGACAAATTATTGTTGGGCAATTGATAGAAAAGTGGATAGTTATGCGATATTCACGGCAATTATCATGTGTATATAGGCATCATGTCCATAAGCAAGTAGGCCGACTCCTGCCTGCACCTACTACTATTACTCCACCCATCGACCGCTATCCAGCATGCATGTAGAGTATTAAGTAAAACAGAGCAATGCTTGGAGAACAATGACATGATGTAGACAAAGAGAATTCAATTAATATGAACTAACCCCATCGTTTTATCCTTAGTGGCAACAATACAAAGACGTTTCTTGTCCCTTTCTGTCACCGGGGTATAGAGCACCGCCAGATTTAACCCACTACAATGCACCCCTCTCACTGAAGAAATATTAATCTAGTTGGCCAAACTATTTCAATAGATCGGAGAGATTTACTAAGCTATCATGATCATGCAAATAAGAATCATAATATTCAGAGGTGACTCAAATACTTTTCATGAATAATCTGAAACATAAACCCACAATTCCTCGGATCCCAACAAACGCACCGCACAAAAGAATTACATCGGATAGATCAAAGTGAAGATGCGATGATCATTGTATTGAAGATCAAGAGAGAGAGAGAGAGAGATAGCCATCTAGGTACTAACTACGGACCCGTAGGTCTGTGGTGAACTACTCACACATCACCATGGGAGCAGCAAGGATGATGAAGAGGCCCTCCATGATCGATCCCCCCTCCGGCAGGACACCGGAACAGGGCTCCAAATGGGCACACGGGGGAACAGAGATTTGCGGCAGCGGAAAAAGTATTTCGGGAGATCCCCTAGGGTTTTTGGGATTAATGTGAATTTACAGGGCGAAGAGGTACACCAGGAGGCAACCGAGGGGCCCCGAGCCAACCAGGCACGCCCTACCCCCCCTGGCCGTGCCTGGTTGCCTCGTGCTCCTCTTGTGCGGCTTCTGGCCTCCTCACGAAGCTTCCAGGTCTTTAATTGGTCCAGAAAAAATCACCAAAAAGTTTTGTGGCAATTGGACTTCGTTTGGTACAGTAAACCTGAAAAGCCCAAAAAACACGCAGAAAACAACAACTGGCACTAGGCACTGGGTTAATAGGTTAGTGCTCAAAAATAATATTAATTGGTAAATAAACACCCAAAATGTATCCTAGAATGATAATATAATAGCCTGGAACAATAAAAAATTATAGATACGTTGGAGATGTATCAACATCCCCAAGCTTATTTCCTGCTCGTCCTCGAGTAGGTAAATCATAAAAACAGAATTTTTGATGTGACATGCTACCCATCATGTAATCTTTTGCAGGTTTGGTCATTGAGAAACGATGAATTAATAAACATCGACATAGTAATACTTATAAACATAAGCAACATAATCATAAAGTTTCAAAGCATATGATCCAAAAATAATGTTCACCCCCTATTCAATTTATCATATAAGAATAGCATGGCTCCGTCCTCACCACATAAATACAAATGTTAAGCACCACAGTGTCAAGTCAGGCAATTGGATCGTACTTTTTAACACGCTTCAGCTTTTTATTACTTGCGCAATAGATGAGCGGGAACCATGGATATGGCATAAGGGTGGAATGGTGGTAGGTTTCAAAGGGGTGAAAATGGAGGAGAAAGTCTCACATCAACTAGGCGTATCAACGGGCTATGGAGATACCCATCAATAGATATCAATGCGAGGAGTAGGGATTGCCATGCAACAGATGCACTAGAGCTATAAGTGTATGAAATCTCAACTGTAGCTAAGTGGGTGTGCATCTAGCTTGCTCACGAAGACCTCGGACATTTGAGGAAGCCCGTCATCGGAATATACAAGCCAAGTTTTATAACGAAAAATTCCCACTAGCTTATGGAAGTGACAAAACAAGAGACTCTCTATATGAAGAACATGGTGCCACTTTGAGGCACAAGTGTGGAATAAGAAGTAGTAGCACTATCCCTTCTCTCTTTTCTCTCATTTATTCATTTTTTTCCAATTTTTCCATTTTTCCATTTTCTTTTTTATTTTTCTTTTCCCTTTTTTTTTCTTTTATTTTTTTCTGGTGTCTCTTCCCGACTTGTGGGGGAATCATTGTCTCCATCATCCTTTCCTCACTGAGACAGTGCCCCAAATAATGATGATCATCACACTTTTATTTACTTACAACTCGATATGAAAAACTGATAGGATGGCATGACTCTATATGAATGCCTCTGGCAGTGTACCAGGATGTGCAATGATCAAGCATAATATGTATGCTAATGGTGAACGGTGGCTTTGCCACAAATACTATGTCAGCTTATATGATCATGAAAAGTGATACGTCCATTTTGCATCATGATTTCATATTACTATCTACTTCATTATTGTCCATTATTCCATATTATTAGGCAATACGTATGCCGTTTCCCTCTGAATATGCCAGGTACATCACAAAGAGGGAAATATCTGGAAACTGGAATTCTAGACCGGAAAACCCAGAAAAAGGCAGAAAAATCACCAGACTCCAAATGACCTGAAACTTCACGGAGAATTTTTATTGAATATTTAAGAATTTTTGGGCCAAAAATATACCAGAGGGGCGCCAGCAGCTGGGCACAAGCCAACATGGCGCCCCCCAGGCCGCGCCCTGATGGCTTGTGGGGCCCCAGCTGGCCTCCCGACGCCCCTCTTCTCCTATATCGTGTTTTACCCTAGAAAAAATCATAAGCAACCTTTCGGGACGAAGCACCGCTGTCTCAAGGAAGAAACCTGGGCAGAGGCCCTTTTGCACTCCGACAGTCAGATTCTGCCAGGGAAATTCCTCTCCGGGAGGGGGAGATCGAAGCCATAGTCATCACCAATGCTTCCTCCTTCGTGGGAGGACCAATCCTCATCAACATATTCACCAGCACCATCTCATCTCAAACCCTAGTTCATCTCCTGTATTCAATCTTTGTCTCAAAACCTCGGACTGGTACCTGTGGGTTACTAGTTGTGTTGATTACATATTGTAGTTGATGCTTGTTGGATTACTTGGTGGAAGATATTATATTCAGCTCCTTAATTATTATCATTACACCTCTGATCTTGAACATGTTGATGAGGTGTGAGCAGTTACTATTGTTCCTGAGGACATGGGAGAAGTTTTGAACATCTTGTAGTTACTATGAAGTTGGTATTCGTTCGATATTTTGATGATATGTATGTTGTTAATTACTTCTCTTAGTGGTGTCATGTGAACGCCGACTACATGACACTTCAACATTTTATGCGTTGAATGGAAGTCATTGTGGAGTAACAAGTAGATGATGGGTTGCTAGAGTGACAGAAGCTTAAACCCCAGTTTATGCGTTGCTTCATAAGGGGCTGATTTGGATCCACATGTTTCATGCTATGGTTAGATTTATCTTAATTCTTCTTTCGTAGTTGCAGATGCTTGCGAGAGGGGTTAGTCATAAGTAGGTTGTTATTTCAAGTAAGAAAAGCACCTTAGCACCGGACCACCTACATATCAAATTATCAAAGTAGCAAACGCGAATCAACTCAACATGATGAACATGACTAGACAGAAATCCCCATGTGTCCTCGGGCCTGTCCTTTGCTATAAAAAGGATTGTGCTACCTTGCTGCACCTTTGTTACTATCGTTACTTATCACTTGTTACAAATTATCTTGCTACAAAACTATCTACTATCGCTACTTACAGCACTTGCAGAGAATACCTTGCTTAAAACCGCTTGTCATTTCCTTCTCCTCCTTGTTGGGTTCGACGCTCTTACTTATCGAAAGGACTACGATTGATCCCCTATACTTGTGGGTCACCAAGACTCTTTTATGGCGCCGTTGCCGAGGAGTGAAGCGCCTCTGGTAAGTGGAATTGGTAAGGAAACATTTTCTATACGTGCTGAAATTTACTGTTGCTTGTCGCTATGAACGGTCATCCTTTGAGTGGCTTGTTCGAGGCATCTTCGCCTCGAACTAAAGATGAGGAAACTGTTCCTCAACCTACTGAACCTACTGAAAATGTTTATTATGTGATTCCTTCGGGTATGCTTGAAAAGTTGTTATCTAATTCATATGCTGGAACGACTCATCCTGATTATCATTTGATATTTGTCGATGATGTTTGTGGATTATTTGAGCTTGCAGGGTTGTTTGGAGACAGAGTTAAGAAGAAAAATTTCCCTTTATCTTTGGAGGGAAAGGCCTTAATGTGGTACATGCTATTGGACGATATTGGATCATGGGACTGGAATCGCTTGAAGCTGGAATTTCATCAGAAGTTTTATCCTATGCATCTAGTCCATCCTGATTAGAACTTTATTTCTAATTGTTGGCCTCGTGAAGGAGAAAGTATCGCTCAAGCTTTGGGGAGGCTTAAATCTAAGATGCACACCTGCCCCAACCATGAGTTCTCAAGAAAAATTATTATACATAATTTTTATGCTCGGCTTTCTCATGACGATCAACTACTACTCGATTCTTCTTCTACTTGTTCCTTTATGAATAGGGCTATTGAATTCAAATGGGTCTTCTGGAAAGAATTAAACACAACTCTGAAGACTTGGAACTCGACAACGGTAAAGAGTCAGGTATAAATCTCAGGTTTGATTGTGTTAAATCTTTTATGGGAACCAATGCTTTCTTTGACTTGAGCAATAAATGGCCCCGACTCTGAGATAGTAGCTTCTTTATGTGAATCATTTGCTACTCATGTTGATCTCCCTAAGGAGAAATGGTTTAAATATCATCCACCCATTGAAAAGCAATTAGAGGAACTTATTAAAATTGAGAAGGAAGAAATAATTGTTAGCCATGTTGATCCAATTGTTCCTACTGCTTACATTGAGAAACCACCTTTCCCTGTTAGAATTAAGGAACACGCTAAGGCTACAACTGTGGTTAATAAAAGTCATGTTAGAACACCTAAACCTTCTGAACAAATAAACATTGAGCCTAATGATGTTATGGTTAAAGATCTTCTAGTTGATAACATTGATCGTCAAGTTATTTACTTCTGTGGTGAAGCTGCTAGAATTGCGAAACCTACTAGAAACGCGCAGGATGAGCTAGATAAAAACAAACCAGTTGTTGCCATGCCTGTGGTTTTAGTTAAAATTGGAGATCATTGTTATCATGGCTTGTGTGACATTGGTGCTAGTGTTAGTGCTATACCTTTTACCTTGTATCAAGAAATTATGAATGATATAGCACCATCCGAGCTTGAACACATTGATGTCACTATTAAACTTGCAAACAGAGACACTATTACACCACTTGGGATTGTTAGAGAAGTTGAAGTCTTGTGTGGAAAAATTAAGTACCCAACTGACTTCTTAGTACTTAGTTCAAAACAAGATAACTTTTGTCCCGTTATATTTGGTAGACCTTTCTTAAATACTGTTAATGCTGAAATTAATTGTGCACTGAGAAGGTCAAGGTAAGATTTGGTGATGTGTCTCATGAATTTAATTTCTCCAAGTTTAGTAGACAACCACATGAGAAAGAATTACCAAGTAAGGATGAAATCATTGGTCTTTCTTCTATTGTCGTGCCTCCTACTGATCCGTTAGAACAATATTTACTAGACCATGAAAATGATATGCATATGAATGAGAGAAATGAAATAGATGACATATTTCTCAAACAAACACCTATTCTTAAACACAACTTACCATTTGATATTTTTAGGAGATCCTCATGCACCCAAGGGAGATCCCATGTTTGAGTTAAAGACATTACCTGATACTTTGAAGTATGCTTATCTTGATGAAAAGAAAATATATCATGTTATTATCAGTGCTAACCTTTCAGAGCATGAAGAAAGAAGATTACTTAAAACGCTAAGGAAGCACATGGCTGCCATTGGATATACTCTCGATGATCTTAAGGGCATAAGCCCTACGCTATGTCAACACAAGATTCATATGGAACCAGACGCTAAACCAGTCGTTGACCACCAAAGTTGTCTCAATCCTAAGATGAAGGAGGTGGTAAGAGCCAAAATATTTAAACTTCTGGAAGCATGTATAATTTATCCTATTGCTGATAGTAGATGGGTAAGTCATGTTCATTGTGTCCCGAAGAAAGGAGGTATAACTGTTGTACCTAATGATAAAAATGAGCTTATTCCACAAAGAATAGTAACTAGTTATAGGATGGTGATTGATTTCAGGAAATTAAACAAAGCTATTAGGAAAGATCACTACCCTTTGCCTTTTATCGATCAAATGCAAGAAAGAATATCTAAGCACACACACTTTTGTTTTCTTGATGGATATTCTGGTTTTTCTCAAATACCTGTGTCAAAAGAGGATCTCGAGAAAACTACCTTTACTTGCCCTTTTGGAACTTATGCTTATAGGTGTATGCCCTTTGGTTTATGCAATGCACCTTCTACCTTTCAAAGATGTATATGACTGCTATATTCTCTGATTTTTGTGACAAGATTGTTGATGTTTTCATGGATGATTTTTCCGTTTATGGGACTTCTTTGATGATTGCTTGAGCAACCTTGATCAAGTTTTGCAGAGATGTGAAGAAACTAATCTTGTCTTGAATTGGGAGAAGTGCCATTTTATGGTGAACGAAGGCATAGTGCTTGTGCATAAAATTTCTGAACGAGGTATTGAAGTGGACAAAGCTAAAGTTGATGCAACTGAGAAAATGCCATGCCCAAAAGATATCAAAGGTATAAGAAGTTTCCTCGGTCATGCTGGTTTTTATAGGCGTTTCATCAAAGATTTATAGGTCGTTAACTAATCTTCTTCAAAAAGATATTCCCTTTGTTTTTGATGATGATTGTAGAAGCTTTTGAAATACTTAAGAAAGCTTTGATTTCTGGACCCATTGTTCAACCACTTGATTGGAACTTACCATTTGAAATTATGTGTGATGCTAGTGATTATGTTGTTGGTGCTATTCTAGAGAAAAGAGTAGACAAGAAATTGAATGTTATCCATTATGCTAGTAAAACTCTAGACGTTACCCAAAGAAATTATGCCACCACTGAAAAGGAATTTTTTAGCAGTTGTCTTTGCATGTGACAAGTTTAGACCTTATATTGTTGATTCCAAAGTAACTATTCACACTGATCATGCTGCTATTAAATACCTTATGCAAAAGAAAGATGCTAAACCTAGACTTATTAGGTGGGTCCTTTTACTTCAAGAGTTTGATTTGCATATCAGTGATAGGAAGGGAGCTGAAAACTTGGTAGCAAATAACTTGTCTAGAATGGAAAATGTTCTTGATGACCCACTGCCTGTTGATGATAATTTTCCCGATGAACAACTTGCTACTATAAATACTTCACATAGTACTCCTTGGTATACTGATTATGCTAACTATATTGTCCCTAAATATATACCGCCTAACTTCACCTACCGACAAAAGAAGAAATTCTTTTATGATTTATGACATTACTTTTGGGATGACCCACATCTTTATAAAGAAGGAGTAGATGGTGTTCTTAGATGTTGTGTACCTGAGCATGAACAGGGACAGATCCTACGGAAGTGTCACTCCAAGGCTTACGGAGGACACCATGCTGGTGACAGAACTGCACACAAGGTATTACAATCTGGTTTTTATTGGCCTACTCTTTTCAAAGATGCTCGTAAGTATGTCCTTTCATGTACTGAATGTCAAAGAGTCGGTAAAATTGGTAAACGTCAGGAAATGCCTATGAACTATTCACTTGCCATTGAACCATTTGATGTTTGGGGTTTTGAGTTCATGGAACCTTTTCCTTCCTCAAATAGACATACTCATATCTTAGTTGTTGTTGATTATGTTACTAAGTGGGTAGAGGCTATTCCAACTAGTAGTGTTGATCATAAAACTTCTATTAAAATGCTTAAGGAAATTATTTTTCTGAGGTTTGGAGTCCCTAGATACTTAATGACTGATGGTGGTTCACATTTTATTCATGGTGCTTTCCGTAAACTTCTAGCTAAATATGATGTTAACCATAGAATTGCATCACCATATCATCCTCAGTCTAGTGGCCAAGTTGAATTGAGCAATGATAACCCACAAGTATAGGGGATCGCAACAGTTTTCGAGGGTAGAGTATTCAACCCAAATTTATAGATTTGACACAAGGGGAGCCAAAGAATATTTGCAAGTATTAGCAGTTGAGTTGTCAATTCAACCACACCTGGAGATTAAATATCTGCAGCAAAGTGATCAATAGCACAGTAATATGATAGTTTGATAGCAGTGGTAACAGTAGTAGTAACGGTAACAGTGATAGTAAATGTTTTGTAGCAAGTGCAATAGTGACAGCAGCAGTAGTAACTTAGCAAGAACAATATGTGGAAAACTCGTGGGCATTGGATCGGTGAATTCGTTGGATGATATTCATCATATAACATTCATAACCTAGGGCGACATAAAACTAGCTCCAGTTCATAAATATAATGTAGGCATGTATCCGTAAATAGTCATACGTGCTTATGGAAAAGAACTTGCATGACATATTTTGTCCTACCCTCCCGTGGCAGCGGGGTCCATAAGGAAACGAAGGGATATTAAGGCCTCCTTTTAATAGAGAACCAGAACAAAGCATTAACACATAGTGAATACATGAACTCCTCAAACTACGGTCATCACCAGAAATTATCCCGATTATTGTCACCCCGGGGTTTATGGATCATAACACATAGCAGGTGCATATGACTAGCAAGATCGGATCAAGAACATAGATATAATGGTGATAACATAAACGGTTCAGATCTGAAATCATGACACTCGGGCCCTAGTGACAAGCATTAAGCATGGCAAAGTCATAGCAACATCAATCTCAGAACATAGTGGATACTAGGAATCAAGCCCTAACAAACTAACTCGATTACATGATGAATCTCATCCAACTCCTCACCGACCAGCGAGCCTATGAAGGAATTACTCACTCCCTGTGGGGAGCATCATGGAATTGGCGAGCCAGGGCACCCCCTTCGGTGGCTCTTGGTTCCAGTATTTTTATTTTATTCTGAAATAAATCTCCAAAATGTTTCGTCCAATTCCGAGAACTTTTATTTCTGCACAAAAACAACACCATGGTAGTTCTACTGAAAACAGCGTCAGTCCGGATTAGTTTCATTCAAATCATGCAAATTAGAGTCCAAAACAAGAGCAAAAGCATTACGAAAAGTAGATACGACGGAGACGTATTGATGTGGCTTGGACTGCGTCGGTATTTCCCCAAAGAGGAAGGGATGATGCAGCACAGCGACGGTAAGTATTTCCCTCAGTTATGAAACCAAGGTTATCGAACCAGTAGGAGGATCACCACCACCCAATAAGCAGCACCTGCACACAAACAACAAATACTTGCAACCCGACGCGAAAGAGAGGTTGTCAATCTCTCTACGGTAATAAGATAGATTAGGTAGTGATAGATAGGAGAGATAGATCTCTCAAGAACACAAAGAAAAAGAGTAAATATGCAGCAATATGTTTTTGGGTTTTTGGTTTTGTAGATCTGAAAACAAAGATTGCAAAAAACGTAGATCGGAAAGCAATATGATAGGAAAAGTAGACCCGGGGGCCGTAGGGTTCGCTAGTGGCTTCTCTCATGAGTATAGCGCACGGTGGGTGAACAAATTACTGTTGGGCAATTGATAGAAAATCGAATAGTCATGACGATATCCAAGGCGATGATCATTATATAGGCATCACGTCCAAGATAGATAGACCGACTCCTACCTGCATCTACCTCTATTACTCGACACATCGACCGCTATCCAGCATGCATCTAGTGTATTAAGTTCATGGAAAAACGGAGTAATGCAATAAGAACGATGACATGATGTAGACAAGATCTATTCATGTAGGAATAGACCCCATCTTGTTATCCTTAATAGCAATGATACATGCGTGTCTTGCTGCCCCTTCTGTCACTGGGAAAGAACACCGTAAGATCGAACCCATCACAAAGCACCTCTTCCCATGGCAAGAAAAATCGATCAAGTCGGCCTAACTAAACCAAAGATTCGAAGAAGAAATACGATGCTATAAGCAATCATGGATATATGAGATCAAAGAAGACTCAAATAATATTCATGGATAGAAACTGATCATGAACTCAAAATTCATCGGATCCCAACAAACACACCGCAAAAGTTTACATCAAATAGATCTCCAAGAGACCATTGTATTGAGAATCATAAGAGAGAGAGAGAGAAGAAGCCATCTAGCTACTGCCTACGGACCCGTAGGTCTATGGTGGACTACTCACGCATCATCGGAGAGGCACCTATGAGGAAGATGAACCCCTCCGTGATGGTGTTTAGATTGGATCTCGCGGTTCTGGAACTTGCGGCAGCTGGAATTGTGTTTCGTCGACTCCCCTAGGGTTTTTGGATTTGCAGGGAATTTATAGGCATGATAGTCGGTTGAGGGGGTGCACGAGGTGCCCAGCACCCATCAGGCCGCGCCAGGGGGCCTCTGGCGTGCCCTGGTGGGTGCTAGCCACCCTGGGCCCCCTCTTCTTGTGTTCTTTGGCCCATCTGGTTTCTTGTGGTCCGTAAAAAATCCACAAAAATCCCCGCAGCGTTTCATCTCTGTTTGGTACTGATTTCTGCGAAGGAAAAAACAAGCAAAAACAGCATCTGGCACTTTGGCACTATGTCAATAGGTTAGTCCCAAAAAATGATATAAAGTTGTGATAAAATGATTGTAAAACATCCAAGAATGATAATATAACAGCATGTAACAAGCAAAAATTATAGATACGTTGGAGACGTATCAGCATCCCCAAGCTTAATTCCTACTCGTCCTCGAGTAGGTAAATGATAAAAACAGAATTTTTGATGTGGAATGATGCCTAACATGTTCATCATATTCTTTTCTTCTTTGTATAGCATGGACATTTGGACTTGTAAATGGTTCAAAGCAATAGTCTAGTTTTAACATAATGACTTCAATACTCAAGCATGTCAACAAGCAACCATGTCTTTCAAAATATCAACACTAAAGAAAGTTATCCCTAGCCCATCATGCTCAATCATTGATCCATTCAGGAAACACACTCAAATATTAGCTATGCCCAATGCTCAAGTACGATCATAGTGCCCCCTAGTTGGTGCTTATAAGATAAGATGGAGACTCAAAGCAAAAATAAAAATTGCATAAAGTAAATAGATAGGCCCTTCGTAGAGGGAAGTAGGGATTTGTAGAGGTGCTAGAGCTCAAAGTTTTAAATTGAGAGAGAAAAATATTTTGGGTGGCAAGCTTTTCCTGTCAACGAAAACGACAAAGTGGCTCACAATACTTTCCATGCTAGATATATCATAGGTGGTTCCCAAACAGAAAATAAAGTTTATTCCTTTTTCCACCAAACTTTCACTTTCCATGGCGGGCCGTATCCACGGTTGTCTTCCATACCAACACTTTCCAAGGAATTTATTATTTGACAACATAAAGTAAATATTTTTTATTTTCATTTCGGGAATGGGCATCCCTATTACCGCCGCACTCTCGTGCAATGACAAGTGAATAAACACTCATCTTGAGAATAACACATCTATCATGGAAAAAATATTTGATACTCCCCACCATTTCATGAGTGGTACGGGCACACAAAAGAGAAAATTTATTTTGAAAATTTAGAGATGGCACATACAAATTTGCTTGGAACGGCATGGAAATACTGCATATAGGTAGGTATGGTGGACTCATTAGGCAAAACATGGTTTAAGGATTTTGGATGCACAAGTAGTATTTCTACTTAGTACAAATAAAGGCTAGCAAAAAGATTGGGAAGCAACCAAACCAAGAAACTAAAAATCACATAAGTGAGCATTGAACATAACTAACACCAAATAATGCACCACAAGTAGGATGTAACTTCATTGCATAACTATTGACTTTCATGCATGCATAGGGAATCACAAACCTTAACACCAATATTCCTACTAAGCATAATTACTCATTAACATGACTCACATATTACTAACATCATGTTTCAAAACTATTAGAAGTAATCAAGTTTAATTTGTCCAATGATCTTCATGAAAGTTTTTATTATATCCTCCTTGGATATCTATCACTTTGGGACTAGTTTCATATATTGTCATTGCTTTTTGGCAAGCTCAAACAAATTTAAGTGAAGCACAAGAGCATAAAGATTTCATCTCTCAAAAAGGTATAAGTGAAGCATGAGAGCATTTCTTCAAAATTTTACTAACTCTCAAATTAATCTAAGTGAAGCATGAGAGTATTTCTATAAAAAATTCCAAGCACACCGTGCTCAAAAAGATATAAGTGAAGCACTAGAGCAATTCCTATAGCTCAAAAAGTTTAAGTGAAGCACATAGAGCAATTCTAACAAATCAATGCATGATTGTGGCTCTCTCAAATAGGTGTGTACAGCAAGTATACAAAGGAAAAACTAACAAACAAAGCAAGCAAAGATACAAGACGCTCCAAGCAAAACACATGATATGTGACGAATAAAAATATAGCTCCGAGTAAAATACCGATGGTTGTTTAGAAGAAAGAGGGGATGCCACTCGGGGGCATCCCCAAGCTTAGTTGCTTGTTACTCTTTGGATATATCTTGGGGGTGCGGTAGCATCCCCAAGCTTAGGATTTTGCTACTCCTTATTCCTTCATCCATCGTGACCTCACCCAAAACTTGAAAACTTCAATCACACAAAACTCAACAAAATCTTCGTGAGATCCGTTAGTATAAGAAAGCAAATCACTACTTTAGGTACTGTTGTAAACCCATTCAAATTTTATAATTGCATTATACCTACTGTATTTTAACTTTACCATAGCTTATACCCTCCAATACAAACCATAGATTCATCAAAACAAGCCCACAATGCAAGAAAAACAGAATATGTCTCAAACAGAACAGTCTGTAGTAATCTGTACCATACCCATACTTATGTAACTCTAAAAATTCTGAAACATTAGGACAACGTAAGGAATTTGTATAGCAACACTGTGTTTAAATTTCAGCGCAAGATCACGTTCCAGAAAAAAATGAAAATTCATATACTGGACGCAAAGTTTCTGTTTCAGATTCAGCATCACTTCTACTCATCCTATGAATCATCCTAACGGTTCTACTTGGCACAAACACTAAATAAACCAGAAAAACACAATCATAATAGAGGCATAATTGTGTCAACACTCAAAAACAGAAAGGAAAAAGCAAAAATTTATTTATTCATTGGGTTGCCTCCCAACAAGCGCTATCGTTTTACGCCCCTAGCTAGGCATATTGGATAGATTCAAGTATTGTCATCTTTGGTTTTGGATGAGGAACTTTTGTCAAGAGGTTTTTCAAATAAAACTTGAAATACATCATTCATAGCAACCTTAGCATTATCAAGTTGTCCCTCTACGTACCCCCTTTGATTACCGGCTAAGATCCAAGAATATTGTTGGTTTACATCATTGAAAACTTGTTGGATCATATCTAAAACGGGGACTTTCTTTTTGAGATTATCATCAAAGATTTGATTATTTCCAAGCAAATACCTCATCATGTAATCATTATTGTAAAGGATTTCTCCTATTACCGGTTTTTCACGGCTCATACCATAAAAGTCAAAGATCACCCTAGCTTCCCGTACTATATGATCAAATTCATGCATGAGGACAAGTGTAGCCAACTTCTTAGCCTTAGGATTCTTAATGACGGGTAGCTCATAAAACAATCTTTGCAAGGTAGGATGGGTATGAATAAATCTACTTTCAAGTTTTAGAACTAATGCCGAGATAGCTTCCGCATAAGATTTAGTTCTTTTCAGAATAGGGGTATCATCGAGAGTCAAATTCCCAACGCAATTAAAAAACTCTTGAATAGTTTCTTTTCCTATAACGTTCCCTTGCCCCAAAACGAAAGTTTTAGAATCAAGATTGGCAGAACGTCCAATTTTAGAAGTCCTGCCATCATCCGTTTCTGCCATACCAAAATCACTCATGGTGACAAGCAAACAAGAGATTTGACGAGAAAAAGGGCAAACGAAAAAGGGGGCGAATAAAACGGCAAATTGGTCAAGTGGGGGAGAGGAAAACTAGAGGCAAATGGCAAATAATGTAGTTGCAAGGAGATGAGATTTGTGATTAGGAACCTGGTAGATGATGATGGAGTCCCCTCGGCGCCTACGATAGGCACGTAGAAGAGACTGCTTCCTCCCCGGCAACGGCGCCAGAAATTTCTTTGACGTGGCTTGGACTGCGTCGGTATTTCCCCAAAGAGGAAGGGATGATGCAGCACAGCGACGGTAAGTATTTCCCTCAGTTATGAAACCAAGGTTATCAAACCAGTAGGAGGATAACCACCACCCAATAAGCAACACCTGCACACAAACAACAAATACTTGCAACCCGACGCGAAAGAGAGGTTGTCAATCTCTCTATGGTAATAAGATAGATTAGGTAGTGATAGATACGAGAGATAGATCTCTCAAGAACACAAATAAAAAGAGTAAATATGCAGCAATATGTTTTTGGGTTTTGGTTTTGTAGATCTGAAAACAAAGATTGCAAAAAACGTAGATCGGAAAGCAATATGATAGGAAAAGTAGACCCGGGGGCCGTAGGGTTCACTAGTGGCTTCTCTCATGAGTATAGCGCACGGTGGGTGAACAAATTACTGTTGGGCAATTGATAGAAAATCAAATAGTCATGACGATATCCAAGGCGATGATCATTATATAGACATCACGTCCAAGAAAGATAGACCGACTCCTGCCTGCATCTACCTCTATTACTCCACACATCGACCGCTTTCCAGCATGCATCTAGTGTATTAAGTTCATGGAAAAATGCAGTAATGAAATAAGAACTATGACATGATATAGACAAGATCTATTCATGTTGGAATAGACCCCATCTTGTTATCCTTAATAGCAACGATACATGCATGTGTTGCTGCCCCTTCTGTCACTGGGAAAGAACAACGCAAGATCGAACCCATCACAAAGCACCTCTTCCCATGGCAAGAAAAATCGATCTAGTCGGCCTAACTAAACCAAAGATTCGAAGAAGAAATACGATGCTATAAGCAATCATGCATATAAGAGATCAAAGAAGACTCAAATAATATTCCTGGATAGAAACTGATCGTGAACTCAAAATTCATCGGATCCCAACAAACACACCGCAAAAGTTTACATCAAATATATCTCCAAGAGACCATTGTATTGAGCATCATAAGAGAGAGAGAGAAGAAGCCATCTAGCTACTGCTTAAAGACCCGTAGGTCTATGGTGGACTACTCACGCATCATCGGAGAGGCATCTATTAGGAAGATGAACCCCTCCGTGATGGTGTTTAGATTGGATCTCGCGGTTCTGGAACTTGCGGCGACTGGAATTGTGTTTCGTCGACTCCCCTAGTGTTTTTGGATTTCTAGGGAATTTATAGGCACAATAGTTGGTTGAGGAGGTGCCCGAGGTGCCCAGCACTGATGACCCACAAGTATAGGGTATCAATCATAGTCCTTTCGATAAGTAAGAGTGTCGAACCCAACGAGGAGCAGAAGGAAATGACAAGCGGTTTTCACCAAGGTATTCTCTGCAAGCACTGAAATTGTAGGTAACAGATAGTTTGATAGCAAGGTAATTTGTAACGAGAAAGTAACGGTAACAGTAAACAAGGTGCAGCAAGGTTGCCCAATCCTTTTGAGGCAAAGGACAGACCAGAACAATCACTAGTAATAGGCAAAGTGTTCTTGAGGGTACACGGGAATTTCGTCTAGTCACTTTTATCATGTTGGTTTGATTCGTGTTCGCTACTTTGATAATTTGATATGTGGGTGGACCGGTGCTAAGGTGATGTTCTTACTTGAACTAACAACCTACTTATGACTAACCCCCTCGCAAGCATCCGCAACTACGAGAAAAGTATTAAGACAAAGTCTAACCATAGCATTAAACATGTGGGTCCAAATCAGCCCCTAACGAAGTAGCGCATAAACTAGGGTTTAAGCTTCTGTCACTCTAGCAACCCATCATCTACTAAATACTCCACAATGCATTCCCTTAGGCCCATGAATGGTGAAGTGTGATGTAGTCGACGTTCACATGACACCACTAAGGGAATCACAACATACATATCATCAAAATATCGAACACATATCAAATTCACATGATTACTTGCAACATGACTTCTCCCGTGACCTCAAGAACAAAGGTAACTACTCACAAATAATAATCATGCTCAAGATCAGAGGAGTATTGAATAGCATAATGGATCTGAACATATAATCTTCCACCAAATAAACCATATAGTAATCAACTACACAAGGTAATCAACACTACTAGTCACCCACAGGTACCAATATGAGGTTCCGGTACAAAGATTGAACACAAGAGATGAACTAGGCTTTGAGAGGAGATGGTGCTGTTGAAGATGTTGATGAAGATTGGCCTCCCAAAGATGAGAGGGGTGTTTGTGATGATGATAGCTTCGATTTCCGCCTCCGGGAGGGAAGTTCCCCCGGCGGAATCACTCCCCCGGAGGGCAAAAGTGCTCCTGTCCAAGTTCCGCCTCGAGGCGGCGGCGCTTCGTCCCAAAAGTCCTCCTCCTAAAATTTTTAGGTTTTTTGGGAATGTATACCAGAAGATGGGCTCCGGAGGTGGGCCTGGGTGAGCACCACCCACCAGGTCACGCCGGGGGGTGCCTGGCGTGCCCTGGTGGGTGCTCCTCACCAGGTGGCCCCCTGCCGGTATATTTTTTCTCTAGTATTTATTATTAATTCCAAAAATAATCTCTGTAAAGTTTCAGCTTCATTGGAGTTGTGCAGAATAGGTATCTCTGACGTGCTTTTCTTGGGTCCAGAATTCCAGCTGCCGGTATTTTCCCTCTTTGTGTAAACCTTGCATATTATGAGAGAAAAGGCATTAGAATCACTCCCCAAAGCATTATTATTCAACAAAACAAAGTAAATAACAGTAGGATATCATGATGCAAACTGGACGCATCAACTCCCCCAAGCTTAGACCTCGCTTGTCCTCAAGCGAAAGCCGATATTGAAAAGCATGTCCGCATGGTTTGAGAGAGATCTGTCGATAAAAACAAAATACGGTCATAGAAGCATCATGCTTATTAACATAACAGCAACAAACTCTAACATAAGAACTTATTTCAATATATTTTTTATCATAAATCTTCTCATGAACAAGTAACAATTCATCACAACATAGAAATATGAAGCATAAACCTTATTGAGAACCAACAAACTATGTTCTCAGTCAACTTTGCAACTACAATTCATCATATTTTCAGGAAGGGTCTCATGTCGGAGCCTTTTGGCAAGTCCACATACTCAACCATCATTTAGTCTTCTATGATTGCTAACGCTCATGGCATACCCATGAACAAAAAGTTTCAACCGGACACATAGGAAGATAGGGGCTTATAGTTTTGCCTCCCAACTCACTCACCTCAAAGGTGATGTCAACAATAATAACTCATGCCCACCCATATCCAACTGGATATATGTGCCTAGATCTTTCCTCACCACATGATGCTTGCAAAAGAAAAAGTGAAAAGGAATAGGGAAGAACACTTTGACTCTCACATCAAAGTAAGTGCATAAAAGTAAAAGATAAGCCCTTCGCGGAGGGAAGCAGAGGTTGTCATGCGCTTATTGGTTTGTATGCCCAATCCCTTAATGTAAAAGAACATCATGCTATATTGCCCCCTATGATAGTAACCTTTATTATGCAGTCCGTTGCTTTTATTACTTTGCCATCATAAGTTCGTATAACGCTCAATTTTCTCTTACACTAATTGATCAAAACACTTTTAGAATCAATTTTTATTGCCTTATTGCACCGATGAAAACTTACTTGAAGGATCTTTCTCGATCCATAGTTAGATATGGTGGACACTCAAGGAAAGAGTTTGGGTTTGGGTTTTTGGATGCACAAGTAGTATCTCTACTTAGTGCGGAATTTTTGGCTAGCAAAGATATTGAGCAAGCACCACATGCTAAAGGATCTATGACAATATAACTTCTATGTGGATATGAACAAACATAAATCATTACGTTGTCTTCCTTGTCCAACGTCAACAATTTTGACATATAATATTTGATGGGGGCTCACAATCATAAAAGATGTCCAAGATAGTGTATTTGCATGTGAATCTTCTGTTCCCTAATTAATTCTTTCATGAACTGCATCATTGACCAATGCTATGTTTGTCAATCTCCAATAAATTTTACTACTTATACTTTTCCTTATGTGATGTCATTACTCACCATAAGATTAGCATACGATTCTTTTCATTTATTTGTGTTTCTTTAATTTGATTGCAACAAGAAAGTAGAGAAGCAAAAACTCAAACTAAACTTTATTATATAACTTTCACACGATTACATAGATAGGTAGGCCACAAAACTAACGCACGAAAAATAGATCTCGCTAAACTTTTATTCGACTAAGGCAAAGGGAAACTAAAGATAAAACTAAAATAGGTAAAGGTAAATAAAAGTGTTGGTGATACGATGCCGGGGCACCTCCCCCAAGCTTGGCTCAAGCCAAGGGGAGTGCCCATACCCATGTACTCAAGTCTCCTTTGGTGGTGGTGATGAAGAAGGTGGATGTGTTGATGTAGGTGGTGGTGATGCGATGTCGCACTTTAGCTTCAGAAGATGCTCCAATTTGCGGATGACTCTCCTAAGGTTGTCGATGTGTTCTTACAACAAGATATTTTCACGGATGAGATATTTATTCTGAACACGAACCACTTCGAAAGCTTTAAAGGCTTCGATTTCAGTAGGGGTAAGATGACTATAATAAGGTTGAAGGATATCTTCTTCCTCTCCCTCCTTTGCTGGCATAGGTTGATCTCCTTCAGGGAGATAATCCACCGTATCTTCATTGTCCTTCTCCTCCTTGTAGGCTTCTTCCGGTTCCTCCCTCTTCAACTCTATCTTCATTAGCTAGGCATCTTATTCCACATTGTTAGGAGAGGGAGAAGACGTGATGCCTGACTTGACAGATCTGATAGGAAAACAGCAAGAAACAAGAACAGAGGATTTTTCTGCGATGCGGTCATCAAAATAGTCGGGGGTATATATAGAGAATTTTTATTCTTGGGAAACAAGTATTTGAAAGGAAAACGGAGTCGGGAAGGCATCCGAGGTGGGCAGCACCCACCAGGGCGCGCCCAGGGGTGCCTGGCGCGCCCTGGTGTATCGTGCCCACCTCGATCACCTTCCGGTTTATTTTTTTATTCCTAAAATTCTAAAATATTCCAAAACTGACAGAAAATATTTTTGCGGATTTTTTGGAGTCCATTTACTTACCGTATCACGTACCTCCTATTTTTTAATATTCTGGAGTGTTCCGGAAGGTTTCTTTTATGTGTTCCTCTGGTGTCATGGTTTGGATAACATTGCTTTCAACGTTAATAGGCGTACCTGAGATATAATGCTTAATTCTTTGGCCATTGACCACCTTCGGTTTAGTACCTTCGGCGTTATTAATCTTGATAGCTCTAGAGCGATAGACCTCTTCAATAATATATGGTCCCTCCCACTTGGAGAGAAGCTTCCCTGCAAAGAATCTTAAACGAGAGTTGAACAAAAGAACATAGTCTCCTATTTTGAATTCCTGCTTTTGGATTCTTTTGTCATGCCATCTTTTTACTTTTCCTTTGAATAGCTTGGCATTTTCATATGCTTGGGTTCTCCATTCATCTAGTGAGCTAATATCAAATAGCCTCTTCTCACCGGCAAGTTTCAAATCATAATTGAGTTCTTTAATTGCCCAAAATGCTTTGTGTTCTAGTTCTAGAGGCAAATGACAAGCCTTCCCATACACCATTTTACATGGAGACATACCCATAGGGTTTTTATAAGTTGTTCTATAGGCCCAAAGTGCATCATCTAATTTCTTAGACCAATTCTTACGAGACCTATTGATAGTTTTTTGTAATATTAATTTTATTTTTCTATTGCTAAGTTCTACTTGACCACTAGATTGAGGATGATAAGGTGATGCTATTCTATGGTTAACATCATAATTAACAAGCATCTTACGGAAAGCACCATCAATAAAGTGTGAACCACCATCGTCATTAAATATCTAGGGACTCCAAACCTCGGGAAGATAACCTCTTTAAGCATTTTAATGGAAGTGTGGTGATCGTCACTACTAGTTGGAATAGCTTCTACCCACTTATTGACATAATCAACCGCAACTAAAATATGGGTGTACCCGTTAGAGGAAGGAAAAGGCCTCATGTAATCAAAACCCCACACGTCAAATGGTTCAACAACAAGTGAATAATTCATAGGCATTTCTTGACGCTTACCGATATTACCAATTCTTTGACATTCATCACAAGACAAGACAAACTTACGAGCATCTTTGAAAAGAGTAGGACAATAAAATCCGGATTGCAATACCTTATGAGCAGTTCTATCTCCCGCATGATGTCCTCCATAAGCTTCGGAATGACATTTCCGTAGGATTTGTTCCTGTTCATGCTCAGGTACACAACGTCTAATAATACTATCTGCTCCTTCTTTATAAAGATGTGGGTCATCCCAAAAGTAATGTCTCAGGTCATAGAAGAATTTTTTTCTTTTGTTGGTATGTGAAACTAGGTGGTAGATATTTAGCAACAATGTAATTAGCATAGTCAGCATACCAAGGTGTGTTGTGTGAAACACTTATTGCAGCTAGTTGTTCGTCCGGGAAACTATCATCAATAGGTATTGGGTCATCAAGAATATTTTCTAACCTAGATAAGTTATCAGCTACGGGGTTCTCAGCTCCTTTCCTATCAATGATATGCAAGTCAAATTCTTGAAGAAAGAGAACCCACATAATGAGTCTAGGTTTAGCATCTTTCTTTTCCATAAGATATTTTATAGAAGCATGATCGGTGCGAACAATAACTTTGGAGTCAACAATATAGGACCTAAATTTATCACAAGCAAACACAACTGCTAAAAATTCTTTTTCACTAGTGGCATAATTTCGTTGGGCACTGTCAAGAGTTTTACTAGCATAATGGATAACATTCAATTTCTTATCAACTCTTTGTCCTAGAACAGCACCAACAACGTAATCACTAGCATCACACATAATTTCGAAAGGCAAGTTCCAATCAGGTGGTTGAACGATAGGTGTAGAGGTTAAGGCTTTCTTGAGTGTTTCAAAGGCTTCCACACAATCATCATCAAAGACAAAAGGAATATCCTTTTGCAAAAGATTAGTAAGAGGCCTAGAAATTTTAGAGAAGTCTTTAATGAACCTCCTACAAAAACCAGCATGACCAAGGAAACTTCGAATACCTTTAATATCTTTGGGACATGGCATTTTCTCAATTGCATCAACTTTAGCTTTATCCACCTCAATACCTCGCTCAGATATTTTATGCCCCAAGACAATACCTTCATTAACCATAAAGTGGCACTTCTCCCAATTCAAGACAAGATTAGTTTGTTCACATCTCTGCAAAACTCGATCAAGGTTGCTTAAGCAATCATCAAAAGAAGTTCCGTAAATGGAAAAATCATCCATGAAAACCTCCACAATCTTTTCACAAAAATCAGAGAATATAGCAGTCATACATCTTTGAAAGGTAGAAGGTGCATTGCATAAACCAAAAGGCATACGTCTATAAGCATAGGTTCCAAATGGGCAGGTAAAGGTGGTTTTCTCTTGATCAGATTGTGACACGGGTATTTTAGAAAAACCAGAATATCCATCTAGGAAACAAAAGTGTGTGTGCTTAGATAGTCTTTCTAGCATTTGATCAATGAAAGGCAAAGGGTAATGATCTTTCCTAGTAGCTTTATTTAATTTTCTAAAATCAATTACCATTCTATAGCCAGTGACAACTCTTTGTGGAATGAGTTCATTCTTATCATTAGGAACAACGGTAATACCTCCTTTCTTAGGGATTACCCATCTACTATCAGCTATGGGATAGATTATACCTGCTTCCAGAAGCTTTCATATTTCAGTTCTTACCACTTCTTTCATCTTAGGATTGAATCATCATTGGTGATCAACAACGGGTTTAGCATCTGGTTCCATATTGATTTTGTGCTGACATAGAGTGGGACTAATGCCTTTAAGATCATCAAGAGTATATCCAATAGCAGCCCGGTGCTTCCTTAGAACTTTCAATAATCTTTCTTCTTCATGTTCTGAAAGGTTAGCACTAATAATAACAGGATATATCTTTTTCTCATCAAGATAAGCATACTTCAAAGTGTCAGGCAATTGTTTCAATTCAAACACAGGATCACCTTTAGGTGGAGGAGGACCTCCAAGAGTTTCAATAGGCAAATTGTGTTTCAAGAGAGGTTGTTGTTCGGAGAAAATTTGATCCATTTCATTTCTTTCACCCGTGTGCATATCATTTTCATGGTCGAGCAAATATTGTTCTAATGGATCAGTCGGAGGCACAGAAATAGAAGCAAGACCAATTATCTCATCCGTATTAGATAATTATTTATCATGGGGTTGTCTACTAAACTTGGAAAAATTAAACTCATGAGACACATTACCAAAACTGACACCGACAGTTTGTTTTTCACAATCTATCATAGCATTGACGGTGCTCAGGAAAGGTCTACCAAAGATAATGGGACAAAAGTCATCTTGTGGGGAACCAAGAACTAGAAAATCAGTAGGGTATTTTACTTTCCCACACAAGACTTCAACATCTCTAACAATCCCAAGTGGTGTGATACTATCTCTATTAGCTAGCTTAATAGTAACATCAATATCTTCCATTTTAGCAGGTGCTATTTCATTCATAATTTCTTGGTATAAGGTAAAAGGGATAGCACTCACACTAGCACCTAAATCACATAAACCATGGTAGCAATGATCTCCTATTTTAACTGAGACAACGGGCAAGCCTTCTATAGGTCTATGTTTATCTTTCTTATTAGGCTTAGCAATTCTAGCAGCTTCATCACAAAGGTAGATGACATGCCCATCAATATTTTCTTCCAAGAGATCTTTAACCAGAGCAACATTACGTTCTACTTTAATTTGCTCAGGGGGTTTATGTGCTCTTCTATTACTCTTACGAACCACGGTTGATACCTTAGCATGTTCCTTTATCCTAACAGGGAAAGGTGGTTTTTCAATATAAGCAGTAGGCACAACTGGATCAACATTGTAAAGGATGGTTTCTTAATTAGCTATGACCGGTTCTTTAATTTCTTCTTTAATAGGGGGGTGATATTTAAACCACTTCTCCTTAGGGAGATCAACGTGAGTAGCAAATGCTTCGCAGAAAGAGGCTACTATCTCAGAGTCAAGTCGATATTTAGTGCTAAACTTATGAAAAGTATCGGTACGCATAAAAGATTTAAGACAATCAAATTCAAGCTTTATACCTGACTCATTACCTTCGTCGAGTTCCCAATCTTCAGAGTTGCGTTTAATTCTTTCCAAGAGATCCCACTTGAAATCAATAGTCTTCTTCATATAAGAACCAGCACAAGAAGTATCGAGCACGGATTGATCATTATGAGAAAGCCGAGCATAAAAATTCTGAATGATAACTTCCCTCGGAATGTCATGATTGGGGCATGAATATAACATTGAATTAAGACTCCCCCAAGCTAGAGCAATACTTTCTCCTTCACGAGGCCAAAAATTATATATATAATTCCGATCACGATGAACTAGATGCATAGGACAAATTTTTTGATGGAATTCCAATTGCAAACGATTCCAGTTCCAAGATCCAAGATCATCACATAGCCTATACCATGTCAATGCTTTTCCCTCCAAAGATAAAGGGAAAACCTTCTTCTTAACTTCATCTCCGGGTAAACCTGCAAGCTTAAATAATCCACATATTTCGTTCACATATAAGAGATGCATATCAGGATGTTCAGTTCCATCTCCTGCATAAGGTTTAGCAAGCAAGTGTTCTAGCATACCCGAAGGAATTTCATAAGTAACATTTTCAGTAGGTGCTGTAGGTTGAGGGGTAACTAATTGTGGTTCCGATTGAGGTGAAGATACCCCGAACAAACCCCTCAAAGGATTGTTCTCCATAGTAGCAAGTAGCAATAAATTTCAGCACGTAGTATAAGTTTTTCCTTACCGATTTCCACTTACCAAGAGCGCTTCACTCCCCGGCAATGGCGCCAGAAAAGAGTCTTGATGACCCACAAGTATAGGGGATCAATCGTAGTCCTTTCGATAAGTAAGAGTGTCGAACCCAACGAGGAGCCGAAAGAAATGACA